>CAXHSM010000941.1:0-85000 GCA_964019185.1 Maratus speculifer
CCAAACGTTTATCTATGCTTTAATTCGTGTGTTTGGTAAAAATGTGCAAGCTCTTCACATAAATTAGAAATATCTAAATTTTTTGTCTCTCCTTCAAAAACTTACTTTTGAGGTAAAATTACCATTTTCTTATAAAGTACTGAAGCGATTTTGATAACTTGTTTTTAATTGTGATAGAGCATAATTATAAAATCATATATGGCAGCTAATTTAAAAAATCTTTAATTGCTTTCAGAAAATAAATTCTGAAAAATGGAAATTTTCTGAAAAATTCACATTGATATAAAAAAACAGTTTCAGTTCCAGAAAAAAAAACTTATAGCCTTAAATCTTGAGCAACCTAGTGATTTACCTATTCAGTTATTGATTTCATTCTTTAATTCTGATTTTGTGGTTTATTTTAATATATAAAATTACAATTTAATATATTTCAGAATTTGTGAGAACAAAAAATTTCTAAAAAAATATGTATATGGGAAAAAAGCGCAAATGCAGCCTTAGAGAGATTATTTTCATTTCTTTATATATATATGTACATATATGCATATCAGTCTATGCACAAATTTAATTTACTAGCATAAATTACAAATTAAAAGCATTTACATATTTTTCCTTTAATGTTTAATAATCTTTTTTATAAGATTTACTACACTGGATTCGGAACAGTATATACGGAATCTTACTGAAATTCCATTACTATTTGCAGCCGCTTAGACTAACAAAGTTAATTTTTTGTCAATCAGAAAATACACTTTGTTTTCATTTATAATCCAACGACTTGATAGTTTCAACGTACTTACTTCACTCTTCGATGACCTTTTTGTAACGTTTTTTAAAAGGTTTTCCTTAATCTGTTTATTGGCATTGGACTTTAAACTCTTCAAAACTATGACAATGTGATTTTTTCCCCCTTATGCTTAAATGTCTTGAAATTTCTTAAGTCGAAAGTTCTTTTTCGTAGAAAGCAAAAAAAAAAAAAAAAAGTCATTAACAATGTTCTGTAAGCTTCTCTTTCCTTCCATGATGTTTTATTACTTACAAATCATGCGTAGTATAGGGTAAAACTTGCAATCGTTTTGAAAATCGAAAAAAAAAAAAAAATTGACGGATTTACACGTTTCAGACACCGGAGAATTCAGAAAAACATATTTTTAGAAAAAAAAAATCTGCCGTTCGTCTGTCTATGTGTATGTCTGCTGTCTGTCTGTGTGTCTGTAAAATCTGTCTCCCGAACAAATATAAATTAGAAATATGGGATGAAATACGGTATGTATGTAGTATGTAAGAATGGAAAGAAGCGTACTGAATGTAAGGAACCTTGATTATCCCGAATTATTTTTTTCGGACTCATGAAATATTTGTTCGGATGAAAGGTACTAATTTTCGATTTTTTTTATTTTTTATTTTAAGGAGTGAATTTAAAAGATAATAAAAACCATAAATTTGGATAAGGATGATTCTCACCAAATAGGCCAAAATAATACTCATGAGGGAGTGACTGTGAGGGAGTGATGAATTATAACAAAAGGCCCATTTACTTTTTTGGTATTATCTGAATTGAAATTAGCCTTGGTGGGCTTTAACTCTATCTAAATATTTCTAAATAGTAATAATTGATATTTCTCTTATATTTGCCTGTATTCAGTAGAGTCTGATGAGAGAGTGATGAGATCCTAAGCCTTCCTCATCACTCCCTCATCAACCTCTACTGAATGCAGCTAAATATTAAACACTTTTAATTGTAATTGATTTATAGTAAGTATTTAGATATAGTTAAAGCCCACCAAGGTTCATTTCAATTCAGATAATAGGAAAAAAGTAAATGGGCATTTTGTTATAATTCATCACTCCCTCACAATCACTTCTTCATCACTATTATTTTTTCCTATTTGGAAAGAATCATCTATAAAGAATTAAGTCAATTGAATAATTAGTTATTGAGATATTTGCAATCATTTTTCCACAGTATGATTTTTCATAAACCTGTATTTCATTCAAATTTCAATTCAAAGACATATTTTAATTGGAAATAAAACGCATAAACCAACGCAGTAAATTGTTAGTTAATGTAATTATCATTTTTGGAGCTATAAGAATGCTTCTTTTACGCAATTCCGTATTGCTTAATTTTATTTTCATATTTTATAGTATGCATATCCATGATGGGTAAGTATTACGGTGGCCTCCAACGACCTTTGAGACTATTTTAAACATTTTACAAAGTAGATGAAAAGTGATTATTTATTCGTCTTTTTCGTCTTTTAGCTGCCTGTGGAGGCTCTATATTTCATAAACATATACCCGGTCTGTCTTGTAATTACTTACCCATAATACGGGGTATAGGGTAAGTTCTGCAATCGTTTTGAAAATCGAAAAAAAAAATTGACGGATTTACAGGTTTTAGAATTGGAGATTCCGAAAAAACATATTTTTAGAAAAAAATATTGCCGTTCGTCCGTCTGTCTGTGTGTCTGTCCTTCTGTCAATCTACCTACAGTCTGTCTATGTGTCTGTTGTGTGCGTGTAAACGCTCTATCTCACTAAAAAATAGAGATAGAGACTTGAAATTAGGTATGTGCTTAGTATGTAATTATGGGAAGAAGTCTAATTAATATCAGCGACTTCGATTATGCGGATCTTTTTTTTTCTTTGACTTTTGAAATATTTGTTCTGATGAAAAGAATATAAAAATTATCGATTTTTTTTAAAGGGATGGATGTAAAAGACAATAAAATAACAGAAATTTTGCATAAAGAATAAAGTCGATCAGATAATTAGTTGCCGAGATGTTTGCAATCCTATTTTCCACGACACTATATTTTATTCAAATTTCAATTCAAAGATATATTCTAATTAAATAAGAGACGCTTAAACTGACGCAGTAAATTGTTAATTAATAGGATTATTATTTTTGATATTTATAGGATATTTCTTTTACTCAGTTCGGTACTACTTGGGTAATTCAGCGTTTCATATAATTTGTCAGTAATGGTTCATCAGCAATTCATTAATAGAGCATTGCTATCTGTATTAAAAATATTTAAATAAACGTTTAAATTTTATTTTGGAATTGCAATACATTTTATAAATAGTTTTATACTATGCATATCCATGATAGGTAATTATTACGGTGGCTACCCAAAGGTTAGTTTGCTTTTGAAGGAACTCTAAACTGTATTAAAAGAAAAAAATTCCATTTTGAAAAATACAATAGATAGCCCATTTGGAAAATGCATAAAATCTGTTTTATTGACTCCTACGGTAAATAAAAGTTTGCGACTGTTTGAAGCAACTTATTTTGAATAACTGAATTTTAAACTGTTTATTGGCATTGGATTTAAAACTCTTCAAAACACTAACATGTTCCCTTTTCCTGTTTTCAGGGTTTTTCCCCCTTTTTGCTTAAATGTTTTGAAACTCCATAAGTCGAAAGTTTTTTCGTAGAAAGAAAAAAAAAATGTAAAAACAATATTATGTAACCTTCTTTTTCCTTCCATGGTGTTTTATTTTCCTTTGAGACTATTTTACAAACTTTCCAATACAACTGAAAAGTGATTATTATATCTGTCTACCACTTCTTTCAGCTGTCTCAGGAAACTCTAAATTTCATAACTGTCGGATTTCATTGTAATTTACACATGAGGTGGCTCACAATCATGGTAGAAAAAAATCAATTTTAAAAAATACAATAGACAGTCGATTTAAAAAAAGCATAAAACCTGTTTTATCCACACCTATGGTAAATAAAAATTTGAAACCGTTTGAAGCAACTTATTTTGAGTATTTTTATAACATTATTAGCGTATAATATTCAAGTACTTTGAACCTGTACTTATAATTCATGAGCCGACAGCATAAAAATCTAAGGTATTAAGCCCAAGGGAAAAAAAGTAAGAAAAATCATACATTAAGCATAGATTATGAAGCATTTTCAACACTTCCTGAATTGTATAATAAAACTTCGTTATTTAGGGAAATAAGATGTTACTGTCTGTAGAAAAATATGTATTCCAATACTTCTGAACAATCTTGTATTTGATCTGTCGGTTCATATGTATATTATATAGTGGGGAAATTTAGTTTAATAAGAAAACGCCTAACAGGTTGAAATATCTCTTTCAGCAATTTATACAAATAGATGGAGACATACTTGAATTCTTTTGTTCAGACCTGTAGTTTACCTAAGTACCTTTATTCACGACGGTATTTAGCTAAAATTCATTTTAAACTAAAACACTGTTAAAACTACTTAAATTACATTTCCAGAAATTATCATCCATAGGCGACAATATATCCAATTCTTACGTGACCCTGTATTTCTTTTTATCTATATTCTTCAAAAATATCTTAGTAAACTCAATGCAGTTCAGCATAAAAATGCACAATTTATTTTAAAACCACCTTTACGAACTCTTTTGTGTAGCCCTGTGTATCAACTACAGCATTTATACCCATTATATAATATGCATACATTTAATGAAACTAAAAAGTGCATATCATAATTAAAAATACATTCCATCCATCCAGCGTCATCGATACTATACAATACTTCGGAATATACTATTTGGAATCTTTTGTGTGTCCCTGTAAATGCTAAGCACTTCGTATTATGCGTAAAATAACTTATATTAAGCATCAGTAACGTATGTAAATTTTATTATACATGAAATAGTTTAATATAATTAAAATATGTAGCAAACACTTTCCCGTTAATCATTAGTAATTGAATTCTTTTGTGTGGCCTTGCAAATGAATAATAACTATTCTTTTCACCACATATTTTACAGAAGGCATATTTTTTGTGCACTTCGTAAATGCATATAAATTTGAATATGTTTGAAAAGATGTAACATCTTTAAAATTCATTAGAAACTTTTTTGGCCTAAGTCCTTAATGTAACTTAAAACTTTTGATGTCCCTGTAAATAAACAAATCACGCTAGAATTTGCAATAGGGTTCTTGTTAAGGTAAATGTCAATAATTTCCAAAGATTTCATGGCTGTCCGAGTATATTTACGAGAGCTAGAGCGCGGAGAGACAAACCTAAAGAACAAACTTTATTCAACTTTGTTCGAAAGTGTTAAAAATATTTATTTTATAGAAAAGTAGAAAGAGGGGAATCCAATGAACCATGTCTGCCGGAAGCGAAGTGATGTATAAGCCAAAAATTAACTCTACCAGTGGTTAATTCGTACCGATGATTGTGTTTGTACTTATACTACTTATCACTTGTACTTATAATCCAAGTGCAGGCAACATTAAAACCTAAGGCATTAAGCCCAAGATAAAAAAAAATCTTTATTTTATGGAGGAGTAGTAATAAGGGAATCTAATGATCCATGTCTGCCGGAACCGAAGTGGTGCGTAAGTCAAAAATTAATACCATCAGTGGTTCACTCGTACGTTTATCATCGTTTTTGTAATACAATCAAAGGTATGAAAACATGGAGGATTGGGAACAAAAAAAAAAAAAAAAAACACAATGATAAACCTACGAGCCAACACCTAGTGGTATCAACTTTCGGCTTATGCACCACTTCACTTCCGGTAGACATGGATCATTAGATTCCTCTATTACTACTCTTTCAAAAAATAAAGATTTTTTTTCTTGTGCTTAATACATTAGGTGCCGTCAGCTCTTGGACTATTAGCGATGCTGTTTAATTTGATTAAAAAATTTTTTTTATTAAAATGGAAATCTAAACGACTATACTTTTTTATTTCAGACATCTGACGTAAGGAAAACATGAACGATGCGGTCGTCCATATTCGACCTAGAAAAGCGGAAGCTTTAAAAGTGGGTGATAAAGTTTTTAGATCTGCATATGACTGGGAATTAACGGATAAAGATTTAGAGAAAGCCGCCCGTGAACTCGGTGAAACGGAAGAAGAAAAGAAAGCAAGTCTTGGAGAACTCAAAGAAAAACTTTCAAGTAAGTCTCGAAATAAAATGCTAAATACCTATTGTTGTCTAAAAATTACAGGGAGAATAAAAAAATTAATAACTTTTGACATTATTTTGTTCTTACTTGTTATTACTTTTTTCTATCTTTATAAGAAGAAACCATCGGATTCGTTAAAATTTTTGGTAAAAAACTTGGCATATGAAGAATTTGGAGTCAGAATGTAGTAGTTTAAGAACACTTTAAAATATCTGAACAACTTTGAAATGTAATTTTTGATCAAAATGTCGATTTTTTTTTTTTTCAATAATATTAAAATTTAGTCTTTTACCTATCAAAATCTGCTTAAATTTTGTCTGTATCTAAAATAAAAAACCAAGTTACAGACGTTTAAAATTACATCTATTGCAGCTTTTGAATTGCGTTTTAAACTATTTTTAGCTTTTCCTCAAAGTGAAGTTTTTCATATTTTTACTGCACGCAAAACATCCTGAAACAAAAGATTACGCATGGAACGCCACGAAATTTTATGTACTCCTTTTTACAAATATCTTTTGAGGGAACAGACTACACTCCTAATAATATACAGTGCTCAGAAAAAGTTTAGACAATGATAGATTACGCTTCTATTTTCAGAAGTATGTACCGAATGTTTGTAATTCCTCTGTCATATATTACTTGTAACTTATCCTTTATTCACACACTATAAATTTTAAATTTTACCTTTTACAAAAAATATAATGATAAAAAAATAAAATTAACACTGTGGCAAAAGTATAGACAATTTGTGTATTTATAGAAAAAAAAAACTACAAATTAAAATCGAGTTGCACACGCATTGTTTGCAGTTAGTGGACGAATGTGACTTTTCATCGAAAAAACTAAATGCTGCGTCACTTGGGGGTCTATTTCGTACCAAACATGTCCAACAGCAACTCGAACCTCATTAAAAGAAAATTATAGCAAAAATTTGCATAAACATTACGACATATGATGTTACAAAAGTTTTCGATTGGGTCCGGATCAGAACTACACGCCGGCCAGTTGAGATCAATGGTATTTTCAGAGTTAAACGAGGTTCTTCTTTTGTGTGCAACATTAATAGATGCTAAAATCCATACTTTAGATCTGCAAAAGTTCCCCAAATGACTAAAAATTAATCTCCAACGTATTTACGTAGTCTTGTGTTGCTTGGCAACCAATGAATAACTCCACAAATACATGAGCATTAAAGCTAAGTGAGGACCAAATTATTTAAAAGTCACCTTCTTTTTGTCGACTTAATAAAGTCCCAGGATCTTTACTTAAGTCATTCCAATAGTATGCCCACTTGTTTGGGCCATTCAAATTCCACTTTTTTTTCGTTACTGAATATCATAGCGTACCATTTGGATCCATATGACGTATGTTTGCAAGTTAATTGAATTCTCGCCAATTTATAGAGATATTTTAAAGCTGATTGTTTTGTCGTTTTCATGTAAATTGATTTACCTGTTTTTTTAATTCATCTACGAATCATTTCCGTCGACGCAGAAAGTTCTGACTTACTTTTAATGTGATTAGCAATCATTACTTGTGTAAATGTCAGTTTCTGGATCCTTTTGTCATTTCATTTTCTCGTCACACAAGACCTTCCAGATTATGTTTTGTTTTGAAGGAATCATCTTTAGACTATACTTCATAGACAGACCACTTTGGACGATTCAATGCTGCTGAAATTTCTGCAACAGTCTTCCCTTTCCATTTCAGCTTTCCTACTTCAATTACCTCATCTAATTGAAAAATTTTAGCTCGCGGCATCTTCACTAACTGATGCTATATCGAGGTATAATTAAATACTTCACACATGTGACATCATAATTTGGAAATTTGCATTTTTCCATGAACAGTTGGTTAAAAATCAAAAAAGTGACTAAACTTTTGCAATATGCAAATTTTACTTTTTTCAGTTAAATTCAATATTATCTTATATTTATAACCATTATTTTCATTCTACATTATATAAAATATATTTGAAAATAAGTATAGCCATTTGTAAAACTCACATGTTCGTATTTTTTATTTAAAGGTTAAAAAACACCAGTGTCTAAACTTTTGCTGAACACTGTATTAAATAGTCAACATATATTTACACTGGTATAAGTGACAAACGTGAGACACAATTTGCGAATTTTTCATTACTTTAGTTTTGTTTAACTGCGAGATAGTGAGATAGTGATGCGATTATAAAATGTGTAAGTCTAAGTCTTAAAAAAGCTATTATGTTTATTATGCAATTTTCAAAATGTCAATACATTGTTTCATTTTTGAGTTATTACTTACCCATCATACGTAGTATAGGGTAAGTCTTGCAATCGTTTTGAAAATCGAAAATAATTTTTTGACGGATTTACACGTTTCGGACACGGGAGATTCCGAAAAACATATTTTTAGAAAAAAAATTTTGCCGTCCGTCCGTCTGTGTGTCTGTCTGTCTGTAACCGCTCTATCTCCCGAGCAAATTGAGATAGAGATTTGAAATTTTGTATGTGCTTAGTATGTAAGAATGGGACGAAGCCTATTTAATATCAGTAACCTCGATTATACGGAACTATTTTTTCCGGACTCTCGAAAAATTCGTTCTGATGAAAGGTATATAAAAATTTTCGCATTCTTTTATTTTAAAGAGTGAACGTAAAAGGCAATAAAATAACACAAATTTTGCATAAAAACGAAGTCAATTGGTTTATTAGTTGTTGAGATATTTCTAATCCTATTTTCCACATTCTTCGATTTTTCATGACCCTGTATTTCATTCAAATTTCAATTCAAAGGTATCTTTTTATTGGAAATGAGATACTTAATTCGATGCAATCAACCGTTAGTGAATATGATTATTATTTTTGGAGTTATAAGGATGTTTCTTTTACGCAATTCAGTGCTTCTTGAATAGTTTGGCGTTTCATACAATTTATCGAAATTGGTTCATCAGAAATTCATTAATAGAGCATGATTATGTGTTAAAAATACTTAAATATACGTTTATTTTTTATTTTGGAATTGTAATCCATTTTATGAATTGTTTACATATGTTATGTTTTCATATATTGTGCTATGCATATTCTTGATGGGTAAGTATTACGGTGGCCTCCAACGACTAGTCTCTTTATTGTTCGCGGTATAAAATTGAGGGGAAATGACTGAGCCGAAATTACGCGACAAATCGAATTATGGGATTAAAAAGATGGAAAAAAAAATAGTATGAAAATAATAAATACTTTGAATAGAATTAATTTGGCTTTAAGAGAAAATAAAAAGATATTTAGATATGGAAATAAATATAACGAGGTGGAACCCGTCGAAATTCGACGAAGGAAAATCTTTAAGACAGAACTGTTTTATTTATTTATAATAAATCTACAAAATTAGCTACAGTAAAAAATGCATCTTATATTGGTATATCTAACTCTCAAACAAATATTATTTTAAATTACAATTAACAAAATACTATAAAACTCAATTATCCAAATTATTAAACGAAATAAAATCGAAATTCACCGGATTTTATGACAAACAATATTTTTGAAACATTATGCGCATTTTAACGTCTAATTTTTTTTTTTTCAATTTTAAGAGAAAATGGAGTAATTCTGTTGCCACAATTACAAAATGGGTACTAAAAACTATTAAAAAATGTATAACTCAAAAATAAATTGAAATACAGCTTTCAAACAAATTGCGTTTAAACGTATATTTTTTTCTCTATACGACAGTATAAAAATTAAAAATGCACGATGTTTAGAAGTGTAAAATTTGCAGTAGCGAAAATTGCAAAACAGGAATTGCAGGGGAAAATGTTGCCATTCGCAAAATGACGTATGCGTTACGCACAGATACGTTTGGCCTTTATAATATACACTGGTGTCCAAAAGTTAAGCATAATTAATAATTAAGTAATGAAAGAAATATGAATCGGAAAGTGCTGAAACTCCAGGTGTGTAAACAAAATAGTACGCGTCACATATTTCCGCGAAGAGTTTTCCCCGAAATCGAACAGGGGACCGTGAACAAATTGAAAAAGAACGAAGATCTTTTGGATAACCCTGTCAAAACTAATGTAGCAAAAGCGTTCAAACTGCACATTATGATTAATTGGCTTATTGTAATGTACTGTGTTAATTTTTACAAGGATAGCATGTATACTCGTAGAGAAATTAAGGTTTTTATAAAAACAGTCCTAAATTTTTCCAAGTTTTTTGCTTATAATTTGCTGAGTTCTTATTATAAAATAATGTTCTTTTCTGAAAATATGACAAACATCATTATACACAATACCCTGTCATCACAATTTAAAAATAATAAAAATTGTATGAAAAATGAGTATGTTTAGTAAATAATTTTTCATTGCGCATGCGTCAACCATATCAAAATGTCATTGGCATATTGTGTTAGCTAAATGTATAGAGCAACTTCTGTAAAAGTTTCAAAAACATAGCTTGAAAATTCTGAAAATGGGAGCCTATAGAATCAACTCAAAATCCTTTATTCCCTAAATAAAGCAAAAAGATGAGGGGCTGTATCCATATTCCATTGTTTAGTGCCTACACAATATTGCACGTACAACTATATTTAGGTAAAACCCCCGGTTTTTTTTGCTTCCTTTAGGAATAACGAATTATGCTTAACTTTTGGACACCAGTGTAGATATTGTTCAATAAGGGAACAATTTAGTATACTAGAGCTGTAGAATAGATTGAGAAAGGAAAATTTTGATGAGGACAATTTTAATAATATACGGAATTTTCAAATTTGTATTATATGATTTTTTTAACTATTTGGGAAAATAGTTTTTGTTCTCGGTAGATAATTGGAAATCTGAAGTATATCTGAATATTTTTATTGGTTGAATTCAATAAAGTTGGTTTATTTTAGTCGTTTTCTGATTGGTCCTTGCTTAATGTCTAGAAATGAAACACTTCTGTTTTAGGTAGCTTTCATTACAAAAAGTAAAAAGCTACCTATTGCAGCGGTCCGGAGGAAAGCACTTCCAGATAATTTTGGTATATTTTCACCGATCATGACCCCCAGACCTCAAAACCACCCTCCGTTCAAATGTTGACACATATATACTATATATATATATATAACCATATATATATATATATATATATATATCTGATATTTGTCATGCGATAACTAATGTATTTATGAACCGATTTGAATGAAACTTGGTATGTATATAGTACATACAAATGTCTCGACCGAGTTCTTTAGCCAGCATCATCCGACATTTTGTTTCAAAATGGCGGCCATTTTAAATTTTAAAAAAAATTTAAAATTTAAAATTCAATGTGAAAAAATTAAAAGTTGAAACATATTTTTCTTTTACGTATTAGAGCTTAAAATAACGATTGCAGAACACTTTTTATTTTGTCTACATCTTAAAAAATGATTCAATTATGGCACTTTGAATTTTTCTTATGGCTGACATTTTGAAACGATCTGATTTTTGTCACGTGATAACACGCGTATTTATGAACCGATTTGAATGAAACTTGGTATGTACATAGTACATACAAATGTCTCGACCGAGTTCGTTGCCCAGCATCATTCGCCATTTTGTTTCAAAATGGCGGCCATTTTAAAAAATTTAAAAAATTTAAAAATTAAAATAAGATTTGAAAAAATTAAAAGTTGAAAAATATTTTTCTTTTCTGTGTTAGAATTTAAAACAACTATTTCAGAACACTTTTTATTTTGTCTATATCTTAAAAAATGATTGAGTTATGGCGCTTTGAATTTTTCTTATGGCTGACATTTTGAAACGATCTGATTTTTGTCACGTGATAACACACGTATTTATGAATCGATTTGGATGTATCTTGGTGTGTACATAGTATATACTGAGGCCTGAATCGAGTTCGATACTCAGTTCCATCCACCGTCTTATTTCAAAATGGCGGCCATTTAAAAAATCGTATAAATTTTAAAATTTAAAATTAGGTACAAGAAAGTGAGAAATTGAAAAAGATTTTTCTTTTATGCATTTGAACTTGATACAAAGATTCCAGAGCACTTTTTGTTTCGTTTGTATCTTAAAAAATGGTTGAGTTATCGCATTTTTAATTTCTGGTGTTGCTCATATGTTGAAATGATTTGATTTTCGTCACGCGTATTTATGAACTGATTTGGATATAACTCCGTGTGCTCATAGTACATAGCAATGCCTTGACCACGTTCACTGTCCAACTTCTTCCGTCCTCTTGTTTCAAAATGGAAGCCATTTAAGTTCGTCCAAAAATCTTTTAAATGTATAATGATGTACAAACAAAAAATTAGAAATTGAAAAAAGGTTCTTTTTAAAGTATTTATCTTAATAATAAATTCATGAGTATTTTTTGCTGTCTTTAACTTAAAAAACACCTGAGCAGTTTGAATTTCTAACGTGGGTGACATTTTTTTAAAAAATCATTTTGCCCGCGACAGCACTCGTATATATTAATCGATTTCAATATGAGTGTGCATGTGCACCCGAATTAAGATTTCGACCAAGCTCATAATCAGATTCCACTAATTTGAGCTTAGTATTTTTGAATAATATAATTTAATTTTAAATAAATAAACAAATATATAAGTATATGAAAGCTACCTCTTACTCCCGGCACTGCCGGAAGGACTTTTTTATTTTATTCGTTTTCTGATTGGTCCACGTTTAATGTCCAAAAATGGAATACTTCTGTTGCCACGATGAAAAAAAAGTATTAAAAACTACAAAAAATTAATAACTCTAAAACAAATGCAGATACAAGTTTCAAACAAGTTGCGTTTAAAAGTAAATTTTTTTCTTTATACGACGGTGTAAAAATTAAAAATGTGCAATGTTTAGAAGTTTTAAAATTTGCAGTACCAAAAATTGTTAAATTGAAATTTAATTTAACATTTGTTTATAATTGGTCTAGGAATATTAACGTGTCTCTAAAAGTCCAGGCATATTAATATGACTCTGCTATTACTTAAGCTACGTTTTGATGATCATAAAAATGATGTTATTATTCTTTTTTTTTAATTTAGAAATCATTTATAAGTCTAAAATTTTACACTTTGAAAATATAATTTTCCAAATAGTCATTGTAATTTGTTAAATTACAACTTTTTATAATTTTTTTTTTCTTTGCAGAAGAATCAAATGTCAAGTACCGTCAAGATGACTTTTATTTGTTGCGTTTCCTTCGGGTCAGAAAATACGACGTGCAAAAAGCTTACCACAATGTGAAGCACTTCTTCGAAGTACGAAGGGAGCTGTCAAATTATTTCACACTGCCTTGTGACTTGAAATCTGCCTATGAGCGGGGCTTAATTACCATTCTACCGTATACGAATGAAGAAGGGACGATTATATTTTGGTTGAACTTAAGTAAACTGTTTTTCTTATTTCAAAAATTATTTGTTCATAGGGTGTTCTTAAATCAAAAAGTGCAATTTTGTTACATATGCTTTAATTTATTTTTGTTCGGAAATGATGAAAATAGCAGGTGTTGTTATTCAGAAACTGTCTAATTGCACTCAAATTTCTGTTTTTTTTTTTTTTTTTTTTTTTTTTTTTTTAACACAATAGATTTTTCATAACAAGCATCATTAAGGGTCTAATGAACTGTCTAATGAAAGAAAAAGAGAAACTGTCTAATTGCAGTTAATTTTCTGTTTTTTTAAAAACACAATAGGTTTTTCATAACAAGCCTTGAAAGTTGACATTTTTGAGCACATTTCCCGACGAAAGTAGAAAAACCTGTCGAAAAGCAGGAGAAAAACGGGTAATCACATGATCGAAATAGTTTAGAAGTGGATAGGTAATTTAATGATCATAAAATGGAAAACTAAGCTCAATTCGAAATCGCTTTCATAGTCACGCATTCCAATTTTGTATCTTTCTGTTAAAAAATGACTTTGTAAATGTGTGAAAACGTTTTGCGCTTGTTGAGTGAAGCAGTTGAGAACACCCTTAAATCTTTATATCCTGACAGTTTGTTTAAGGGGACATGGTACCTTTGAAACCATCTCTTCAATTTTGAATAATACGGTAATATACCGGGTGATCCAGAAGTTCCGGGAGTTTTGAAATGCTAATAATTAGCAAACTATAAACAATAGAAGCATGCGGTTTTCACAGAAATGCTTAGAAACTTATGGGATTTGTTTTTTCGATGAAAAAAACATATTATGTTAGTTACACTTTTATGTTAGTTACATATTATGTTAGTTACTACACAACAGGTGGCGCTAAAATTGGTAGTATTATTTTTATGGTATGATATAGCTCACTAAAAAAAGAAAGAATTAGTGTCCAAAGGTTACAAATTTTCATTATGACGCCCATAGCGTATAAGTACCGCCGTGAGCCGATGCAAAACAGAGCGTACAGTATCCTCATAGTAGGAAGAAATTCCAGAAGAAATTTCCGTTCATCGTGATATTACAAGTGTACTGCACTCATCATGAGCTGATGATTTCCACTGAGTATTGACATCAAATTCTACCTCATTTACGATTGCAACAGACATCTGGGATCTCCTGCTTCCATTACGATCTTCCAATGAACTATTTTCTCAAACATTGCTTACCATAGCATTTCACATTTTTAATGACCATCGAATTTTTTGTAGATTTAACTTCACCTATGGTAGATAAGAACACAATTTTACATCCAAAGAAAGCATGTCTAAACATAGCAGTTACTCATCAAATTTTGTATCAAAATTCCCTTTCAATGTGCAGGTGATGTGCCCAAGCAGGATTCGAACTGGAAAACCCACGGTCAGAAAGCGAGCGTCTTATGTGCCGAGCAAAAGGCTAGCTCGATCGCTTCCTGCGAGAAACTCGTTTTAGTGACCGCGCAAGATGGACGCCACAGTACTCCACCCCCAGTGAGAAGAACGTCGCTTTGACGTTCGAGAAATCAATCACGTGGGCGGCATTTCAAATTGCCGCATCAGAAATCCAGATCTGACAAATTTTGTTATTATCATCAAACCTTCGGCAAAAAAGCGAGCAAATGTCAGGAGCCCTGTAAATATGTAAAAAAACAATCGGAAAACTAAAGTCGGCTATCGACATTCAAATTTCGGCGACTTCAACGCCGATAGCCCTTAAATCGTGTCGCCTGTATGTTTTTGATAAGAAATCACATTTCAAATTCCTCGTTGATTCCGGATCTGATGTTTCGTGTATCCCTCTCCCTAAAAATGCTAAAAAATTACAGCCAGATTCATTACAACTGTTTGCTGCAAATAATACTAAAATATCAACATTTGGCACAAAATTACTCAATGTGGACTTAGGGTTAAATAGGGTTAGGGCACAATAATTAACCCCTTGGGAACGAGCGACACCTATATGTAAAGCAAAAAGGCTTAAGAATCCTGGTTTATCCCCACCACTAAAATTTTACTGTAAAATTCGCCTTATTTAATCAGAGCATTTTCTCGATTTGTAAAGGCACAAATTTCTGTTTTTAAAAACCGGTGACAAAACATTAAAAATTTCGTAAAATACTACCGTCACGAAGGGGTTAAAATTAAATATTTAATAAATTTTTTAAAAAATCTTGTAGAATAGCCTATTGTGCTAAAATTTATTATGTACACGAGGTCAAAGAGGTTGTTCAGCTGTTATTCAGTTGTCATACAGTTCATCTTTGACATTGTGCTCCTTACGAAATCATATCTACTTCAGCTAATGACGAGCTGTATTGTTTTAACTCGAAACGTGTCCTGCATTGTTTCTTATTTTATGGTGAATCTAACAATGTGGATTATTTCATTATTATTTGTCACCACTTTGTTCGGTGTATTTTTGCTGTAGTAAGTAATCATTAATTATGTTCCAGGCAAGTGGGATCCAGCAGAAATGAGTTTAGAGGAACTTATCCAAATGTCTACTACTCTCTGCGATATAGTTTCCATGAACCCTCACTGCCATATAAATGGTACCATGAGCATATGGAACTTCAGTGGGTTATCTATGAGACATTTCTCGGAAGTATTGAAGAATGGTCAGTTATGGGGAATTATTTCAATTTTCCAAGTACGTATACTTTGTTATTTCGCTTTACTAATGCATGTCATCATTTATTTATTCCAAATTAGTTGAAAATTACTTATGACTTTTCGTCATCGGTCTGCCCATCCAACTATTCGCAAATATCTCGTATTCCTACTAAATCCAAATGCTAGGTATGTTATAATGTCATATTGGACAATTGTACCATGAAATACTATAAATAAGAATATATTCATAAAAAATGTATAAAATTGCTAAATGAAATACGAAACAACAACCTTTATAGGAACTCGTAGAAATAAGTAATAATAAACCTTTCCGCATGGACATTTTAAAGCGTATATTGCTTCGAATTAAATATTTCCAACTGAACAAAAACTTGCCCAGGCCGGGAGTTGAACCCAGATACTTGGCTTACAAGGTCAATCAATGCTTCACCGTTTAAGCTAACTGGGCACAACAACCGGTGAGCATTTCTCGCCCAGATAACCTTGTAGATCATAACATCTGGTCTGTCATTTAGATAGCTCAACAGAATAGACCGCAAATAAAGGAATTCCATAGAACGATGTATATGTAGATAAATGCAATTTATCTACGGATCCATCAATACAACAATACGTATCCATCAATATCCATCAATATAACAATTTAGAAACAGAGCAATGGAAATCTGTATAGATACAAATATGTCTCCTAATAAGCTCAAACTAATACTAATATTAGTTTGTACTTATCAGTCAACTTCAACTAATGTTAGTTGAAGTTGATTGATCAAGTTTTTGAAAGGATCTGAAAAAGTTGTGAAATCATCTTAAAACTGGTGGAACCAGAGAGAAAAGTAAAGCTTGATCTAAAAAATGTTACTGTAAAAATTGGCAAATGTTTCAATCTAAAAAAGTGCGTAGAAAAGAAACGGAATCAGATTTTCTGCAAAACTCATGAAATTACCCAATTTTTTGTTAGCTGAAAATGTGGACTGAGCTTTACTGGTGCCTTATATTCAGAGTCATACAATTATCAACTCGAAATAATTACTGGGCAAAGTAGTTAAAAGTATGTGTAGTTATGTTTCTCAAATCAGCTAAATTCCACAACGCTAAACAAATATAAACCATGAAGTAATAATTAAAGCATATAATTATTATAGTTAGGTTTTCGAGAGCTGATTTAGATAAATACTTCTGAACACAAATATATAGTATATAGCTGAATCCTATATGTTTAAGGTTTTTGGATTTACCCGGATCTTTGATCTCACTTATGAAAAACCCAGGAATGGAATTTCGTCCACATTTTGCACTGAATGGACCGTTCATGTTCTCGTTCTTTATTACATCGGCCTGTAATTTATAGTTATCAACCCAAATATTTAAATTGGTTATGGATGATTGAAATACGGAGTGAGTTAAAAATGCCTCTTTTTCGCTAACCTACTTTTAAGCATCAGTAAAGCTCAGTCCATATTTTCAGCCAACGAAAAAAATGGGTAATTTCATGAGCTTCACAGAAAATATGGTTCCATTACTTTTCTACGGACTTTTTTAAATTGAAAAATTTTGCCAATTTTTACTGTAACATTTTTTAGATCGAGCTCTACTTTTCTCTCTGGTTCAACCAGATTTCTTGCATGATTTTAAGAGGGCTGATAATATTCCTCGTGATTATGACAGTAGTTGTTTTTAGGGAGAATCCGCATGAGTGTTGAAACATTAAAAAAAAGTATTAATTGAAATGATGACCCTATTACAAGATCATATTACCGTCAAACGTGCTGCTGAAGAAAAAAATCAAAAGATGACATTGTAATTCTTGATACGGTAAGAAAAAACCTGTCAGAGGTTTCATCGTCGCAGTAAAATGGCTTGTTTATAAAACATTGTAAAATGGCTTGTTTTAAGCCCTCTTTTGATTTTCAATGGAATGAGTTCGAAATTTTTCGCGCCTATTTTGGTACTATGTTACATCAAACCATGGAACTGTTAAGAAAGAGGAACTGACATAACCTTAAAATAATGAAGCTACAACTGTAACCGCTTTCGCAGAGGGTTCATTACCACGTCAGCCCACCAGCAAAAATAATGCAGAAAATTTCTCTTTATTTACACGCCTCATCAATGGAAAATTTCGATCAAAAATAATGGCAAAAATCGATATTCACTTTTAACTGGTTGTCTTTATTTTGGCAGTTTTAGTTCCGCCACATTGTGACAACCAAGACAATGTCCTGTCAGTGTCAGTAAAATGATTATAATAAACTAGCTGGCCCGCCCGAACTTGAAATTTGTATGATTTTATCATTAACTCGTTACATGCAGAAATGCATTGTCTGAAATTCGTAGCCACTGACTGTGTGAAAAATTGGTTTTAAAAACAACAACTAATATTAAGCTCTAAAAATACTCAAAATGAGCAGTGAGAAACGCGGGAGGGAATATGTATCCAACGATTGCATGATTTTCTTGTTAAAAAGTTGATATTTACCCGTAAAAATCACTGTTAAGCCACGTAACTAATTATTATTTTCACATACAAATCCCAAGTGAAATATTTTGAATTTCAAACTAATTATATCACTCTTAAATCCGACTATACCATGAATGAAATCGATACACGATGGTAGCTAAAAGATTGGTATATAGTATTATAATTTCAGAGCTATTTAACAAAAGTAAGTGTTATTTTTAATCAAATCTTGCGTAATGTTCACTCTGTGTATAAATTCCTAACCTTAAACTTTTGTACCGTAACCAGAACCTGTTTGTAACCTAACAGCGACTTAACAGTACCCTACCGTAAATTAAATATAACAGAAATGTAACCTAGCTTTCACTTTATTGTAACATATCCTTATTCTAACCATAACATAAATGCAATTTAACTTTAACCTAACTTTAACCTAAATAATATAATAGAAAAAAAACATTTTAAAAAATTACTATTTCTTTGTAAAATATGCTTCAGCTGTAATTCATTTCTTTCATTTCGTTTTATTAATACAAAATTCCTTCCTCGTGCTTTTGTTTGAGACATTAAAATTTCAGCGATAAATGGTTTAATATTGCAAACTTTTTTTTCGGTTTACTTCTCCTCCACCTATCTTTTTCTCCATGGTGTACAGCAGCTGTGATTAAAAAAATAAAATCCTCATTTAAACTGACAGTTTGCCAGTCTATGAATTTTAAAGGTCTGTCCCAGCTTTTTAAATTACTTCTGCGAAAATTTTATGCAACCAATCAACCATAAGAAAATGAAAGGGAAAAAAAGCGAAAAAAGGCGATTTTTTATGAGAGTGAGCTTTGGAATTTAATTAATTACTCAGTTAATAAATAGAATTTTGAAATTCTGAGCTTCAGGTGCATCAGGAGAGACATTGGGCTACTCTCAAAAAAATTTTGAGCTTCGTACGTGCTGTACTAGATTTTGCTAGCCATCGCAGACACACAGACACACACACAGACAGACAGAGCGTTTTGTTTTTTTATTAGTATAGATGGGCAAGCTGATACCAGTAAAAATAAACAGAAATCTTTTACCATGTTTGTGAGAGAAATTTCCCATCACTAAGGGTCTAAAATAAGAAGAAATATTCTATTTAAGCTTTCTCATGGAAGTTCTCATATGCGGTAATCATAAACTTTGGACCCGATTAAGAAAAAAAAAACAGCAGCCATCTTGTGACAACCACATCAGTTACTTCGGTCGTACCTGATAGAGAATGCACTATATGTCTCCTCCTTTTATTCATAACTCCATTCATCAAATTTTTCCATACGCTATTAAAAAGTTCAGGCGAGTGGGTTGGTTGGTTAAAAATGCCTATCATAGAATGGATTCGGCGGTTTTGTGTTTATACACCTTGATCAATAAAAGCTGAGGCACCCACTCAAAAATATGATTTTTTGTTTCTATAGTTCAACTTCGCGTAAGCGTCAGAGATCTACATGGAATATTCTTTGGTATGATTATGGCAATATTAAGGATGATATTGGAGAAGGTATATGATTACGGGTCATTCCATGGTAACTTACGTTACATCGTGAACTATTTTCAGTAATTTTATTAGTATAACACACACACACACACACACACAAAAAAACATATATATATTCAAAATATAAATTTGACTGTGTGCTGATTTAACTTATTTAAAGCCCAATTTAGATGAAAGTTACCTAATTGTAATGTTATTTCTTAAACTTTGGTAGTTATATTTACTACTGTAACTGCTATTATAGAAAAAGGAATGTAAGTTATCCTATAAAGTGTAATTTTCATTATCATTTTTAAGGTAATTTTCAGCCAAATTGACCCTTAGACAGGTTTCATTGATAACTCATGTTAATTTTAGATTTGAATATTTTTTAGTGTCATATTACTAAAATTACTGTAGTCAATTGTTTTAAATGTAACGTAAGTTACCATGGAATGAACGAATACATTAGACGATGAATATAATTGCGGAATATACAAATGGATATTATGTAACATTAAATTATTATACTCATGGTTCGTACAAGGTTTGGAATTTCAAGCCCAGGAAATTCTTAAATAAGTACCAGTATTTTCGAATAGAAAATCTCTGATTAAATAAAGCGATTTTATTCGAGCGTTTGATCTAAATTTATTTCTTTATAAAAATAAAACAAGTTGGAAATTGCACGTGAAGCGTAACAAATGAGGTGCGTTCGTACGACAACGAAGTGTTAAAAATATCACTCTCATATATCAATCTCATAAAATTCTAAATAAGTAATTACAATTAAAATGCGCACCAAACAATGTTCTCCCTATACTCATTATGTAATGGAATACTTTTGTGTGGCCTTGTAAATCAATAACAAATGTTCTTCGCACTACAGATTATGCAAAATGTATATTACAATATGTACTTTATAGATGCATATCAATTTTATTATGTTCGAATCAGTGTAACACCATTAAAATACATTTAAAACATTTTTCCCCGTTGACCGTAATGTAACGGAATACTTTTGTTTGTCCCTGTAATTGAACTATGCATCCGATTTTGATAAAATTTGAAATAACAAGACAAAATTATGTAATAATCATGTATCTTAAATTTCAAACGATTAAAATGCATTTGAAACATTTTTCCCTATTGACCGTAAAGTAATGGAATACTTTTGATTGCCCCTGTAATTGATCTATTCATCCGATTTTCATAAAATTTGAAATAGCTCGACAAAATTATGTAATAATTATGTATTTTAAATTTCAAACGATTCGGCTGAGTAGTTTTTGCTTTGTGATATGCGAACGGACGGATTGAACGACAACTATAGGTGCTACGTATTTACATAATTATGAACGCACCTAAAAAAACCTGGTATTTTATGAGATAAATAACGGTACCCGTACGAACCATGTATACTGTAATGGAGGTCGATAAATTATGGAATTATAATGAAGTGTTTCAGAAGATGGAGTGAGAGATATAGATGTCAGAGTTTTATAAAAAACTGTAATATAATATGTTAGAAATATTTGCTAACTGAAACCTTTGTCAATCTTTCAACGTCAAGATGAAAAAGAAATCATCCTTTTAAAAATATTTTTGTTTAGTGCAACCATTAATGCTTTTGGAACAAGATAACTAAATATATAATCAATTAATAAATTGTAAAAGAATTTTATAAATTAAAACAAATTCATTAAACTTGATAGAAATTTTGTGCAATATTTATAACTACACAGAATTTTTTTATTTAAAATATTTTTTTATTATTATTTTATAGAATTAGAAAATGGACAAACGCAATTATCTTCAACAGTTATCTTCTATAATAATAAAGAGACAAGTATGTGTGTGTGTCAGTGCTGTTCTGAAGAGACCGGTGCATATAGAGTTACAAAATTTGGAGGGAAGGTACCTCTATACATGTAGTATTGCACCTCGAAGCCCGATTTTTGATTTTTTGATTACAATTTTTTAAATAATTTTTTAGACGATTTTTAGCGCTTTTTTATGTTTCGAGGCGATTTTTTCATATTAGTGAAAGGAATGCGGTTTCATTCTTTTCACTCAATGTAGTAATTTTTCTTCGCTGTTTATTCAGAATTCGTGCGGCAATTTTTGAATTTTTAGCGAATTTTTAAATGCGATTTTTAGTGTTTTTTCGCATTTTGTGGCTATTTTTTGGCAATGATAAAAACAAAATTGATTCAAACTTTCAGCTTAATGAACTACATTTTGTCTGCTATGATTTTTCAATTTCAGTGATTTTTAATGCGATTTCTGATGTGATTTTTAGCGATTTTTTGACTTTTTGTGCGTTTAGCATGGATTTTTTGTCATTTTTGTCAAAATTATAGTTTTTTTTTTATGCATCATGATCTTATCTATTCTTGAATTGCATCTAAGAAAAGCAAAACAACATAAAATTAACGAATCAGCAATAAAGTTATTAATTAGGATATTCACAGTAATCTATAATACTAAAGAGACAAGTATGTGTGTGTGTCAGCGCTGTTCTGAAGAGACCGCTGAATGTAGAGTTACAAAATTTGGAGATAAGGAACCTCTAATCATGTAGTTTTACTCCTCGAAGCCCGATTTTTGTTTTTTTGATTAGAATTTTTTAATTTATTTTTTAGGCGATTTTTAGCGCTCTTTTTATCTTTCGAGGCGATTTTTCCATATTTGTGAAAGGAATATGGTTTCATTCTTTTCACTCAATATAGTAATTTTTTTTTTCTTTTTGCCTCCTTTCAATAAAGTTTATTCGGAATTCGTGCGGCGATTTTTGGAACATTTAACGAATTTTTTATTGCGATTTTTAGTATTTCTTCACATTTTGAGAATCATAAAAATAAAATTGTTTCAAAGCCTAATTTACTAAATTTTGTCTGGTATGACTTTTCAATTTCAGTCATTATTTTCATTGCGATTTTCAGTACGATTTTCGATGTGGTTTTTAACGATTTTTTGTACGTTTAGCATCGGTTTTTGTCTTTTTTTGTCAATATTACAGATTTTTGTACGTATCATGGTCATATCTATTTTTAAATTGCATGTAAAAAAAGGCAAAAATTATAAAACTAATGAATTAGCAGTAAAGGAATTATTTTGAATATCCTCAGTAACCTACACTAATAAAATAACTAAACGCACTGTATATGTGCATGTATGTTTTTGTGCGATGGCTCTCAAAATCTATGCACTTACGAGGCTCAAAACTTTCTTGAAAGTACCCCAAAGTCTCTCCTGATGTATCTGACATTGAGATTTTCAAAATTCTAATTAGTACTTGAGTAGTTCCTCTCCCGTTTTCCATTGCTGTTCTTTTGAACATTTTTACCGCTAAATATTATTTGTTCATTTTTTAAACCAATTTTTCCCACAGTCAGTAGCCGTGTTTTTCAGACAACGTAGTTTCACATATTTCGAGTTAGAGATAAAATCACAAATTTCATGTTCCTTTAATATTATTATCTCGGAACCGTGCAACGCAGGGCGGATCAGCTAGTATAGAAATATTTTTAAACTGAAACCATTTTTCTGCCAATAATTCAACATTGAGAAAACTGAAAAGATGAAAAAGAAATCATCCTTTTAAAAATATTTTTGCTTAGTGCAGCCATTAACACTTTTGGAACAAGATATGTTAAGCAAAGTAATAGTATCGGGTGAGGTAGTTATGACCAGAGGGTAATTATGACCGCCCCTATAATGGAGAAAAGTGTGCATGGTAAAATTTTATATCATGCTGTTAGATATTAACCTCATAATGCAGCGGTACCCAATCTGTATTGGTACGCGACCCATCTTTCAGTGAAAAAAATTTTGCGACCCACCTTTCAGTAATAAAAAAAGTTCGCGACCCACCCAAGATAAAGTTAAATATCATAGTATAGCAATTTTTGTACAATCTCTATAGGCTCGGCTATCCTATTCAACGAAAAACACAAATTTTGAAGATACATTATCAACAAAAACAAGAATCGGTAATCTCAATGTGTGAATAGTAATTAAAACAATGCACAAACTACAAAAATAGTTAAAATACGTTTAATTATTATGAAAACATAACTTTATAATCAATGGGATTTCTAATATTGGTGTTTACCAATGCGGGAACATACATTAATACGAAATTTGTCTCAGTACTTGTCTTTCGAAAACAGCAAAGTAGAAAAAGCATGTTCTCATAAGCAGGAAGTGTTGAATTTCATCAAGGACCTCACAGCTGATTTAAATATTTCTGGATATTCTGTTCGTATATTAATCTAGAAGTAAATTAAGGATCTTCTCTTGAAATGTATCGTGTTAAAATTGTGATTTTTTTTAACATGTGAAAACAAAGATCTATATTGATGACAACCCCCCGATTGTTCCGCGACCCACCGAAACAACTGCCGCGGTCTACCAATGGGTCGCGACCCACACATTGGGAACCGCTGTCATAATGT
The DNA here is from genome assembly GCA_964019185.1 of Maratus speculifer. Lineage (NCBI taxonomy): Eukaryota > Metazoa > Arthropoda > Arachnida > Araneae > Salticidae > Maratus > Maratus speculifer. Next base: position 24,372 of record CAXHSM010000941.1, read on the forward strand.
ATTTTTCATTTTAGACATTCTTTATCACTAGTCTAAAACATTTCTGAGATCCAAATAGCAATTTGAAACAAAGTTACCAACATTTCTCATAAACGGATTTGTCAGATTGGAGTTTCAATGCTCTTGATTTAACCCAAAACAAATGTGTGTTGGCAAGTAGAAAGAGGAAATATAGTGGTCATAAGTACTCTGTGGTTATGAGTTTTTGATGGTGTAATTAAAAGCATCTTTTTAACTTCAGAAAAAAATACTATGAGAGTTAAAGCTTTTAAGTTTGTATTTATGTCGGCCAATTATCTACACAGGGGATATAGGTCCTAAAGGGGGATATGTCCTCCTTGGAGTACTTTTTAAGGGAACCTAACCCGTATTGACGCAAGGAAATCCAAGGTTCGAAGAAAGCCACGGAAAACTTAGGGCGACGGCCGCGATTGGGTTCGAACCCAGCACCTGCCGTCTACCAGTTTCGGAGGCAGAACCTCTCGGCCACTGGTGCGGCTAAAGCTTTTAAGAAATGTTCCAAAAGGGTCAAAGTTACTTCCTATATTCTAAAAAAACCCCACTTTTCCAAAATTTGAACAATTTAAAAAAATAACAAAGTTAAAAATGTGAAAAGGGTCATGGTTGTGAAGACTGTATGTGTATAATTAAAATTGAAGGCACGTTTGCTTTCTTTTCATATAGTTTATATCAGAGAGTACAATACACATAAATCACAGTCACAACACAAATAAACACAAATTAGAACAAAGATATAGTAGTTCAGATGTAAAATTTAGGTTTTGGGGTAATAACCAGCTATTTAAATTACGTTCGCTAACATTATATGAGGAATATTCCCGCTATATGAAATATATGGATACTTGGGGATAAAACCCGCTGTTCACTTTTTGGGGATAAGACCCGCTGACAAAAATAAAACGTGCCACAATGGCAGCTAGTGCAAAACTAACTCGGTCACATGACCGCAGAACTGCGGAGCTCGTTCGGCATGCGCACAAGGACCGAACAGGTCATAACTACCCTTCCTAACCCTACCTAGAATAAATTATGTATAAGTCATTCTTAAGTGTATTTCAAGTAATCGATATACGTGGTGCGTCATAAATTCGTGCAAACTTTAAAAATTCATTATAAAAGAAGTAATGCTCGGAAAATTTTTCGATTTCCACGAGTGTGATCAGACGGATTTTAGATTTTTTCCAGATGTGTGATAAAAAATGGTTACAAAAGTTAGCGATAGAGGGCGCTCTCATATCATACAGAGGCGTTTTATGCACATTAGGCTAGAAATGGATTCGTTATTCGGCCTCAGCATCATGCTATCGTTACCAAATCGAGCATTAAGGGTGTATTCGAAAAAACGCTTTTCCACCCTCAACAGCTCGAAATTTTTCGATACAATTTCAGGCACATTTTTAAAAGTAGAAACATGAAACTTGCTGAGGGGATTTTTGAAGGTACGTATAAGGTGCCGTGTGATGTCATTTTACGCTCAATTCATTAGAATTTGATTTATAAGCAATTATCTTCTCAGTATGACCCTTTTTTTCGTTCCGAGATCTCCTGCTTCGGAAAAATAAGTTCAAAATGTCGTTTTTGATTGCCTTTTTTTCCAATATTTTCTGCATTTATCAAAAAATCGACAATCACGGCACCTTGAGTAGTTTCTATATAAGAGAATTTGCCAGTATGGTGCATTTAAGAGCAGAAATGAATTTAAAAATAAATCGGAAAATAAGCAGTTTGAATCGAAATACAACCTTAATAGTTAAAGTTTTCTACAGGAATAGGAAATTCACAGTTATTGCATTACGAAAGTCGCACGAAAAAAAGACTTAAGTTGCAAAAAATTAAACACACAGTGTTATGTTATTGTGATTTGTTTCATTATCTGTTTGTGTTTGCCTGATGGTCATGAAACGCCTCAATGTTGAGTGTGAGCGTTGCCTATCGGCTATATTTGGAATCATTTTTTATTATACATGGGAAAAAAATCCAAAATTCGTCTGAACATACTCGTGCAAACCGAAAAATTTTACGAGCATTATTTCTTTTATTATGGGTTTTTAAAGTTTGCACGCGTTTATGACGCACCCTGTATTAAATTAGCTTTAAAGTATGTTACTTTACTGATACTACCGAGGCGTAAATGGTTAAACAGAATTAATGCTTTACATTATATTGTTTTCAAGATCACGTGGAAAACTTTCTAAATATGTAACTAATTCAATAAATCTAAATATAATAATTAATATTATAATCTAATATCATCTAAATAATAATCTAATAATCTAAAATATCTAAATGTCAAGGGTACACTGTTAAAAATCTTGTTCTAGTTTGAACCAAAAAAGTTTGTTTTTTGGTGCTCAATAGCTGCCACCATAAGATGGTGAAATCTCGTACCAACACTTGGAGCTTTTTAGTTCAACCTCGTATCAAGTATTGGAACTATGCTTCAATGGGAGCTCCAAATTTTGGTTCAAGATTTCACCATCTTACGGTGGCAGACATTCAGCACCAAAAAACAAACTTTTTTGGTTCAAACTAGAACAAGATTTTTAACAGTGTACATATAAAAATTGAAAGTTATTATTGAATTATTACAGTGGAAGGTTTTAAAGTTTTTCGCCTTTCTTTTTCAGAGCGGCTATCCTTGGAGAATAAACAAATTGATTTTCATAAACACCAATCGAATAGTTCGACTCGCATACAGCATGGTGAGGCCACTGCTACAAAAGAAAATAGCAGAAAGAGTAAGCATGATTTAATTTATTTATTCATTTTTCTGCTTCAATAAGAAAATAACAAAAAGTGCAAATATGATTCAATATACTTATAAATTGTCTGATACCATTAGGAAATAGCACAAAAGAAACAATACTATCTTTACAAGGTACGCACACTCCTTATATTTTTTTAGGACTCTGGCACCACTATTCGTGAGAAGAGAATTCATACTTAATTTTTAAGAACTAAATTCGTAGTTATCACTTTTATTCCTAAATTTCTCTATAGTTTTCTGCCGCTAAATACTTTGAAAATACTGTTAAAATTTAGTGGTGCAGTTATGCGAACCCTGCTTTATCTTATGAATTAGTTATATTAAATAGCCATAATAAAGTGAGTATAACTACTTAAAGCACATTAATAGAGGTTTATTTACAGAATATAAACTCTGGGCGTAGACTCTAATTAAAAATATTCTGATAACTGATCACTATATATGAAAAAAAGGAATATACAGTGGAACCTGTTAAAGTGACCACCTTGGTAAAGTTTTACCTGGCTGAAGTGACCACTTTTGCAAAATTTTACTTTTATTCATGTAAAATAATAAGAGAATTGTTCAGTAATGTGACCACCTGTCTATAGTATAAAGTGACCACATAGCCTGTCATTGACAATGTTATTAGAACCTGTAAACTATGACCATCCACTTTTCTGCATACGGAAAATATTTAAACTAAAACAATAAAGTGACTATTTTCCGAAATTTCTATTTACATCCATACTGGAATTTATCTCCTATAATGATCCCCTGTAAAATGATGCTTATACCTCATTGAGGTGATCTCCCATTCCCATTTTTTCTTTCGAAATGAGAGAAGAATGGGGAATATATCTACCATACATATTGAGGGATCCTAGGATATTAAGAGGCTACTTCACTCAAATGAAAAGACCCATTCGCTAATGCTAATCCTATGGGAGAAATTTATAAAGATATCTCGGTTGCATTTTAATATTTTTAGATGATTCTTTTTGCATTGGATAACCCAGATTGATATGAATGGAAGTCGTTTTTTAGTTTTTCGATTTTGGTTGCAGATATTTTTTATGGAGTTACTTTCGCTTTCCAAACCGGTTCCTAAAATGAAAGCGTCCTTGTAAAAAGTAACTGTAAACAAAATCAGTACAAAAAACCCTGAACGGGTTAAAAGCTTGTGACGCAGCACTTTATCTTACATATCTAAGAATTTTAAATTTGGGACTTAAAACTAATGATATCAAAATTTATGTGACGCTATGCTATTAATTAATATATACATATATTAAAATTTATTCATTAAGGTTTTATCAATTACATCTTTCATAAATTCAAAATATGAATCTTAAAAGATATGATATCAAAATTTAAGTGACGCCTTGACGAGGCTTTAAACAATGTTTTAAAATTCCATTTATTTATTTATTGTCTCAATACATTTTCATATCTAAACAATACTTTTCATTTTCCAATACACTGTTAAATACATCACTTTCACTGAATATATATAATGCACTGTATTTATTTGAATAAATAGATTTATCTTTTGGGCTACGCTATCCAAAATCAAAAATAACATTTAAATAAATTTTTTTGTTCCAATTGATAGAAAATAAGTCAAATTTCATGAAAATAACAAGATATAATAAGATAATTGTAAAAATAAATTTTTATAGTTAATTACTATCAAGACTAACTTTGAAATCAAAAATCTGCTATTTTTATCTCTAGTTTAATGTCAAATTGAAAAATCATAGCAGACAAAATGTAGTTCATTAAGCTGAAAGTTTGAATCAATTTTGTTTTTATCATTGCCAAAAAATAGCGGCAAAATGCGAAAAGACACTAAAAATCGCATTTAAAAATTCGCTTAAAATTCAAAAATTGCCGCACGAATTCCGAATAAACTTTATTGAAAAGCGAAAACAAATTACTGTATTGAGTAAAAAGAATGAAACCTCATTCCTTTCACTAATATGAAAAAATCGCCTCGAAACATAAAAAGAGTGCTAAAAATCATCTAAAAAATTATTTAAAAAATTGTAATAAAAAAATCAAAAATCGGGCTTCGAGGTGCAAAACTACATGTATAGAGGTACCTTCCCTCCAAATTTTGTAACTCTACATGCACCGGTCTCTTCAGAACAGCGCTGACACACACACATACTTGTCTCTTTATTATTATAGAAGATAACTGTTGAAGATAATTACGTTTGTCCATTTTCTAATTCTATAAAATATTAATAAAAAATATTTTAAATAAAAAATTTCTGTGTAGTTATAAATATTGCACGAAATTTCTATCAATTCAAGTTCAATGAATTTGTTTTAATTTACAAAATCCTTTTAGAATTTATTAATTGATTATATATTTAGTTATCTTGTTTCAAAAGCATTAATGGTTGCACTAAACAAAAATATTTTTAAAAGGATGATTTCTTTTTCACCTTTTCAGTTTTCTTGACGTTGAAAAATTCACAGACAAGGCTTTCAGTTAGCAAATATTTCTAACATATTACATTACAGTTTTCTATAAAACTCTGACATCTATATCTCTCACTCCATCTTCTGAAACACTTCATTATAATTCCATAATTTATCAACCTCCGTTACAGTATACATGGTTTGTATGGGTACCGTTATTTTCCTCATAAAATACCAAGTTTTTTTAGGCGCGTTCATAATTATGTAAATACGTAGCACCTATAGTTGTCGTTCAATCCATCCGTCCGCATATAACAACGCAAAAACTACTCAACCGAATCGTTTGAAATTTAAAATACATAATTATAACATAATTTTATCGAGTCATTTCAAATTTTCGAAAATCCGACGCATAGATCAATTACAGGGGTAATCAAAAGTATTCCATTACATTACGGTCAATGGGGAAAAATGTTTCAAATGCATTTTAATCGTTTGAAATTTAAGATACATAATTATTACATAATTTTGTCTTGTTATTTCAAATTTTATAAAAATCGGATGCATACTTCAATTACAGGGACAATCAAAAGTATTCCGTTACATTACGGTCAATGGGGAAAAATGTTTCAAATGCATTTTAATGGTGTTACACTGATTCGAACATAATAAAATTGATATGCATCTATAAAGTACATACTGTAATATACATTTTGCATAATCTGTGGTGTAAAAAAAGCGAATTACATTCATAAATCCTATAAAAACACAAATAACGTCAATAAATTGATCAAAAAACACAAATTTCGTCGACAGAAAGCAGAAAAAACGCAAATTATGTCTATGAATTGCATAAAAATAGCAAATTACATCCATAAATCATGTAAAATGTAAATTACATTCATTAATCGCATAAAAATTGCGAATTATATCCATAAATTGCTCAAAAATGCAAATTACATTCATAAATCGCATAAAAAACACGAATGATGACCATGAATTGTGCAAAAAATGTGAATTACACCCAACATTAAATTAATTTGCAGAAAGTTTTTGGTTTTATACAAGTCTGCCAACAAGAACCTACAAGTTATCCTGAAACCCATTCTAAACCAACATAAATTTAATGGAAAGATAAATTTGTCCAAGAAAGACAAAATAATTTCCATTGACATACATTAACCAGAATCGAAAAATTCCTATTGAAATCTATCCTATACAATCCAAAACCAGAAAGAAAAAAATCCCTCCAAGAGTAACTCAATCTATCTGCTGCAAAATAAAATACATTGAAATGCAACTGAACCAGAACCTGAAAATTACATTTGAAGTCAAACCGAAACCAGATTCAACCCCCCTCCCCCCCCCAAAAAAAAAAATTATCCAACCATATCTCGATTCGGGAAAGAAAACTTAATTTCCATAGATACGCGTGATCAGAAATCCGGAAATTCCAATTAGTCTATGGGTTACCAAACCTTAATTCGATCTGAAAAAAAAAAAAAAAAAAAAAAAAAATCTGACAATACACACTGACAAGCAGAGTTGTATAATATAGACGCACGCCATGTGCAGAAAATTTTATGAAGAAACAAATTTTATTTATTTATTTCGACAAAGAATTCCGTAAAAAAAAAAAGTGTATCTCAACAAAGAATCATGTAAAAAAAACAACATTTCGACAAAATACCACGCGAAAAACGTAAATTTCGTCCAAAGACAGCAATAAAAACATTAATTCAATCCATGAATCACATAAAAAATACGAATTCCATGCATGAATCGCATAAAAAATATGAATTACATGCATGAATCACATAAAAAATGTGAACTACATCCATGAATCGCTAAAAAATAAAAGCAAATTGCATAAAAAATGGGAATTACGTCCACAAATTGTTTAAAATGTGAATTACATCCATGAATCATGTAAAAAAGCGAGAATTATATTGAGTGCAAAACAAATTAAACAATTTACTATTGAGTTTTCTTAAAGGTATGACAAAATTAAAATTGTTGGGGGGGGGGGGGGGATCACCCCCTCCCCCAAACTAGTGTTGAATTCAGACTTTTTTCCGAAAGGAATTTCTGCAGCTTCGTCAGAGACATTCTATTGTTCCAGAAAAATCGCAAATTTCATTAAAATGTCGCTAAAAAGTGCTAATTTTGTCAAAGTGTCGCAGAAAAAGAGCGCATTTCTACAAATGATCGCGGAAAAAGCACGAATTTTGTCAAAGGTCGCGCAAAAAAAAGGATTTCGACAAAGGATTGTTAAAACACGCAAATTTTGACACAAGATCGCTGAAAGCGAGAGTTTTGTCAAAGTGTCGTGGAAAGAGCTCGAATTTCGTGAAAAGGTCGAGGAAAAAGCACGAATTTTGTCAAATGTTTGCAAAAAAACGTTAATTTTGTCAAAGTATAGCAAAAAAATAGCAAATTTCGTCAAAAGGTCGTGGAAAAAGCGCTAATTTTGTCAAAGGGAAGGCAAAGTATCACGGAAAAAGTACTAATTTCGACATAGGATTGTTGAAAAAGCACTAATTTTGTCAAAGTTTTGTGAAAAAGCACGAATTTTGTCAAATGATCACAGAAAAAGCGCGAATTTCATCATAGGGTCACGGAAAAAAATGCGAATTTCGACAGAGGTTCGCGTAAAAAACATGAACTTCGACATAGTATAAAAAACGCGACTTTTGTCAAAGTGTTGCGCAAAAAGTTTGAATTTTGTCAAAAGTTCGAAGAAAGAGCGCTTCTTTTTTCAAAGGGTTGCAAAAAACTGCTAATTTTGTCAAAGTACAGCGAAAAAGTGAGAATTTCGTCAAAGGGTCGCAAAAATGCGAATTTTATCAGAGGATCGCATAAAAAACGCGAACTTCGACATTGGATCGCTGAAAAGGCGAGATTTTTGTCAAAGTGTCATATAAAAAACTCTAATTTCGTCAAAAGTTCACGGAAAGAGCGCTAATTTTTTCAAAAGGTTGCGAAAAGGGAAGGCAAAGGAACTCTGAAAAAATGCGAATTTCGACATAGGATCGCTGAAAAACCGTGAACTTCGACATAGGATTGCTGAAAAAGTGCTAATTTTATCAAAGTATCGCAAAAAAGCGTGAATTACGTCAAAGGGTCAGAAAAAAGAACACTAATTTTGACAGAGGATCGCGAAAAAAAAAAAAAAAAAAAAAAAAAAACCCGCAAACTTTGACCTAGGATTGCTGAAAAGCACGTATTTCGACATAAGACCGCTGAAAAAGCACATCTTTTTGTCAAAGTGTCACGCAAAAAGCTCGAATTTCGTCTAAAGTTAGCTACTTTTTTCAAAGGGTTAGAAAAAAATGCTAATTTCGTCAAAGTATAGCGGAAAAGAGCGAAATTCGTCAAAAGGTTGTGAAAAAAGTGTTAATTTTGTCAAAGGGTTTGAAGAAAGGTATGCAAAGAATCGCAGAATGTGTGAATTTCGACATAGGATCGCTGAAAAAGCGCCAACTTCGACATAAGATTGCTGAAAAAGCGCTAATTTTATCAAAGCACTGCGAAAAAGTGTGAATTTCGTCAAAAGGTCGCAGAAAAAGCGCTTATTTCGAAATAGGATTGCTGGGAAAGCACGAGTTTTGTCAGTGTTGTGGAAAAAACTTCAATTTCGTCAAAAGGTCACAGAAAAATGAGCTACTTTTCTCAAAGGGTTGCAAAAACATTGCTAATTTTGTCAAAGTGTCGCAGAAAAGAGCCAATTTTGTCAAAGGATCACAATAAAAACCTGAATTTTGACAGCGTATCATGGGTAAAAAAACGCGAGATTCGTCAAAAATGCAAATTCCGTCAAAGAGTCGCGAATTTAGTCAAAAGATCGCAGAAAAAAAGCCTATTTCATGAGAAGATCGCAGAAAAGCATTTCATTTGATCATTCATTTAATAATAAATGTACAAGGAGGTATTTTCTGAACAGAAATTATGATTATATTGATTCTATGTTTCTTGGTATCGCCCCCCCCCCCCCCCCCAAAATGATCCTCTGGATCTGCCCCTGTAAACAAGTATATCATTTTATAAACATATCCAAATTTCCACAATGTCATAACTTTTTATTTAACTTGTGCTGTCTTTAATAATGTGAATTTTTGTTTAATTTCTTTAAGAGATAAACAAAATTGCATTGCTAATTGGTCTCTATTACACAAATGTACTTGAATGGAAAAGGATTATAATCAAGTATTACTGTAAATAAAAACAAGATTGATTGAAAATTTGGTGGACAAAATTTGAAATTTCAAACCTTTATAACTTTAATTAAAAACATTCTTAACGTTATTTATATGTGTAACGAAAGAATAAGAGTTGAATATAAGGGCGGAAAAAAAGTATAAGTTACATTAGAAATTCCCGAAAATTTTAAAAAGTAAAATTTTGATAAAAATTTAAATACTGAGATGCTTAATTTTTTTTTAATCTGAAAAGAATGTAAAATTAAAAGTAAGCTATAGGTATGCATATTTCGAAAAAGATGTTATTTTGAGGCAATTTTCGTTAACTTAAATACAAACGATTCACAAATAAATTATTTTACACACGGGATTGGGAACAATTTTCATTTTGTCATACTTTAAATTTAACCTGGATTTTCCTTAAAAACGAAAAATTTTGTTTATTTATTTATTTATTTTTTAAGAAAACTCAAAATAAAATAGTAAATTGTTTAATTTCTAATGCGCTTCATAGACACGTCAGGAAGCATGTATTTATAATGTAAACAGATAAAAAAATGTCGTAAATAAAAACAACTCTGGGTCGGGAATAATTACATCAGATACTACCTCGATATTTAAGATTTCGTACTTACTTTTGGGGATGCTTTATATATTTTTTAATATTTCTAATCCAATGTTTACAGTTGATTTTCGACAACGCGCGTAGCTTTTGGAAGCTTCAACCGCCAGAGAATTCGATTACGATTCAAAATAAAACTATCTAAACGCATATGAATACATGAAAATATTATTAAAATTATTAAAAATAATTTTTGTTTGTAAACTTTAAAAAAAAAATCATAAGTCGAAAGTATATTGAATATGTATAATTAAAAAATATTTTCCTATTTTAAAAAAGGATTCAAAATATTTTTTCCACAAAATGCAAAAATATCCAATGTAAGAAACGTAATATTTTCTTCTTACGAAAAATAAAGGCAAAATAAATAGAAATTTGATTTAGTATATATTAATTGAATGTTTTAAAGCACATGATAAGATGTTTTTGTAGTTTAAAAAACATTTATTGCTTCGATGCGGGTGTTTTAACTGTGACCATAACTACATTTGCCTTTTCGCAGTGTCTTCGTCTGCTAACCCATAGAATAACATGTAATCCGCGAGCTAATATAGTCCAATTTTCCAAGACCAATATATAACAAACAAGAGTTTTCCTAGAAACAAGGCAAGTCTTATTCCCTCTATCTTAAAGAGATTCATATTATATATAAGTTTTAATAAAATCTCCCAGCCCGTTTTCTAGATCTCATTATCAGGAACAAACACCATCGATTTCAGTTTAAAAATGGTTATCGAGATCTAAAAATATACGGCACGTAGAAATGTAAAAATTATAGGATAGGATTAGACTGGGAATATAAGACTATATTAAAAAAATTGGACCATTCTGACCAATATTTGCTGAGTTATTAGAAGGCGGCTTTTCCGATTTCCTTTGATGTTGAGTCAGCTGTATATATGAAGTTCCGCATCTACCCTTATGACGATGGTAGGTTTTGACGATGGTAGGTTTAAAGCTGCGTCACTTGAAGGCTGCCGCCTTCTACGATGAAAAAAGTGACTAACGGTATGCATACAGATCGATCTCAGATATCCAAAGCCAATCATTTAAAAATATTGAAATGCAACCGAGATATCTGTATAAATTTCTTCCATAGGATTAGCATTAGTGAATGGGTCTTTTCGTTTGACTGAAGTAGCCCCTTAAGGCCCCTGTCCTCGCTCGAGGAAACGCTCGCGAGCTAATGCTATTCCTATGGGGAAGCATTTTTCTAATAACTCTTTCGCATTTTGACATTTTTGAATAATTTTTTTTCTTTTTTGCATTGGATAGCTGAGGTGCATGCCGACAGCGCACCTTTTTTACTTTTTCAATTTTGGTTGCAGATATATTTTTTATAAAGCACTTTCAGTTTCGAAACCGGTTTTGAAAGTGAAACTAACTTTGTAAAAAATATCTGCAACCAAAATCGAAAAAGCAAAAAAGGTGCGTTGTCGGCATACACCTCAGCTATCCAATGCCAAAAAAAAAAAAAAAAAAATCAAAAATGACAAAATGCGAAAGAGTTATTAGAAAAATGCTTCCCCATAGGAATAGCATTAGCTCGCGAGCGTTTCCTCGAGCGAGGACAGGGGCCTTAATGCTTCCGCCTGCTGCTTATTTGCTAGCTAAGTCGTGTTAGTTCATATGTTTATATGAGGAAGTGAAAAGGCGATTGTTCAGGTTTGTTTTAAAAGGGTTATTTGCATACGTTCTCAGAAATTCAAAAAATAAAATTGTACGTGCTCTTTCATTGCGCTGGTATTGCTTGCAAGATTCCTAACATTTAACATTCAATTTTAGATATAGCCTGTTTAGGTATAGCCTTAAACATTAAATTTTAGATATACTATAAACTTATAGTTTTCTTATTGCTTTGGTAGTTTTTTTTTTCAAACTATTATTATTAATACAGTTATTTTTCTGCTTAAAATATGGAGAATAAGGAATCTAATGTAAAATGCATAAACCGTAGTTCTTCAATTGAATTTAAAAGGAAGATGAATTGTAAATTAATTATTTTCTATACAGTATATTTTAAATTAGTAATTAAATTATTATATTTGTTAATTAATCAATTCATTACTTAATAACTTTCCTGTGTTTATTTTAATTTGTTTTATTTTTTAAGATCACAAAAAAATTTAACGTGCCATTTTCAAAGACACTTCATAAAGTGACCACCTCTATATAGTGACCATTTTAGCTGGACTGTACTTATCTTTACATTTTGGTGCTGCCATCTAGAGACATTTAGTACAGTTCAAGTCTGAAAAAATTCCTAATTTTTAAAGCAATTTTGGAGATTTATTGGTTTGATACAAAAATACAAAAATTTTGGAAGGATAGTAGAGGCGGGGGGGGGGGGGGGGGAGATGCCTGGGGTAATTTAGTAACGGACATTCTGAATACGCAAAGCCTTGGAGTTTGCTCTTGAATTGTTGTGCGAAAGAAGCATGTAAAAGATGAGCTTTTATCATATAAGTATCTGAAAGGCCTATAAAGTTGTTCAAAATGTCTTTCAAGAATGATATTTTTTAGACTTTAAAAATTCAAAGTGAAACAAAAATTCTTTTTGGAATAGAATATTTTATACTATTGATACGACACTTTTGGTTGTTTCTGTGATGCCTTTATTTCTGAAGCAAAGTTCTATTTAGCAAGAAAATTTTCCATAAAAAAGGGGATTTTAACCACTAAACCATTCAGAATAATATTTATTTGGGAAAAATTACCATACATGTATTTGACATAAGTTGATCAGATAAATTGGGATTTACGCCTTTAGCAGTAAAAAAAGGCGATCATACGTGCAGTTATATTTATTTTTATTTTAAAAATAGCTGTTAAAATGTCACTTAAATTATAAGCGTTAAGGCCCCTGCCTTCGCTCGAGGAAACCTCGCGAGCTAATGCTATTCCTATGGGTAAGCATTTTTCTAATAACTCTTTCGCATTTTGACATTTTTGAATAATTTTTTCTGCATTGGTTAGCTAAGGTGCATGCAGGCAGCGTACCTTTTTTAATTTTCGATTTTGGTTTCAGATATTTTTTACAAAGTTAGTTTCACTTTCAAAACCGGTTTCGAAACTGAAAGTGTTTTTTAAAAAATATATCTTCAACCAAAATCGAAAATTAAAAAAGGTACGCTGTCTGCATGCACCTTAGCTAACCAATGCAGAAAAAATTATTCAAAAATGTTAAAATGCGAAAGAGTTATTAGAAAAATGCTTCCCCATAGGAATAGCTTTAGCTCGCGAGCGTTTCCTCGAGCGAATGATTTTCCACCTTCAACAGCTCGAAATTTTCAGATACAATTTCAGACACATTTTTAAAAGTAGAAACATGAAACTTGCTGAGAGGATTTTTGAAGTGACGTACAAGATGCCGTGTGATGTAATTTTTCGCTGAATTAATTAGAATTTGATTTATAAGCAATTATTTTCTCAGCGTGACCCTTTTTTTCGTTCGCAGGCCTTCCGCTTCGGAAAATTTGGTCTAAAACGCCGTTTTTGACAGCATTTTTTGCAACATTTTCTGCATTTATCAAGGAACAGACAATCACGGCACCTTTTATAGTTTCTAAATAAGAGAATTCGAAAGTTTGGTGCATTTGAGAGCAAAAATGAATCTAAAAATAAATCTGAAAAAAGGCAGTTTGGATCGGAATACACCTTTAACCTTTAGCTTTCGGTCAAGTGAAATGAAAAATATCCTTTTACAACGGGAGAACTGACGCGATTTCATCCCCCTTTCTTAATGACCCTTCACTGCAGGTGACCAGAAATTGCTGTTATCATTTGGAACATGTGTTAAAGATTTACACGTTCTTGAGAAGTAGGGAATTTTGTTCCCTGAGAGAAAGCTGTTTTTGTTTACTTGTCGGTATAGAAAGTGATGCTTTAGGTTCGTTGAAAAGATGTAATTTATAATGATAAAAAAGATCTTTTTCTGTGAAGTGCGTGTCATTAGATAAAACATATATTACTAGTAATTGAGCGGTCTTTTTAAAAAATAATTTAAAAACTTCATGGATGTTTATTGAATGTTTTAATACCATTTGGTTTCTTGAAGGGTATAATCTAAAAATGAAGGTGTGTTATTGGCAAAATTACTATAAATGTATATGATAATACAAAAATACATTATTTTAAAAAGTGCTAAATTTTCAAATATTTAAATAACACATAAGTGATTTCCTTAAGTATCATTGTTAATATTATTACAACGATTTAAATTAAAACAGAAAATCAAATTTCAAGATAAGAAAAAATTAGAAATTAACATATAAGAAATCGTTAAACAATATAGTAACAAATAATAAAGAGATATCTAACGGAATTTATGTTTCCTATTAAGGTCTTCGTTTTTAACTATAACTAAAACGAATATTTACGAATAGTACTACTTTAATTTAATCTGTAAAATAATTAACCGAATATTATTATAAAGAAATATTATTATTATTAATATTATATTATTATTAAATTAATATTATATTATTATTAATATTATTATATTATTATACTATTATTAATATTATTATTATATTTTTATTAATATTATATTATTATGATAAAGAAATTTGTTTCATTAAATAAATAAATAAAATTTAAAAAATGAAACTTTTTCAAGGCTTCATAAAAAGAACCTCGATTTCGACTCAAAATTTGTCAAAGAAAAAGTTAGGTGAAATTAGACGTCAGCAGAACTTCCAGATCCCGACCTGAGACAATCAAAGCTATCTGGCCCGTCCCTTTTTATTGTCATGGTTAAAAAAAAATAATAAAAATAAAAATAACTAAATAAAACGGAAAAAAGCGCTTGACTAAAACGCATCCATAAAAAAGCTAACATATTTAAAATCATATCATATTTAAATGAGTCCAGTAATAATACACTTGGTTTATCTTAGAATATAAATACTAGAATAAGATGATTTTTTGAAATTTTGACGTTCTTGCTCTGCCGAGGCTGAGAGAGGGAAGAAGAAAGGGCTTTAAAAGTTATCTCATAACCTCTCATTGTCACAATGATCAATTTTTGTAAGATGTGGAGAATTAGAATATAAACATTGGGTATTATATATATTTTTTAAATTCAGTCTCCCTTGTTCTTCTGTGCACGTCGGTGGGGGGGGGGGGGGTCTACAAACTTAAAATCTATCACGGTTTTAGAAGATAACATTGTCAGAATGTTTTCTAAGTTTATAAATAACAGATCGGATGAGTTTCTGTTAATTTGCTCATCTCCCGCTTCCCAGAAGGGGGAGTAAATAAACTATGATTGTATATTATAAAATATATGCAATTGCAAATAAAATTAAATAATAATTCAACTTTTGAAACACTTGCTTGAATATTAAATTAAATATTTAAAAATGTAGCCTTATTTGATTTTAGGGATTTCTAAATCAAATTTATAAACTATTAAATTAACTATCGAGAAAGACGATGAAATTTTATGTGTGAGACCTAAAATAATATCTGTAAGAGATATAAACAAATCAACATCTTAATTGTTGTTGTTATTTAAATTAAAGACAAATAACCTATTTTTAATTATCCAGATGAAGTTAACAATACATATAACACAAATGTTTGATTTTCTAAGTACAACAGATTTATAAACTTATGAAAACTGTTGAGATAATCCATGATGATTGTATTTATAATTTAAAAATTTATGTCTTGTTTATTTCTCTATTTTGAAAACATTGAAAAATGTTTGGAATACTAATTGCCAGGCCTGTATCTAGACGGGGCAGAGGGATGCCCCCCCCTCCCCCTTATCGCCTTCTAGAGCCTCGTCTAACGATTTCCCTACATTGTTAAAAAATAGCATATTTTAACTTTCCTATTAAAAAAAAAAAAAAAAAAAAAAAAAAAAAAAAAAAAGTGCAAGACATTTTTGAGAACTTTTAACTGTCTTAAATGCAATAGGAATACGCCAAAAATTTTGTATTTGCAACCCTAGTCGATTAGTTGTTTTTGTTATCTTGCTAGCAGTATAATAAAATTCTGGAAACGTATTAGAAACATTTCTGTATCTTGAAAAAAAAATAAGTCCAGATGTGTGCCACCACATGTGTTAGGACATCGTTATACTTTCAAAGGAACGATCTTATACAGGCTACTTAAATTAACTGATTATTAGTTAAGCAATGGTCAAAGTCTTGACTGAAACATAGTCATTAAAAATCTATGTTTCTAATTTTAAATGGTTTGCTTGTTGACAATGCGTACTTATCAGTAGATGTAGTTACGATGAAATATCACTTGGAAACTAGAATATCTAAAAATTAGGAAAAAAATTTTTATTTAAACATGTGAAATAAGAAAAATAATTCTTTGAAAGCCAGTAATTGTTTTATGTTATGGGTGTTGGTAAGTAAATAAAATAAGGTTTTTTTTTTCGGGGGGGGGGGGGGGAGGGGGAGGCGTGTTTTTTTTTTATTTTATCTATTTTTTTTTTCGTTGTGTTCAATGAAAACATTTTTCTTTTTAATTTGTCATATAACAATAAAAAAAATAAACAAAAATGTATGATTAAGGTTAAGTTTATTATAAGATTGCGACAAAAATATCGTGTAGTATAATGCATTAAATTTGTTTTAAAGCATAAATCCGCTACATTCTAACACATTTTCATAATAATTCTTATTAATGCCCCCCTTAAGAGGCTTTTTAAGAAAACCTAACCCGTATTTAAACGAGGAAATCCAAGTTTCGAAGAAAACCACGAAAAACTCCGAACAATTTGGTAGATGGGCGCGATTAGGTTTGAACCCAGCACCTCCTGTCTAATACTTTCGAGGGAGATCTTCTTAGCCATTGGTGGGGCCTTTCAAGCTAATAAAATATACCAATTTGTTTTAATTTTTTAAAAAATTGGCTTGTTTTTAGCTTATATCACACAGGGTTTTGTACAAATTCAACACCAATTTTTGTAAAATTGGCAAAATGTAGTAGAAATAATGTAGTGCAATTGAAATATAAATATATTAAATATTTTATAAAATATAAGTAGTACTGTAAAGTATATATTTTTTTTTTTATCTGCGTACGTGCGAATGGTTACAACAATCTTTTTACATGATTTAATATTTAACTCTATAGAGCAACTCACAAAAAAAAAAAAAAAAAAAAAAAAAAAATAGCCAAGCATCAGGAAAATTCAGAAAGATATCGGTGATAGAAGTGAGCTGATTTTTAATTCTCTCTAAAAGCAGGTGAAGGATAACGGTTTTTCCACAAATTGTAAATTTTAATTAGCCGAATTTTAAGAAAAACTTAGTGTTTATTGACTATCAAGATTGTGTATGATGAGAAGACTTGGAACAAATCTCCGATTTTGATAATTCTTTTTATTATGCAACAGGTTCGCTCTAGTAGCTATCCAAGAAGAACTAAAGCATTAATAGAAATTTAAAAAATATATATATTAAAATTGAAATTGAAAATTTATGGAAAATTACTTATCATTCAGCTGCTTTTAGATTCAATAAAAAATCAAATCATTCCTATCGCCAACACCTTTATGAAATTTCATGATATTTAACTTGTTTTTTTTTTATGAATTGAATCATAGAGTTGACTATTAAATTATCTTAAAAGAGCGTTTTTATCGTTTGCACATGCACAGACAAAAATTATTTTATACAACTACTGATATTTCATAAAATGTTTAATTTATTTATATTACTATTGCCTATGTTTTTTCAACTACATTTTGCCAGTTTTTCTGAAACTGTCGTTAAATTTGGTTGAAAGCCATGTATAATAAGCTAAAAAACATGCCAGTTTTTTTGCACTTAAAAAAAATGCTATATTTCCCTGATTATACTCTCTATTTATGCAAAAATCAGTAGAAATGTTGTATAATATCCATATATTTCTACTCTGCATCGATAGATCGTTTCGTATAATTTAATGTACAGAGGGATCCCAAATATTATAGTTTTTCTATTTTTTTTTTTTTTTTCCCTATCGGCTTCCTAAGTTTCCTTCTTATGAAATGGGCATTCATAAATAAAATGGGCATTCATTCTTTTTTCTGCGAATCAAGTGTGGAGCTGGGGAAAAAAGTACGAATTTAAAAGTACATTTTTTTCTCTATACGATGTGTAAAAATTAAAAATGTGCGATATTTAGAAGTGTAATTGCAATAATCGAAAATTGCAAAACCGAATTTGCATGGAAACGCATTTTAATTTCTTTTCTTTTCTTTGTTTCTTTTCTTTCTTTCTTTCTTTTCTTTCTTTCTTCCTTTTTTTTTTTTTTTTTTTTTTTTTTTTTTTTTTTTTCCATTTCAACAGAAAATGGAGTGATTCTGTTGCCACAATCTCAAAAATGTTACTGGAAACTATAAAAAAATTAATATCTCAAAAATAAATTGAGATAGAGTTTTAAAACAAATTGCACTTAAAAGTACATTTTTCTTTCTATACAACAGTATAAAAATTTAAAATGTGCGATGGTTAGAAGTGAAAAAATTTGTTGCAGTGAACATTGCAAAACCGAAATTGCATGGGAAAGTGTTGGCATTGGCAAAATGACGTATACGTTACGCACAGATGTGTTTCGCTTTTATAATATAAATACATATTTATGGAATTTATGGTATTTTTATTTAGAAACAAAGAGATTGTATAGTATTTTCTATTTTTCTGTAAAGGCAAGACACTGTGAAAGAAGCTGTAAAAGTTAGCTTTTTAAACAAAATTTACCGATGAAGGGAAAAAAAGACATTATATTAATTTATATGAAATTCAGACTTTTAAACCATTCTGTGTTAGAGTAACAATCCTACTACCATAGAAATATGATTCTTCAAATTAAACGAGTGTGCCGCAGAAGTTTTGAAGAAATTCAAACACTTTCTAATTTTTTAGACTTTATTATTATTATTAATTATACCTTTTGCTTTTACTTTTAATTTAATTATATTATTATTTATTATATTTTTTAACAATTGTTTCGCCATGAAAGTTTTTAATAATTAAATCATTATTTTTTGTTTTCCCTTGTTTTATTCGAGAATAATAGCTATATAAATAATAATAATACTAATAAATTTTGTAATTGAAACATTCTAGAAAAAAAAAAAAAAAAAAAAAAAAAAAAAAAGAAGAAGAAGAAGAAGAAAATAGAGCTACTTTATTTGAAAAAATCGCTAAAAATTAAATATTTTAAATGAGTTTATTTATTTTAATTTATTTATTTGTATTATTAAATTTCTAAATAAAGCCTTGCAACAATTTTCATGAAATTTAAATTCAATCCTTGACCAATTGCAGAGAATAATCTTTCAATGAAACAAAAAAAGGGCACATGAATCAGTCGAATAGTTTCAAAATAATTGATAAGCGTACAAAGCGACAACAACAACAAAAAAGTGCTAAATTAAGAACTTCTTCCTTTTCTTTTTGGTGTCAGATGAAAAATAACTGAGAAATTATTAATGCAATCTATATTATGGTTTGCATAAATAAAAATTATTTCATTTGAATTTGACGGCGAATTAGTTATTTAGAAATAATAAATAATACTAGAATTTGACGATTTTCTGAAGCAGATAATGCATAATTCCATTCTCATTTATGTAAAAGGTATTGTTGCGCATGACTATTTAGTAGGCTGTGACCATAGAATCAAGCTGGTTTCTAATGTGAAACTTTCTGAATAATTCTTAACGTGTGGCATCAAATTGTCAGACCTGACAGGCTAGGATTTTGATAAAATTGGGAATCGAATTCAGTTTTTCCATTTTGTTTTTGTTAGAAATAAATTACTTAGTGACATTACCGCAACAAAAATACAACCAGCAAATTTCCACCTTTCCCTAAATTTCGCGATCGGAAATTTTGTTCAAAACGCCAAATTTTACATTATTTTCTGAAATGCTTTTGCCTTTATTAAATAAATTAAAAACGCCATTCAATTATGTAATTTTTTAATAAGAATTTTACGTCTCGTTCATATGTTTCATGTTAACAATTTTGTATGTTTTTGAATAATAAAAATGAATTTAGAAAAGCTTCAAAAACTAACTCCTTTGGGCTTGAGAACAATCATAAGTTCCGTAAATATAATAATAATTATAAACATTTGATTTTTTTTTTTCAATCCAGTGCGTAAAATTACGTACGTAATTTCTAATATTTAGTGCGTTAGTAAGAAAGAAAAAAAATAATAATGCTTCATTTTACATTCTAAGAGTAAACGTGTAGTCAAAATTAGCAACGCTAAATCTCTAAAACTACTTGCTAAATATAATCTATTCATTATGTCTCACAAGCAAGAACTTTCTAAAATACCTTGTAGCCACTGGGGTAGAAGCAGCTTTACGTCGCGTCGTTTGCGCAAATAATGTTTATTTTTTTGCCAAGTTTTTTTTTCCCGGCATTTCCCTAGGATAATTAACATCCTCCCTACAGAAATTCCCTAGCTCGATAATCAGTCGGACCCCTATTGAGCGAAACGGCCTTAATGATTTCTTTACCCGCATGTTGGAGGGGAAAAAGTTTTCGGGATAACGATAATCCCAACCCCGTATTCTTCAACATTTATTTTCTTGGGACTACGGTAATCCCCCCGGAAGCTAAAGGTTAAAGCGCTACTGTAGTGATGGAAAAAAATTTCCCACCTTTTTTCTCATTTGTCATTTATGCTTGACATCTTAGTGCTGCCATCTGGTAGCTGGAATATCACTCACAAAACTGCAAAATTTAAATTTTTTCTATTATATTTTTGTTTTATCACTGCTCTGTGCTGTTTCTTTTCGCGCATACTGTATATTCAGGGATATTTTTATTTGTTTATTTATTTATTATTTTCATTTATTTATTAACTATTTGGGAAAACAGTTGTTGTTCTCGGTAGAGAATTGGGAAATCTAAAGTATATCTGAATCTTTTTATTGGTTGAATCCCGCA
Organism: Maratus speculifer; assembly: GCA_964019185.1. Lineage (NCBI taxonomy): Eukaryota > Metazoa > Arthropoda > Arachnida > Araneae > Salticidae > Maratus > Maratus speculifer. The sequence goes on from CAXHSM010000941.1 coordinate 45,309, forward strand.
ACTTATTTTATTCGTTTTCTGATTGGTCCATGGTTAATGTCTAGAAATAAAATACTTCCTTTTTTTTTTCTGCTTTTTGATTAAACCACGTTTAATGTCCAAAAATCGAATACTTCTGTTGCCACGATGGCAAAAAAAGTATTAAAAACTACAAAAAAATTAATTACTCAAAAGCAAATTTAGATACAGGCTTCAAATAAGTTGCATATAAAAGTAATTTTTTTCTTTATACGATGGTGTAAAATTTGAAAATGTGCGAAGTTTAGAAGTTTTTAAATTTGCAGTACCGAAAATTGTTAAACTTAAATTTCATTTAATATTTATGATTGGTGCAGGAATATTAACGTGTCTCTGAAAGTCCAGGCATATTAATATGACTCTGTTATTATGTAAGCTACGTTTTGATCATCATAAAAATGATGTTATTATGAATTGTTTTTTTTTTTTAAATATAGAAATGGTACTTCTCTGTTATCCCGCCGACCAATTTCGCCAAACTAATAGCCAAATTATACATATTGACATAATTTATATTTTAGATAACGAAAAAACAACTAATTTGTAGAATATTAATAAAAATAAAAAGTCGGAATAAAAATCCCTTAATGATGTTTTTACACGCATATCGTATTTAATGTTATTGGATGTGACATTCACGATCCTCCATTATTGGCATTTAACCTTATAGTTTGGCGATCATTTTTTGGTTGACGGGATAACCTAGTAGTTCCGAAAATATTAGTTTCCAAATAGTCACTGTAATTTGTTAAATTACATTTTTATTCACTTATTTATTTTTATTCCTTTATTTTTATGTTTTAACATATTTATTTCTTTGGCAGGTTGTTCTACTCGGTTCAGACCTGACCGAACTGCACCAGCATGTCAATCCCGTTCTACTGCCCGAGAGCTTAAAAGGGACTTTGAAAGACAAAGCATGTGACATATCACAGCACATACTGGACAATCTACCGTATTTAAAATACGAAAGAACTTTTATTCTTCCGTGAAATAATTTACCCTCATTACCCTCTTATATTAGAAATTGCTGTACTAAAAAGACTGTATTTTGCATTTTTCTCATAAGCACATGCGGCACAAAAAAAAAAAAAAAAAAAGAAGAAGAAGAAGAAGAAAGGAAGAAAAAAGAAAGAAAGAAAGAAAAAGGCTGCATCTAAGTTCAATCCTTCATAAAATAAACGTTATTTTCATCTGAGTTAGAAAAATGCCGAAAAGACAGTGTGACCAAGAATGTGATACCTTTCCATAAGTATTTAATTTAAATCTTTTTTAATAAAATTTTTTGAGGATTCGTAGATTATTTACTTGTTTAAAGCTCTTAAAATTTGTGATTGCATTAGTTTATGTTAATGGTTATTAAATTGGTGTTTTAAGGAGGTTTGTAGTTTTAGATCCAAAATTTTTTAGCCATAATTACTAAGCACCTAAAAGATCCATTTCAGAAAAAATATTTCTTCTGTCATTTACAATGTCATTTTGTTTGAAAAAAAAAAAACAAAAAAAAAAAAAAAACAAGGTTTTTGCTGTTTTATAGGATTATCCAATTAAATTTCAGTTTTGTCTTTCAGTTCATAGATGGCAGCACTAAATTCCAATTCGTCTGAAATTGATTATCTATTTCAAGGGTTCACAATCTTTTAGATCGACGACGTACCACAAAATAGAAATTCATCATTCCGCGTACCAGCAAGACCCACACTCAAAACTATTACAGAAAAACCTGCGTAAATGGAATATGTCTAATGCTAAAGGTTTTTCCAGTCTTTTGCACTTCCGTCTGAGCAGGTTTTGCTGTGTTTAAGTGCATGATTACATTCATAAGTTGGTTTTTATATTGACTGCTTTGTATTAACATTCAAATAAAATGTAGTTTCATCATTGCATTTTAATAGTAGCGTTTTGGTAGGAAAAGAAGTTACAATACCAATAGAAGAATACACTTGAGAAAATTTCATTTACCTTCTGAAAGTAAACTGCTTATGGAAACTCCAAGGTCGAAGCTCGTTTGAATAATATACACACATAAAATATAATAAATGAAGGAAACTTTTTTTTTCAGGGGGGATGAGAGATTAACTCAACATCTACCGAAGCATTAGTTTCATTTTAATTTCACATTCGAGTATCGGGCTTTCGAATACCAGTAAACAGATCCTCGCGTGCCAGTACTGGTATGCTTACCATAGTTTGAGAATCCCTGATCTATTTTATTAGATCATGGCGAAGATTTCAGCTTTTACCTGATCTAAGTAACATCTCGAATGTTAAATTTTAGAAGCATTAGAATTCTTTTTAAAAACACATATACTAATTATTATTTACTTATGATGATTTTTATTTCACTTTAAAATAACGAAAATCAATAAAAGGTAATACAGTTAATACACAAACCGTTAACATTCGCGAAATGAAAAATGTGGAGCATTTCAACATTCGCGAAGACTGGACTTGGTTATTCCCGAATTTTGTTTTATAAGGACTATTTTTTCACAAAGTTCAAAGTCTATGTGACAATGGACTCTTATGTGCTACATAACTTACTGTGTTACCTTATGGCCCCTGTTATTTCCCGTGAAGGCACTCGCGAGCTAATGCTACTTCTATGGGGTAATAGTTTATTTTGTGTCAGCCGATTATCTACTCGAGGGATATGGGACCAGGGGGATAGGCCGTGGGGGGTCTTTCTAAAAGAACCCAACCCGTATTTACGCAAGGCTCGAAGAAGAAGAACACGAGAATTCCGAACGGTTTAGCCGACGACCGCGATTGGGTTCGAACCCAGCACCTACCGTCTACCAGTTAAGAGGTCAGAACCGCTCGTCCACAGGTGGGGCTCCTATGGGGAGGCATTTTTCTAATAAATCTTTCGCATTTTGACATTTATAAATAATTCTTTTTGCATTGGATAGCTATGGTCCCTCTCAAGATCGCTCCTTTTTTACTTTTTCGATTTTGGTTGCTGATATTTTTCATAAAGCTACTTTTATTTTCTGCACCGGTTCTGAAAGGGAAAGTAACTTTACAAAAAATATCAACGATCCAAATCGAAAAAGTAATCACGGAGCGATCTTGAGAGGGACCATAGCTATCCAATCCAAAAAGAATTATTTATAAATGTCAAAATGCGAAAGATTTATTACAAAAATGCCTCCCCATAGGAATAGCATTAGCTCGGGAGTGTCTTCGCGGGAAGGGACAGGGGACTTATGGCCTAAGTAGCAAGAACTTAGCACTTGTGTTGAGAAAAATATTGACCAGTAATTTTCTTTTTATTTTATGCAGATTTTTTTTTTCAATTTTTTCAATTTTCTAAATTTTAAAATTTTTCTTGCAGGTGAAATATTTTTTGCAAAAATTGTCGGGGAAATTTTAAAACATCCACAACCACTTGTTGAAACAGCAATGTAATGCGTTTCTTCTTTGGTGAGGAGTTTTAAATTTAAAATAGAAATCGAGGCCGCAACATTTCCTGACGTATAAATTCATAAACATAACATGTGCTCTGTCAAACAATCGCACATCATTACATTTTTCTCACCATACACCAGCAAATAAATCGTTTGGATCGTCGCAATCTGCCTAATTGTTTGGAATTTTCCGATGTTTCCTTCGAACCTTGGTTTTTCTCTGGACAGGTTCCCTTAGAAAGACTACCATGGAGGGCAACCTCCCTCTTTCCTCGTGCAGTAGTCATAATTGGCAGTCTTCCCTCCCCCACAGTCCTACAGATTATCACATCCATTGACATTCTGATTCATATTTAGACGTCACATTTGACGTTCAACTGTTAATTTGCAGCTAATTTTATGGAAAAATACATAAAAAGTAAACGATATATTACTTATCTCTATTATAAAGGCCACTGTATTATATTCTGAACTCTATTATAAAGGTATCTGTGCGTTTTGCCAATGACAACACTTTCCCATGCAATTTCCGTTTTGCAACTTTAGCTACTGCAAATTATAAAACTTCTAAACATCGCACATTTAAAATTTTTACACCGTCGTATAGAGAAAAAAAATGTATTTTTAAATGCAATTTGTTTGAAAGTTGGTATCTCAATTTATTTTTGAGATATTAATTTTTTTATAGTTTTTAGTATCAATTTTGTAATTGTGGCAACAGAATCACTCTATTTTCTTTTAAAACAGAAAAAAAAAAGAAATTAGATGCATTTTTTACTGTAACTAATTTTGTAGATTTATTATAAATCAATGAAACAGTTCTTTTTTAAATGTTTTCTTTCTTCGAATTTCGACGTGTTTCACCACGTTATTTTAAATGTTATTTTCTTTATCTACTTCTAGATGGCAGCACCAAATTAAAAACAAATGCAGATTGGAAAGCAATACTGTTTTACAAATTATTGAATCTGATTTATAATGAGAGTGAATTTTTTATCGGAAGTATCAATGGCGTTTAAACATTTAGAAATATAAAATAAACAAATAATTCGAACATTTTAAATTTGAATGTATGTTGACTGTTCTAAATGAATGATGAATATACTGTTGAATTTACGGCATCACCTTGTGGGGGTGATTTCCTCCTAAGCAATGAAATGCACCCCCCCCCCCCCCCAAAAAAAAAAAAAAATGAGATTTTGTGTTTCCAATGGTCAAAAAATGTTATTCCCCTTCCTCCCAGGAATTCTATGTCCCAATTAAACACACAGCAAATGGTGACAAAATAAAGGAATTTCTTAAAAACTAGCCGGCCTTAAGGGGCTACTTCAGTCAAATGAAAAGACCCATTCACTAATGCTAATCCTATGGAAGAAATTTATACAGATATCTCGGTTGCATTTCAATATTTTTAAATGATTTTTTGGCTTTGGATATCTGAGATCGATCTGTATGCATGACGTTAGTTACTTTTTTCATTTTGTTTACAGTTATTTTTTACAGGGACGCTTTCATTTTTGGAACCGGTTTGGAAAGCGAAAGCAACCCCATAAAAAATATCTGCAACCAAAATCGAAAAACTAAAAAACGACCTCCATTCAGATGAATCTGAGTTATCCAATGCAAAAAGAATCATCTAAAAATATTGAAATGCAACCGAGATATTTTTATAAATTTCTCCCACAGGATTAGCATTAGCGAACGGGTCTTTTCATTTGAGTGAAGTAGCCTCTTAACGACCAGTTTGGTTTCCTTTAAATTTATACTAAACATTTCATCACAATACATTTATCAAATAATTTAATTTTATTTGTTCAATTGTATGTCAGATCAGAAAATTCTGCTAGAAATTTAAAAACTCGGTATTTTTATACTGCATGGGTACAGGTGGTAATTCGCCGAACAATCTTCTCGTGGCATTTTTTCCTATTTCATTAATTTTATTTAAAATATAATCCTTTCACTTGTAGCCTCCAATAATCAATTTGCCAAAATTAATTTTATTGTTTTCGTAACGAAAAGCCAAACAATATTTTTGTTATTGAAAAGGATAAATTTTTGTGTTTGTTGTTAATATGCAGAAAGCGTTCTATTTATTTATTTATTATATATTTTTTTACAAATAAGTTAATATAGTGAAATGATTTTAATCAATTTTTGATATTATGTACTCCCTCTGTCCCAAATTAGTTGCGCCATTTAGGTTGAAAATTTTGTCGCAAATTAGTTGCTTCATTTCAAGTAGGTGGAGTCAAAAATAACTTCTGAAGCAGTTTAGTAGATCGACACCAGTAAAATTATACTAGAATGAATATAACGGTATATACTAGGTAAGAGAAGCAATGTTAACTCGAATTTAAAGTAAAAGACAAAGAAATAATACTATTGTGCGCAACGCTGTACTGGAATATTTGAAAGGATATTTGAAAAATTGTAAAGTAAGCCTTAACGCCATAAATTCTGCAGCTATTTGAATTCAATGTGCATCATAATGTTTATCATCCTATCCCGTTTGCAGAAGCAGGCAAAGACATCAGAAATAAAGCATGAGGAAATTTACAATGTAAGTTTACAACAAATTGTAAATGATGACGAAAAAAAAAAAATGCCACCGGGCAAAATGAAAGATGTCCCAATAAAACGAAGTCCCAATCACTGCGAGCCCCACCAGTGGCCGAGAGGTACAGACCTCTCAACTGGTAGACGGCAGGTGCTGGGTTCGAACCCAATCGCGGCTGTCGGCCTAACCGTTCGGAGTTTTCGTGGTTTTCTTCGAACCTTGCGTAAATACGGGTTAGGCTCCCTTAGAAAGACCCCCACGAATTTCACCCCCCGCTTTGGTCCTATATCCCTAGAGCAGATAATCGGACGACAAAAAATACACACACCCAATCACTGCGAAGATTATCATATGCTGTTATAATTCGTAAATCAATATTAAACAGGATCCTCAAGGCGGAAAAAAACTTAAGAGCGTATTTCATCCATCATTAAGCAAAGTCTAATAATAATAAAGAAAAATAAGCTCGACAGATTTCGAATTTTTTTGCAGCATGTATGCTAAAAAATACTTTTCAGAAATGTTGGAATAAAATATTCGTAAATGAATTCACGATTAATTAGCTTGAAGATAATTTTATGTGATTACTGTTAAAAAAGTCTTTAAAAATTGGGGCGTGGCTTAAGAGCGGGTGAACCAGGATTTTTTTAACTAATTGATTACTTTTTTTTTTTTTTTTGGAATGATGGAGGGAATGTTAGGCACGTAAATATTGTTGATTGATAGTATAGCTCTCTGAAAAATGTTCAAAAGAAACTCATAAAGTCATAAATATCAATAATCAGTACAAAAGTATTCAAATGTCGCAACTAATTTGGAACAGAGGAAGTAAAATATAATGATTTTAATTAATTACTTGATATGCTGTAAATATAAATCGCGCAATAGCGGCTAGTACACACTCATTTCATTTATAATGCATAAGTTTAATTTTAAACTGAAATCGTTAAAATTGACGACTTGTAATTTTTTTTTTCTTTAAGAAACAGAAAACTAAAAATAATAATATTTTAAAACTCTATAATTGCAGCGAAAGAGAAAAATGCAAATAAGTCAGATTTACCTTTGTCTAATCCTTCTGAATTACTTTTACACAATGACCGATGATTTGCATTTTATTCATTGCCATTAAATAATCCTTACTAATATTATAAATCGGAAAGTGAGTTTGTTTGTTTGTTTGTTTGTTTGTTTGTTTGTTCCGCTTTCACGCCGTAACTACTGAACCGATTGCTTTGAAATTTTGCAGACGTAAAGTTAGACGTCCGGATTAAATAATAGGGTAATTTTTATTTATTTTATTCAAATATTTTCCTTAATAATTCAAAATTTAATTATTTTTCATACAAAATCAATAGGCATTTTTCAGATAAAATTTAACCATTTTCCTTTCCTGTTGCCAAGAAAATAAAAAATTGGAATACTAATTTTTCAGCGGCAATGATTTTTTAATAGAAATCTTCCACGCGAAAAGCTATAATAAAATAATATAAAAGAAAATAAATATGACGTCATGTTTGAAATAAAAATAAAAGGTGTATTTTTTATAATCCTTACTAATATTATAAATCGGAAAGTGAGTTTGTTTGTTTGTTTGTTTGTTCCGCTTTCACGCCGTAACTACTGAACCGATTGCTTTGAAATTTTGCAGACGTAAAGTTAGACGTCCGTATTAAATAATAGGGTAATTTTTATTTATTTTATTCAAATATTTTTCTTAATAATTCAAAATTTAATTATTTTTCATACAAAATCAATAGGCATTTTTCAGATAAAATTTAACCATTTTCCTTTCCTGTTGCCAAGAAAATAAAAAATTGGAATACTAATTTTTCAGCGGCAATGATTTTTTAATAGAAATCTTCCACGCGAAAAGCTATAATAAAATAATTTAAAAGAAAATAAATATGACGTCATGTTTGAAATAAAAATAAAAGGTGTATTTTTTATAATACATTTAAAAAGGATATTTGTTTAGTTAATGAGAATTTTTGTGTAAAATATGGTGACATAAATTAAAAGTAAAAAGAATAAAAAAGAATTATATTTTTAATAAAATGGTTCACTCATGAAAATGTGACGTCATAGTTGAAATAAAACAGGTACTTTATAGCAGTCGTTAAAAATACAAGGGATATGAATATCAGTAGCTAATGGAGCGAGATAAATAATGACGTCATATTTAAAATGAATCAGAAATATTTTTTACTTATACTAATTAATAAGTTATAAGTTACATACAAATGAATATTTTTATTCAAAACTCATAATTATCAATGGAAGAAATTTTTTGTGGGGAAAAAGTGGAAAATAAAATCACTGATTAATATATTTTTGGCTCGATTTTTTAACACTTTCGAACAAAGTTGAAAAGTTATTATGCTTTCGGTTTGTCTGTCTGTCTGGTCGCTTTCCAACATTCGTAAATGTACTCCGATTTCCATGAAATTTTTGGACGTTCTTAACGTTTACCTAGCACGAATACCTATTGAAAATAAAGTTTCTACCATGATTAGTTTATTTACAGGGATAGTCAAAAAATTTCCTTATATTACGGCATTATGGGGAAAAATCGTTTTAATTAAATTTAACGATGTTACAGCCTGTAGAACATATTCAAATTTATATGCATTTACAAAGTGCACTAAAATATGCATTTTGTAAAGTATGTAGTGAAAAGGGCACTTACTATTCATTTACAGGGTCAGACAGAAGAATTCCATTGCATAGGAATAAAGGGAGGAACAGTTTCCGACATATTTTAATTATGGTAAACGATTTTATGTATAATCAAATTGATATATGTTGCTGAGGCTTAATGTAAGTTATTTCATGCATAATACGAAGTGCATAGCATTTACAGGGACACACAAGAGATTTCAAATATTATATATTCTATACGAAGTACTGTATATCATGGATGAAGACTGTTGCATGGATGAAATGCATTTTGAATTATGATATGTGCTTTTAAGTTTCGCTAAATGTATGCATATTAAATGGAGAGTATAAATGGTAATAGTATAAATAGTTAAATTTAGATATACAGGGTTACACAAAAGATCTCGGAAAGGTTACTGAATATGAGCGTAATTTACTTAAAGGTGGTTTTTAAATAAAATATGCATTTTTATTTTGAACTGCATTTAGTAAACTAAGAAATGTTTGTAGTATATATATATAAAATGATAAACAGGGTCCCGCAAAGAACTGGATACAAGGTTGTCTTCGGATGATAATTTTTGAAAATGTAATTTAGGTAGTATAATAAGAAATATTTTTGTTTGAAATAAATTTTAGAAAGATACTTTCGTGTATTAAAGACACTTGGAAAACTACAGGGCTGAACAAAAGAATTCAAGAATGTTTCTATCTATTAGTATTAATCGCTGAAAGGAAAATTTTGACCAGCAAACAAATTAGCAAATAGGGATTATCAAAAGTTTTTTCACCATAAATTCGCGATAAAAAGTTAATTACACATGCTTTTCATCATCGAAATTTTTTGCTTGATTGATCAATTATTTCTTCTTTAAATGTTATGTGAACGAAGTCACGGGTAACTGCTAGTTAACAAATAATCGTGATTTTTGTGCCGCATACGTTAGCGTAATACGTATAAAGATGCTATCGATTTGTTTGACATCAACTAACTTAAATATGAGTATTAAAAATAAATAAATTAATTAAACCTTCACAGTTTAACTGCTTTCCTGATTTGTCCGTACGTCATACGGGCATCCATGTTCCAATCATGATTTATTATTCTCACCAGTAAATTTTTAGTGTAAATTTTGTGTTATTTTGTCTCAGCATTTTTCTGACTCAATTAGCCAAAACCGAGAGGTTCTGACCTCTCAACGGATAGACGGCAGAGGCTGGATTCGAACCCTGATCGCGGCCGTCGGCCTAACTGTTCGGGGTTTTCCGTGGTTTTCTTCGAACTTTGGATTTCCTTGCGTAAATACGGGTTAGGTTCCATTAGAAAGACCAATACCGCAGGGCACCCCATCCCTTTCGGGCCTATATCCCACATGTTGATAATCGGCCGTCATAAAATAAACCAAACCAAATCAATTAGCAAAAAAAAAAAAAAAAAAAAAAAAAATTGTTTTGTAAAATTGGTGATAAAAGACTAAAAATTCTGTAAAAATATATAAAAAAAAGGCATTATTTGAGAGGTTTTTTTTTTCAAAAATATTGATGAGTTAAGTGGTTAGGTGGTACGTAATTTAATGTTCGTTCATCCACAAAGAGATAACTACAGAACTAAAATTTACGATTCAAAGTCAAATTTGGATATTGTTATTGAAAATTTTACAGTTAAAGTCGAACCTCGTTAACATGAACCTCAAGGGGGTTAAAAATTTTGTTCGTGTTAACAGTAATTCATGTTATCAGTATCATACCATTATATTCGTCATTAAGACTGTTCTTAAATCAAAAAGGGCAACTTTAAGACATAAGTTTGAATTTTCTTTTGTTCCGAAATGCATGGAACTAGCAGGTGTTATTGTTCAGAAACTATCGAATCGAACTCATTTTCCCGGTTTTTCGCAAACTCAATAGACTTTTCAGAAAAGGGTGTCAAATTTGGTGTTTTGAACCGACTTTCAAAGCGAAGGCAGAAAAAACTGTCCAACTGCCGTGAAAAACGTGTTTGTCACGTGATCGAAAAAACTTATAACTCAATAGGTAATTTATTGATCAAAAACTGGAAAAATGAGTTCACTTCCAAATCGCTTCCATAGTTAGGTCTTCCTATTTTATATCTTTCTGTTAAAAAATAAATTTGTAAATGTGTCAAAACGTTTTGCGCTAGTTCAACAGAGAGCAGTTGAGAAAGAACGTCCATCGTCCCCTTAAGGGGACGGTGGAGGTTATAATTTTTTTTTTTTTAATTTTCATCATAGCAATATAAAATTTTGTGCATATATACATTTCAACAAAAGCATATAGAATACCTTCAGAAAATTTCCAATCTTATTAAATTTTTTAATTTTTTTTAATTTTAAATTTTAAAACGAAATTTTAAAATGCTCCTCGTGTCTTAATTTTTGAGATATTTTCTTTCTTTTGCGTTTTTATCACTTAAAACACTGTAACAAACAAATTGGTGTAAGATTTTTTTTAATCTCTTCAATAGTTATTCTTTTACAGATTTTTTTCAAAATTCCATATCGGTTTTCATCAAAATTTTGTCTTTTAGTAAGTAAAAAATCTAATTCGATTATCCTAATAAAGACGAATTTTAAAAAGCTTACACAATTTCTTTCTAAGCAATATCAGGATATTTCCTTATCAATTTCATAAATATTGATCAAAAATTACGTCGCAAGGAGCATTCCAAAAATCTAAAAACGCTGAAAAATTAGTTTTGATAAAAACAGATTTAAAGTATATAAGTACACTTACTTTTATTATTTTCTTTTTAAACCTTCATGAATGATATTTTAATAAGAAAAAACTGTTTTGTTTCTATTATAACACAGAAACAGACCTTTTTTGCGACGATTTTGCTCAAATAAAGGTCCCCTTAAAGGGAACTGTAAAAACAATTCATCTTAAAAATAATTCACGTTAAGCGTGTTCATGTTAACGAGATTTGACTGTAGTTACTACTTTAATATGGAACATTCCTCTTACCTACGACGGATTTATTATTACTTATTTTACATAAATTGAAAGAAGGTGGAATTTCCAATCGAATGGCTGTTTTCGTTTCACTCTAATTGAATATTAAGGTTACACTGTTAAAAAAGACAAAAATACGACATGACCACCGTACAAAAATATACAATAATCTCATCCGAGTTGCACACAATTCCAAAAAGCTATCTTTAGCTCTAGAAATTACAGAAATCAACATATTTCCGAGATTTAAAGAAATATTTATAAAAAGCAAAGTTTCTTTCACTACCACAGATTTTCAAAAACGTTTCCAAGTTTTTTACCCCTTCTCTTTAATAGAGTAATAGTCTGTTTTCTCAAATCGAACTATTGGTTATTAAAATACTATTACTTATATTATTAGACCGGGGAGGCAGCATCACCTGTAAAGTTGGGAACCTCATTCGCCTCGTTTGGCGCACAATTTCTGTATTTTTTTTTTTTTTTTTTTTTTTTTTTTTTTGCTTTTCCGCGTATTTTTTGACTGAGTGTGCTTTCCTTTGTGTCTATAACTATCTATTACCTAGACTGCGGTTATAAAAGATCTGTTTGAATGCCAATGCTAACCAAATTATTCTCGGAAGCATAAATTTTTCAATTAATCTAATTGGGAAATTTTCTGAAACCACTAAAGTTGTACGTCTCGTTGTCTTTCGTTTAGTTGGTTGGTGGAAAAGGAACATAAAATCCACTGTAATTGCGTAAGTAATGGAACTCTGGGAAACTCAGTTACATTCAGAGTTGGGCAGTATCGAAAATACATGTATTTGAAATACATTTTCAAAATACATTTGTATTTTGTATTTTGTATTTTAACCTGATGAAACGAAAGTACTTTAGTAATGTATTTTGTAATGCTTTTTCCAAGTATTTTGTATTTTCAAAATACTTTTTTTAATCAAAATACATTTATATATTTTAAAACTTTGCGGTTTTGCAAACCGCAAATCAGAGATTCGCAACAAGGAAATATTGTCTGTTTTGTTAAGTCTTTGAATTCTTCTCTGGACGTGTATAAACAGATTTTTCGACTAATGGTCTGATAAACATTGTTAATGAACAGGATGTACAGATTTGTCAGAAGAATTTATGCTGAATGGTTACAAAAATAGTGTTATAAATATTACTGCTGCGGTGAAAACTATACAAAAAAAAAAAAAAAAAAAAGTTCAATGATAGACAGGAAGCGTTATTGAGTTTCACTTCTTATTGCTTTTTTTTTTTATCAGGTACGTTAGAAATGTATTGCTATTATTTATTATAAAGGCTCTGGAAAAATTGAATAATACTTTTGACGCTAACACTGAAAATATACCAGGAGAATAATTTAATTGTGGTAATAGATGGCATGCAATATTAGACAGCAAGTATTTCAAAATAATGTCTGCACATGATAATGGAAAAATTAAAAGAAAATGCTATTGTATAAAACAAGAAGTTCAGTTACATGTAAAACTTTTCCAATTAGAATCAACTTTAAACTCTTTAAAGTTAAGCTTTTAGTTTTGAACTGTGAAATATCGATTTTAGCAATATTTTTTTCTAGTCTCTTGGTGTATATTGAATCGAGATTTTTTATATGGTTTTTCAAACGTTTGATATTAGTTTACTAGACGTGAAATACATTATAAAACTAGTTTTAATTTATTGATACAAATTTCAAATGTTCATTAATTGTATTTACTTTTGGATACATTAAATATACAGATTTTGGTTTGAGATTTGTCTTTACTAGAATTATACATTTATGCCGTATAACATTCTATAAATTATATTCTATAAAAAAAAAATTTTTTTTTAAGTTTTTATTTTTATTTTATTTATTATTGTTTTTTTTAGTAAATAATTAACTCGGTGCCGATTTAAACTAATGCCTGACCAAAACAGGATTTTTAAGTGTAAAGTGAATGTCGATTCTTTTTAGAGTTCCAGCAGGAAAAAAAAGTTTTCAGATAGAAATTTTAAGAATAATCTATGCATATATATACAAATGTAATATTAATTTAGTTTAATTAGCTTAATAAATCCATAAACTTTATAAATATACTTATGATCATGTTAATCCAAGTATGTGCATGAGTTTGTTTAAATAAAATAAAATAAAATTATTACTTTTTTATGACGAATTATCGAAAGCATTTCTTCGTCATTAATTGATGTATGTTATTTATGTGATTTTTTGATGAATGTTCAAAAATTGAGTTTAGAGAATTGTGTTTATTATTTGACTTTTAAATTAGCCGAAAAAAATATATCAAGGAAATTATCGTCGAATAAAATAATGTTAATGTTAATGTTAATGTTAATGTTAAATAATTCTTATGAAAAGAGTATTTCAAATGTAACCTAAATGTGATAATTAATAAGAGACCTTATACAGTAGACTCCCTCAAATCCACACAGCTTGGGACCAGAGGTTTTGCGGATTTTAGAATTTTGCAGCTTTCTGGTCATTGCTTTGTTTACATTTTTTAAACGATAATTTGAGTGCAATTAATAATGCAATCGGAACTATAATGCATACTTACAATATAATAAAATATTAAAATAAGTAATAAATAAAAATGATAAAAATTTAGATAATTTTTAAGATGATTAAAGTGTTAATAGAGGTCAAGTGAATAATCAATAGTGTATGATTAAATATTCATTATAAAGATTAAATATATTTTTCCTAAATTATTCAATGAAATTTGCCTCATTAAGATACATTACTAATTCACATCAAAATCATAAAATAAGGATTTTTTTTCATGTTTAGCCAGGCTTAATAACAAAAAAATCTTGGTTAATGCAAAAATATATTTGGTAAGAAGATTGTGATTACCAGTAATATCAGAAATATCTTTAATTTTTTTCCAAAAAATGTATTCTTCCTTCATGAAAAAAGCATGAATATTGTATGATTAAGAAAATTACCAAGTAAAAAATATATCGAATTGATACAAAACTAAAAAAATCAAATTTTGTCCCAATGTCCAAACTGAAAGTTTCATTGTTTACATCCATAAAATATGTGCGGATTTTAGAGAGTCTACTGTATTTAATTTATTAAACACTAGTTAATCTGTCCGGTGTTGCTTGAGCCTGCTATAACATCAAATAAACAATAAGTCTGCATGATTCTATAATTTTAACATGAATTTGTCGGAATTTATATTTGTGAATGAAAAAAATTTCTAAAAAAGTATTTATTTTTACTAGTAGATTTACTCGTAAGAAGACATTTTCTTAATTTTCATGTAGGGTCATTCCATTACTTTAAAAAAGTTCATGTAATACGAACTCTTTGAAATTTTTATCGGTTATAAATATAACAGTTCCGCAGCTGGTGTAAAAATTTCGCGAAAAAACATTGATATACAGTTGTAAAACAAAAATGCTTTTTCTCGCTTTTTTTTCCGCGGCAGATCCTTAAGGGTGTTCTCAACTGCTCCGCTCAACTACCGCAAAGCGTTTTGACACATTTACAAATTCATTTTTTAACAGAAAGATATGAAATTGGAATGCCTGACTATAAAAGCGATTTCAAATCGAACATTTTTTTTCATTTTACTACAATTAAATTACCTACAAAGTTCTAAGCTATTTCGATTACGTGATTACTCGTTTTTCTCCTACTTTTCGACCGGTTTTTCTGCTTTTGTTGGGAAATGTGCACAAAAACGTCAACTTTGAAGGCTTATTATGAAAGATCTATTGTGTTTTTTAAAAAACAGAAAAATGAGTACAATTAGACAGTTTCTGATTCTGAATAACAACACCTGCTATTTTCATGCATTTTCGATCAAAAATAAATTAAAGCATGTGTCACAAAGTTGCCTTTTTTTATTTAAGAACACCCTTAAACATAACAAAAAAAAACAGTTTTTATCGTCCGAACTTTACGAAATGTTAATCGATTGCAAATGTATTAGTATTCAAAAATGACTGATGGATTTTAAAATTCAATAACTTGCAAACGGTGACAGCTATTTAAAAATTTTTTGCAGGAGGGTTATGTATAATGTCAGGAGTTTTTTACCGTAATTTTTTTATTTTAGTTCGCATCTCAAGAAATAGGTGGCGCTGACGGCGATTGAAGGCCAGGTGATCAGTGCTGGGTGAAACATCGACCTGGCCTTCAATCGCGTCAGCGCCACCTGTTGCTTGAGATGCGAACTAAAATCAAAAATTACGGTAAAAAATTACGGTATGCCGTAAAATTACGGCTGACATTATACATCATCCTCCTGCAAAAAAATTTTAAATAGCTGTCACCGTTTGCAAATTATTGAATTTTAAAATCCATCAGTCATTTTTGGGACACCCGGTACATAGTAGTGAAGACAGAAACTGAAGTCGATTGCAGGTAACGCCGAAACACTTTGCTTTTAAGATTTTTCATCGACTTTTTTTCAAATGTTACTCTTTTTTTTAAATTGTATCGTCGTGATGAGATGCTTCAAAAGTACTATGCTCAAATATATTCGTTTAGTTACTTTTAGCACAGAAAAACTGTCGTCTCAAAAAGGTGTAAATTTTTGAAAAATTGTTAAAATTCGTAATTTAAAAAAAATTGCACCGTCATAAAAATAAAAAATAAAATAAATATTTTTTAGCTATAAATATACATATTTTGTTAATCAAAATCTCCTTCCCTCCTCCTCAAAACTGAGCCGAAAGTGTGCGTTGCCGAAAGGGATTAAAAGTCAAAAGTGAAAACGAGCCTTTTTGAAAATTTTCTGCGTTCTATATGAAATGAGTTCTCATATGTAGACTGATTTATTTTTTTTTTATTATTCATTTATTAATATTTATCTATTTCAATTTTTAACATTTTCCAACTAACTTTAGCTTTACGCTAAGTTTGTTTATGAATTCGGTTTGTTTGTCTATAAGTGTTCTAACTCCCGTAAATATAGTCAGATTTTCATGAAATTCATTGATGTTACTGGGCGTCACTATACGACATGTTCGTATATATTAGAAATGAAGTTTGTAGCACTAACAGTTTACAGGGACATACAAAATTATGGTTACATTATGGTCTACGGAAAAAATCGTTTGCGGTAAATTTTAATGATATACTATTTTAAATATATAAAAATATAAATTTATGTACAGAAAATTATATATATCACCGAAGTATACTACACGGCGATTATAGTTGAATAGGATATGCACAGAATTTAGCATTCATTTAGAGGGACGCATAAAAAAAATTGGCTACATTGGAAACTGCACAATAGTCGAACTTTTGAAGACTATGAGCAGAAATTTGCTGAAAGTGCGTTTTTATTTAGTTATGGCACACATTTTTAAATTGAATTATTTTTTTAACATGACTTAGGGTCTCTAAATTCTGTAGATCCTATACAGGATTTTACAAGATTTCTTTAGTACAATTCGTTTATTCACGGAAATTGCTGAACGGAAAATTTGTACTGCGTTATTCATTTCACTGAAATAATTTTTAGAGTAAAGTCAGATCGTATACAGAATTACACACAAAAAATTGGATATTTTTTCAACTATTGATACTATATGCAAAAATTGGGTTTTCAAATACATTATGTATTTACTTCTTTTTTTCAGCATCATTGTTCTCTTTAATAAATTGTAAACTTTAGTTACAGTATACTGAATGCGTTGGGACGTGTTTCATAATCTATGCTTGACGCATAAATTTTTGTTCTTGTTTTCCTTATTTTGAATTACAAAATTTTAATCAGTTTTGAAAAAACACTTTGCGTTTATGTAGTGAAACACCCAGAAATTTTTAAATTTTGAAAATGTATTTTGTATTTTGAAAATACATGTATTTTGTATTTTGAACTTTTTACTTTTGAAAAGTATTTTGTATTTTGTATTTTAAGCTCTAAAACCAATGTATTTTGTATTTTGTATCGAAAATGATTTTTCGATGTATTTTGCCCAACTCTGGTTACATTGTACAAATAAGTAATTCGAACTGAAGGGGCTGCGGTCATATATCGTTATCACATTATTTCGGAGAATAGGTGGTAGAGGTCTCTGTATTGGCAGCAAAATAAAAATAAACTTTTAATCTGTTCTTAAATTAAAAAGGGCAACTTTGTGACATAAGTTTTAATTTACTTTTGTTCGGGAATGCATGAAACTACCAGGTGTTGTTATTCAGAAACTATCGAATCGTACTCATTTTTCCGTTTTTCCCCAAACTCAATAGACTTTTCAGAAAAGAATATCAAATTTGGTGTTTTGAACCGACTTTCAAAGCGAAAGCAGAAAAAACTGTCTAACTGCCGTGAAAAACGTGTTTGTCACGTGATCGAAAAAACTTATAACTCAATAGGTAATTTATTGATCAAAAACTGGAAAAATGAGTTCACTTCCAAATCGCTTCCATAGTTAGGTCTTAGTCCATAGTCCTATTTTATCTCTTTTCGTTAAAAAAAATTGTAAATGTGTCAAAACGTTTTTCGCTTGTT
Source organism: Maratus speculifer (assembly GCA_964019185.1). Taxonomy (NCBI): domain Eukaryota; kingdom Metazoa; phylum Arthropoda; class Arachnida; order Araneae; family Salticidae; genus Maratus; species Maratus speculifer. Next base: position 63,419 of record CAXHSM010000941.1, read on the forward strand.
CAACAGAGCAGTTGAGAACACCCTTAAGGCTCCTGTCCTCGCTCGAGGAAACGCTCGCGAGCTAATGCTATTCCTATGGGGAAGCATTTTTCTAATAACTCTTTCGCATTTTGACCTTTTTGAATAATTTTTTTTGGATTGGATAGTTGAGGTGCATGCCGACAGCGCACCTTTTTTACTTTTTCGATTTTGGTTGCAGATATATTTTTTAAAAAGCACTTTCAGTTCCGAAACCGGTTTTGAAAGTGAAACTAATTTTGTAAAAAATATCTGCAACCAAAATTGAAAAAGTAAAAAAGGTGCGTTGTCGGCATGCACCTCAGCTATCCAATGCAAAAAAAAAAAAAAAAAAAAAAAAAAAAAAAATTCAAAAATGTCAAAATGCGAAAGAGTTATTAGAAAAATGCTTCCCCATAGGAATAGCATTAGCTCTCGAGCGTTTCCTCGTGCGAGGACAGGGGCCTTAAACAGTCCGGACGGTCGAATATAGATGTTCTTTTCTTAACAGGCTGGACCGCTGCCATCGGAATACTCAAGGCCAGAGAATAAGAATTGTGACGTCATCACTAATCGACCGACATCTCACTAGTGTTGGAATTCACGCTGGAAAATTTCGAATAGTAATTTTCTTTTATTTTACACGTGGCATATCTGTGATCTTATTCATGCTGGAAAATTTCGAATAGTGATTTTCTTTTATTTTACACGTGGCATATCTGTGATCTTATAAAACAATAATAATTATTGAAACTTATTGGTCAGAATTTAAACTCTACAAATAAAAAAAATCAGTCAGATGCAGTAACACTGTGGTATTTCTCATGAGGCTGAATTTTAGGTAGATTTCGTATGAAATACTACCTGTTGCGTTCGCTCCTATGTTGGAATTTCTGAAAAATATTTACTGATCTACACCGATCATGACCCCTAGACCCCAAATCTACCACCAGTAAAAAAATTATTATAATATCTATTTATTTATATATCCCTTTTTAAGGATCCGACAACTTCTAAAATTTTGCTCAAATCTCTTCCAAACACATACTTAAAATCGAGGGTCATGAAATCTCGGTCAAGTTCGTAAATGGGCAAAATCAGACCAAGAAGTGGTAATAGGGAGGGTTTTTGTGAAAACCGAAAAAACACCATAACTCCTTAGTGAAAGTAGATTACTATTATTACTCTAGTTGATTCTTTTCAGTGTAAAAACTACATCCGAAGAGAGTTTATTTTTTAGCACTTTCCAACAAAGTTGAAAAGTGCTTATGCATTCGGTTTGTCTGGCCGTCTGTCCGTCTGTCCGTCTGTCCGTCTGGCCGGATGGCCGTCTGTCCGTCTGTCCGCGCTCTAACTCCCGTAAATATACTCGGATTGCTATGAAATTTTTATACATTATTGAGGTTTACCCTAGCACGAACCCTATTGAAAATGAAGTATCTACCATGATTAGTTTATCTACAGAGAGAATCAAAAGTTTCCCATTACATTACGGCCTATGGGGAAAAATCGTTAATATACTCGGATCGCCATGAAATTTTAGGACGATATTGACGTTTACCCTAGCACAAGTCCTATTGAAAATGAAGTTTCTACCATGATTAGTTTATCTACAGGGCGAATCAAAAGTTTTCCATTACATTACGGCCCATGGGGGAAAATCGTTAATATACTCGGATTGCCATGAAATTTTAGGACGTTAATGACGTTTACCCTAGCACAAGTCCTATCGAAAATGAAGTTTCTACCATGATTGGTTTATCTACAGGGCGAATCAAAAGTTTGCTATTACATTACGGCCTATGGGAAAAATCGTTTCAAAGGAATTTTAAAGATGTTATACCCTGTCAAACATATTGAAATATGCACTCTATAAAATATAAGGTGAAAATGTAGCTATTATTCATTTACAGGGCCACACAAAAGAATTTCATTAGATAATGGTAAAACGGGGAATTGTGTGTGACATATTTTAAATATATTAAGCTTTTTCGTGTATAATAAAATTGATATATGTCACTGAAGCTTAATATAAATTATACGCTACTGTTTTGCATAATATGAAGTACATAGCATTTACAGGGCCATACAAAAGATTTCAAAGAGTATATTCTTTCCGAAGTAGCGTATATGTATCCGATGATGAAATGCATTTTAATTATGATATTCGCGTTTATATTTCGCTAAATATATGCACATTATATGGTGTGTATAAATGTTATAGTTGATATACAGGGCTACCCAAAAGAGCTCATCAACGTTACTGAATATGGGCGTAAATTATTTAAACGTGGTTCTTAAATAAGCTATGTATTTTTACGCTGAGATGCATTCAATTTACTGAGAAATGTTTGCAGAATATAGATAAAGGGATATACAGGGCCACGCAAAGAAATCGGTACATGGACGCCTATGAATGATGATTTATGACAATGTGATTTCAGTTGTTTTAAAAGTGGTTTAGTTTACAATAAATTTTAGCCTAATGCTGACGTGTAATAAAGGTACAATGCAAACTACAGAGCTGAACAAAAGTACTCAAGTATGTTTCCATCTAATAGTATGAATTGCTGAAAAAGAAATTACAAGCTACTGGGTATTTTCTTGCTAAGCTAAATTTTCCCATTATATGAAGTGACATATGAAATACAGGGCTGTTCTAATGTACTGGAATACATATTTGGGTATATTTGGCCATACACTATTATTTCCCTAAATTACAAAGTTTTGTTAAAGATTTCATTAAGTGTTGGAAAGTGCTTCATAATCTATGCTTAACGCATGATTTTTCTTACTTGTTTATTTTATCCACGATAAAGCATTATTTTCATCGTTGAAAACTAAAAAAGATACACTGTAAAACATTTGAGTAACGTTACACCATAAAATTGGTGGCAGCTTTGCTGCCTCCAGTTTTATGGTGTAACCTTGCTTCCTCCAATTTTAAGGAGTAATTAAACCGATATAACAGGTGTAACATTGTAATGTTACACCAGTAATATCGTTTAAAATACTCCATAAAATTGGAGGAAGTAAGGTTACACCATAAAATTGGAGGCAGCATGCTGCCTCCAATTTTATAGCGCAAGGTTACACAAATGTTTTACAGTGTACAGAGAAAATTTGTATGTCCTAAGTGCTGCAATTTTTTTTTCATGTCAGAAGAATAAAATATCAAATGGTAACTACTGCATTACGAAATAATTACTACCGCATGCAAATTTGTCGATTTCTAGGGCTTCAAAATTTATATCTTTAGAATTAGACAATTTAATGCCACACTGTAAAAAAATTATGTAACGTTACTCCATAAAGTTGGTGCCAGCTGCTGCATCCCATTTCATGGAGTATTTTTTTTCACTTATATAATGGTGTAATTTCATCATATATCACTGGTGTAACATTACAATGTTACACCGGCCATAACGGTTAAACTACTCCATAAAATCGGAGGCAGCAAGGCTGCAACCAATTTTATGGAGTAACGTTACACAAATGTTTTACAGTGCGTTATTTCATCTTATTTAATAGTTTTTATTATTTCTAAGAAAAATGGGCCAAACATTATGGTGTGACAGATTTTTGATACATTTAAAAATGGGCTCAAGGATTTCTCACTAATGTTGGAATTCACACTGGAATATTTTGAATAGCAATGAAAGTGAAAATAGAAGTGCTTTTTCTCTTGTGACACGCGTTTTTAAATTAAAATTTTAAAAATATATTTCTTAATGTGTATAAATTTAACACATCACATACCAGGCTGAACAAAACCTCTGAAGTACATATCCGTTTTTTGATGGAAACTGCTGAAGGGGAATTTTTAACTGTGCTATGCGTTTTCTAATTTGAATTAAATATTAGCATACTATGTATCATATAATAAAATTATAGTTCATATATAGGGCTATGTAGTAAGTTCAGATTAATTTTTTTATTTTTGATAGGGATTTATGAAATTGTGTTTTCAAATGTGTTATGCGTTTTACAGATTGCTTATATAGACATCTTTTTTTTCATCTTATTAAACCGTGAAATTTTATTATATGTATGATTTTATGATCTTGTTTTTGTCGTCAAGAGGGGTTTACCAGTTTTTTTCTTTTTATGGAGGTGCAATTTTTATTATTAAGTGATTTGAAAAAAGTTGCATTAAGAAATTACAATTAAACTTAATTGCAGAATTTATAACTATGTTGTTCCGGGTATAATAACGCCATGTTAAGATTCTACCAATTTTCACGGTTTGGTTTTAAATATTTTTCCCCTAAAAAATATGGGATTTGGTACAGCAACTTATTGATTACGTATAGAAGAAAGAATATTTTTCCAGATATGTATTTATAGAACGTAATGCTGTGATTTTTTAATCAATGCCATTTGGCGTATTTACCCACCTGTATAGGTAATAACGCTATGCAAATAAAACTGTAAAATAAGATATAATAATGACATTAAATTGGTAAATAAATAAGTGGAATGCTATATTTATTCTTAAAAAAGTAAACTTAAAACTACATTATATGTAAATTACTTAAAAATGACAAAAATATTTAGAAAAGGTGTTTAAATACTTTTAATTCTTAGCACTTTCAACTGTAAACACATCCATCGACAAAGAATATAAAAATACAAATATTAATATCTTAATTTTTAACTGTCACGTAATTGGTGCCAAAAAAGAGTGAAAGTGAAAGTGAAAGTGATATTTTAGATCCGGAAAATAAAATGTAGATATTGAGGAACGTGAAATATAACTTGCATTATGTTTCTTTAAATAAATTGATCCGAATTCTTGGTATGTTGTAGGACAAAATGTCGTTACAAACAATATTTCTTTTAGTAGTAATTTCTATTAGTTCTCGTGTGATTAACTCACGGTAATTATTCAAGGGACATATATTTTTTGCATCTTCGAAATTAACTTGAATATTTTGATTCTGATTGAGTTTTGAAATTTGTTTGTTCAGAAATTGACAAATTCGCATGCAATTGTAACCATTTCATGATGCAGTAAGTAATAATTTGATATTTATTCTTCTAACATGAACAAATTAGCAGCACTTAGGGCTTGGAAATTTTCTCTGTATTCTTTTTGGTTTACAGCAATGACAATAATGTTCTCTCGTGGATATAGTTAAAAATAAACCATCTTCGGATGTAATTTTAACATTGAAAGGAATCAACCGGAGTAAGAACGTCAATGGAAAGCGTTATTACAACGATATACTTATTGCACAGTATATTTTTAACTACAAACTACCTCCGCGAACACATCCAAAATTTTCCACAACATGTTGAAAATATATGAAATACACTCAAATTTATGTAATAAATACAGATTTTATTAATAAATAAGTTTTCTTCAGATCACAGAGGTTAACTCGCAAATTTTAGATCAGACGTTGTCTTTTACGCGCTTCCTCCAGCGATAAAGTCTACAAATGGAACAAATAAACTTTTAGCAGTTGTTTATGATTCAGATGACTCAGAAGCCTTTTGCGCAGAACCCGTTTGTGCCATTTCCTGCATTTCTTGGTAATTACGCGTCATATTAGCACTTGATATAATTACCCACCTGGCGTTATTATCCCAGAATATTTTATAATTGAATTATTAATCATAGAATAACAGCCAAGTCTAATTTTAAATTGTGTTTTCCTAGATATATCCCAGTAATAAATTAAAAAAATTCTAATTAGTACATGGCAGAGAAACAAACTTACACTCTTAAAAATTTTAAAGAAGTCTATCTGAAAAGAAAAATTATTGTCCAAGTAGCTTCGTATTTTATAGGTCACCCAACTGAATATTAAATCACGTTTTTTTTTCGTTTGTTTGCGTCTATATTTCAATTTTCTTTTTTTTCCAACATTACACGGCTATACATTTTAGATTTTCTCAATCGACATTTTTTTTTTTTGTCGTTATTCTATACAAATGAAAATCAGAGCAACGGAATGCAAACTATAGTTAGTCAATTCCACGACTCCTTATTGATAGTGAATAAAAACTTCACTTTTCATTCTGAATTGAAAATTTCGTGTAAGCGGCCGACAAATTACTCTCATCAGGGGTGTTATAGGCCAACGGAATGTGTTCAATTCAACCGTGTTTAACCCTTTCTGGCGCACTACTCTTTAAAGTTGGAATTTAAAGAAAAAAAAAATATTAGGCAATCTATTTAGGCCTAGAGGATTACTCAGGTATTGTTTTGTAAAGATTGCATTAACCATTTTAATTATACAGCTGTTGCCGAAGTGGCAACCTCCCATAAGTAAAGCACTGATAAGCGCAGTGAGAAGAGCATTGCTGTGAAGCGCGTATTACAGTAAAACATTTTACCTATTATTTAAAAACAGTAGAGTTTGATCTCTGTAATGCTGCCATCTAGAACTCATAAGAAAGATTAAAGTAGCCATTAAAGTATTTTTTGAAATATTCACGGAGTTTTTGTGTCTCTAAACAGGGGGAACTTTAGGTGTTGCCGACCCGGTAACACTGCGCTTTAAGGGGTTAAAGATTATGAGGTCAGATATATTTTACCAACTGTGTTTTTTCTGTTGTTTTCTCTCAACGGGTTTTTTATGCTGGGTATTTATATCGGCGATGAAACAACGTTTTAAGAGTTGAAAATAGATAATGATGCATTCTTGATTGCGTTTATTATCTGGAGTTAGGAGGCTCTCATAGAGAAATCCAGTAAAACCCCGGTTATCCAAAAACCATGGAAATGATCGGTTAACCGGGGTTCCTTAGGCATTTTCTGATAACCGGGGCTCCATAGGAAATTTCGAATAACTGGGAGGGTATTATGGTTAAAACTTGTTTGATTAAAAATCGTGATCGTAATTTAGAACATCGTTGTAATAATCGTCTTGGTGCCGTATTCAAAGCACTCTGAATGGCAGACCAAAATTTCAAGTCGCTACAAACAGCAAGGCAATAAATTGTTGTTCCTTAAAAAGTGGCGTGATGAAGCAGCATTGAATCGATGCAAAGCTGAAAAACAAAAGAAAATCACAACATATTTTATAATAATAATAATAATAATAATAATAATAATAATAATTTAAGAACAATTTACACCAACCATTTGAAAAATGCTTCACTCGAAACATTCATCTATCATTTTAAGCTAAATACCAGTTGTTTTATTGTGTATTATCCGTGCCACTGCCATAAATGACTTTATACATGCTGCAATTTGAAGGTACGGTTCGTATAAGTTGCATCACTCCATTGTCGCCAAGCATAAAAGTTGGCGACGAAAGAAACATTTCAAACTATGTAACATTGTTGGTGCGAAAGTAATCATTATTAAAACGCAGCTTTGGCATATACTGTTATACTTGTAAGACATTGGCACATACTGTTTGATTTTACAGAGCAAAATTTTGGTGATGGAGGTTTTAAACCAAAGTCGATCGCAGCACATGCATCTGTGAATGACATTGAATCAAAAAAAAAAATTCAGTTTTTCCCAAGCCGATTGCTTTTTAGTTTTCTTTTTAGGTGGTGGAAAATCAAGAGCAATAGATATAACATTTTCCGGCTTGTTAGAATCACTATTGGCACTCAAATTTTCCTGGTTAGAACCGACCGATTGTAAAACGCCATAGTTAGTGGATTGGTCGCCCTCGAGACATGATGTTTTACAATTAATCGGTTCGGCATTAAATTGCTTCCTTTTTTGTGATCGCCTTTCAACATGTAATTGGTTTTCAGCGGCTCGATAATCTTTTGATTTTCTCGTTTTCTGCATTGAAAGACGTTTTTGCGCCAAACCAAATACAGTACTACTTAGTTATCCCGTCGAACAATTTCGCCAAATGATACGAACCGCCAAAATAATAAGCAACTTATACATGTTGACTAAATTTTTATTTTAAATAACAAAAGAACAAATAAATTAGTAAAAAATTAACAAAAAGTCGAAATAAAAATCACTTTATGATTGTTTAACTACGCATTTCTTTGGCTTCGGCTTTTTCCGTATCTGTTAATTTCCGTCTACCCATTTTTATTTTTGTTAGTTTTCTCCTTTATTACAATGATTTTAAACATTTTAATTTCCTATTCAAATAAAAATTCTTCTAAAAGTAAAGAATTTAATTTAAATTCAAAAGTGCCACGTCATTTCGTCAATCCTCCACCGAAAACAACAACCATTTTTCAATGGTTAAAAAAAAAGTGTCGTATATATCTAGCTACTAGAGTCCGAAATTACGCTATAAACCAAATCAGTAAGTTTATTCTATTTAATTATTTCATAAAGAACATGCTTTTTTAACACTATTTCTACCAGTGTCCAATAACACCTTTCAAAGTTTTGATTTTTAAGCATTTCGCTTCTAATTTTTAAAGCTATAAACAATTCTTCAGCACAATTCTTCAATATACACTCATGTCCGTAAATTAAGGATAATGCCAGTAACAACAAATAAAGGTACGGAAACAAAACAAACGTGAATTATTCGTCAGGCGAATTTATTAAAAAAAAGAAAAAGAGCAAAAACGATGGTATATGTATGACTACATTTATGAAATCTACAATTGTTGCTCCCTAGAGCAATTACAAAAAGTACCCCCCTTAAAAAAAACATAACATTATATGGTTAGTATGATGGTTAATAAATTGTATGTCTCTCAGACGATGAAATACAGTCGGCACAATGCCTAGGCATGCTGAGTATCAATCTATCAAGCCGATCTTGGGGTCGATTACTCCACTCATCAAATAATGCTCCGAAGTTCCGGCACACATGTAAGAGGTGGTTAACGGGCTGCAACCTCTTGGCCAAGCATATACCATACATGCTGTATCGGATTCAAGTCATGCGAAAATGCTGACCAACCCAGACGGGTGATATCCTCAGCTTGAAGGAATTCATTTGCCATATTTGCTCGGTGAGGACGAGCGTTATCATCCGTAAACACAAATTCTGAGCCCATCTCACCCCTAAACAAACACACATGTTATTCCAGAATGATGACCCGATAAATTTGTCCTGTCATGGTTCCGGCTTGGATATATAGATCTGTTCTGGAGCCTAGTATAATCCCCCCCCCAAACGAGCAATCCTGCACCACCGTAACAATGCCGTTCAGTGATGTTGTCTTGGTGGTAACGGATGCCTGGCGTTCTCCATATGAAATTTCGACGTGAATCAGATTGCAAGCTAAACCTGGACTCGTTGAAAAATATTACACAAGCCCGCTGTGCCAATGTCCACATTGCATGTTCTCTGCTTCAGGCTAACCGCTGGCGACAGTGAGTTGCCGTGAGGGGAACACATCTAACAGGTTTGCGAGCATATAGACCAATATTTTAAAAACGTCTATACGCGGTTTCCCTTGAAATAGTCATACCCGTGGCTGAAGATAGCTGAGGAGACAAGTCTAATGCTGTGCTCCGTCTGTTTCTTTTAGCAGTTACTGCCAAATAAAGGTCTTCATTCGTGGTTGTAACTCGGGGACAACCTGTACTGTAACATCTATTGACATTTCCATCGTCTTGGAATCGTTGCCAAAATCTTGAGGTTACACTTTGGGCAATTTCAAATTCCCCGGATACTTCCATCTGAGTACGCCTACATTCCAAACGACCGGTAATTCTACCGCGTAAAATACATCCACGTGTGTCCTCTGTGTCATAACTGTTCGGTTTTGGCACCAAGAGGTTTAGAAAATGATTGTTAACAATTTTACTTCTTTGCCACCATTCCTCATTATACGCCTCTCTCACATTTTCCTCATTGTGACATACTATCGCCGCCATCTGGTGGCTTTCTGAAATTTGCATATTAGTCTTGAAGATGTGTGTGATAATTCTGCAATTGAAATTTTTACTTTAGAACTTGATTTCCATGTGATTCTGAGTTATCCTTAATTTAGGGACATGAGTGTATTAAAAATGATTCGAAATCGTTTTGATCTAAAATTTACAAATAAAATAGTAGGTATAAATCAAAACATATTGAAAGGTGTCGTTTAACGTCGGTAAAAATATTTTTGAAAATAATGTTTTTTCTTTTTAAAAAGGACTTTAAGGAATTTTAAGGCATTTCGGTTAAGCAAATTTTCGGATAACCGGGATTCGGATAATCGGGGTTTTACTGTATAATATAGCTCTAATATAGCTCTCGAGACAGAAATCACTTCCGTATTCTTTGGTTAGCTTCTTTAAAAACAATAGAGATATTGTTGAAATTCTGTGACTAAATATGGTGAAAATTATTACATGGTAATAATAATATTCCGAAAATAATTTCGTGTACAGAAAATTGGGGGATTAAACAAAAATACAAGTTCTAGATTATAATAATAATAACAACACGAAAAAGTTGATATTCTATATTAAAGAGACTAGTCAGATGTGACAATCCCCAAACTTTCTTCTATCTTATGCACATTAATACTTGCAATGCAATACAAAAAAAAAAAAAAAAAAAAAAAAAAAAAAAAAAATTGCAGAATAGGAGCGCTGCCGGTTAATTGGTTTAAAACAAAATATAGTCAATAACAACTTATGTCAACTTATAATTGAATCTAAAGTCGGATGCAAACCCACGCATTAGTTTTTGAGATAAAAGTATTGCCAAAAAAAAAAAAAAAAAAAAAAAAAAAATTATCTGCATAACAGTAACACGTGTTGGGTGATATACATCAAAAAGTAATCATGATCATTTTTTTTATCAGCTACTAACTGAATTTGGAGTTTGAACATTTATTGCGAAAACTATTTATCATGAAAAATGCAGCATAGCAGCGCTATCTGTTGGGAGGTTTATATCAAAAACTAAACAACACTAATCTATATCAAGGACTAACTAAATCTGAAGAATTAAAAAATTTTGTGCTTTACCTCTTTAAATAGATCTATTGTGATAATCACGAATGATTCATGAATCACTATGGCAGCGTCACTTGTTGAGCGATTTGCATCAAAACATAATCAGCACAATGTTATATCAAGCACTAACTAAATATAAAGTTTCATGAAAATTAATGCCCTAGTTTTTGAGATATGGCTATTGTGGAAATTGTGAATAATGTAGCATAGCAGCAGCGCTACCTGCTGAGTGATATACACCAAAAACTAATCAGATGTAGTTTATATCACGATCTAACAGAATTTGAAGTTTTGTGAAATTCCATGCATGAGTTATGAAAATAGAGCGCCCACATTATTTTTGTCGCATACAAACAGACAGACTGACAGACTCACAGTCAGACGCATTTTTTATCATAGAAAAACGTGTTTTTTGGTTCTTTGACCCCTACACTGTAAAAAAAAATCTGGAGATCTACAAAACTAGTTTTTGTATAACTACAGAAATCTGCATGCTTACTAAAATTTCATCTGTAAGCAGGGTATAATATTATCTCTCGCATAGTACGAATACATGAAATATTCTAGTTTCCCCTGTCAGCCAATCAAAAAGATTTTTATTGATGACGTAATGCCTATTCATCCAGCAACAGAAGTGTGAAAGGCATCCATGTTGAATCCAATGTTGATAAGGATTTCAAGTTAGGTTGTAAGTAAATATTTCTTATTTATGAACTAATTTTGTTATATTTTTGTTTTACTTGATTTATAGTTATTAACATAGTAAGGGCTGTTTCAGTTCGATTTAAAATGTAACATGACTTAGCCAGGTATTGATGGCTAATTTTCCTATTTATATCTGAGAGCTAAATATTTATCATCCATCAAATGACTTTTATTTACGTTGGTGTTAATAATATTTGTGCAGTTTCTCAAATGTCAGTTCTCAAGGTATATTTTGAAATTCCATTAAACTTTCAGCCTGCAGTATTGTTTCTTTCATATTTGTAACGAAATTACTATAAGTAATATATCAAGTCGTTTCGGAAAGTTTAATAATACTACTAAAAATACAAAACAGTTGGAAATACAAATGTTAAAAACTCAAAATAGTGTAGTGGCTTTGCTACAATGTTTAAGTTGAATGAAAACATTACACAATTACATTTTGGAAAATTTTATATTTTTTCTAAGTTAGCTATTGTATAAAATATAATAACTACTTAATTAATATAAGCTATTAAACTACCTTTTCCTTTTCTAATTGTTTAATATGGTACGTAAGTGTATTGATGTTTAAAATTAGGTGGGTGAGGAAAGAGTAGGGAGGAGTGGGACTGTGGGAGGAATGGGACAATAAGATTTCCTCTTTATTTCACATTTTTACAGTTTCATCCAATGGTACACAAGATGAAGTAATAGTAGTCAAATTTTCAGTTGAAAAATGTTCTGATCTGTATAAGCTTGCAATTGTGTAAAGCAAAAGATTATTTCAGGAATCAAAAGTAAATTTGCTTAATATACTTTTTATATTTTTTGCACATTAGTTTCTCGTTTATGCACAGCTGTAATACTTTTCCTCCACGTTAGACTATTTGAGCCTTATAGGTTCGTTTTATTACTGTCTCATATCTCCCTGACAGTGGAGAAGTATAGGAACTATTTAGAAACTTACAATTTCTTTAATTATAAAATACCTTTTTCATATTATGTTTATGTATTGTTCAGGGAGATTAAAAAGTGTTTAACCTTGCACTCTATAAATTTAAATTTTAGTTTTTGTGTCAAACAAAGTTTATTTTCTGTAAAAAGTGTCCCACGCCACTCCATTCTCCTCTATAGCTACCTACTTTTAATAACCAATATTCTTGTTTCATGAAACGCTTTTGTTTTGAATCTTAATCCTTAACTCCTGTTAAATTTCACCGACCACTGCAATATTCAGTTTTCATAGTATTTGTCAAGTACCCTTTATACAACCCAAAAATCTATTTTTCAAATAGTTTCCAAGTAAATATGATTTTTAGTTACGTTAAAATAAAATGCATACAAAAATGCCCATTAGAAGGGAAATTATGTCTAATACACTTTAATCTTTTCATACATGATCAACGGGTGATTTAATATTTTAACACGAAGTAACTTGCAAAAATAATTACATCAACAGTTGGAAGATTTCAACATTTAGAGCATGAAGAGTAGGTAGGGTGGGGGGGGGGGGGGGGAAGATATGCACTTCCATAAATTTTTATTTTTAATGAACACATTGGTCTAAACTTATGTAACGAATGATTAAAATATTATATTAGAACCTTAGGCATGGGTCACGATCAATCAATATGTAGCCAAATTGTAATTTTTAAAAGTATTGTTTTGCATATCTTTGCCCCATCGGTAGGGTAAAAGAACTCAGTAATGAGGCAAAGTCCGCAGTGCGTATTTCTCTCGAGAGCCCATTTCTCCTGAAACGAATGTGTTATGTAAAAGCATTAATAAACTTCTCTAGTATTTTTATAGTCAAACTGAAATTATAAATTAAACCTAAAAAATAGCAGTCTTTGAGATGGTAAATAACAGTTAACCTCTAACTGTTCAGACAAAAATTGTTCCAAAAATAATATGATCGGTACTCGAGACCGCTTGATCGTAAAATGAAGAAAACTGTTAATTGACTCATAAAATTATATTTATGCACTAAACTTTATGTAAAAACCTATTATAATAAAAACTCTTTCATTTAGAAGTCTCTAACAATTCTACTAAGAAACCAAACGAATCAAAATTAAACTATAACGAGAGTTTTTTAATTGGAAATTACAAGCTAAATTGTGAAAACTAAATATAGAAGCTATCTGTGAGGCCGTTAACAGGAGTTAAGGGTCAAGACTTAACAGAAAAATATATCATGAAACAAGAATATTGGTTTTTAAAAGTTGGTAAGCAGATACCCATGTTTTATATTTAAAAAAATAGAAAAAGGGGAAAAAAGTTAACTAGCTTATTTTGGTTAAATAGCTATTATATTTTATACAAAAACAACAATGAAAAAAATAGTGTATAGAGCTTTCAACTACGTAATTATAAAAAGCTTTGAAACTTGTGCGCATTTTGAACCAAGACAAATTCATACATTTACCCCATTTTGTAGTATTTTGCTTAACCGGCTACCTTTAATTTTAAACAAATGCGATCAAGGTTATCTACACGATATATAGAAGCTAAGAGCTGCATTTTTTGGATATGTGAAAATTCAAGATATTATCGGCAAACGAATAAAATGAAATTTCAAAAATACTAGATCAAAATTCGAAAATTTAAACTTGTCTCATTTTCTCGGCATGAAGTGCTACTTTTTTGACAAGATTTTAATACACAATTACTACACATGTAATCAAACTGATACGTTGCGGTCATGATTGTACAAACATTGTTTCATGTTAAATCAGCTAGTGCGAGAGGGGGGCGGGTTAAAATAGGTGCTAAGGATGACCTCCAGTGTATTTCTTCTATAATCTTCTGTAGGGGAGAGTGAGGAGGAATGGGATATTTTCATAAAATAAGAAAATCAACTTTGATTGACACAAAAATTTAAATTTATAAAATGCAAATTAAAGCACTTTCTAATGTCCTTGAACAATATGGAAACATAATTTGCAGAAACTATTTTATAATTAAAGAAATTGTAAGTTTTAAAATGTGACCAATACTTCCTCACTATTAGGGGAGGTATGGGGCACCCCTAAAACGAAGCCATAAGCCACAAATAGTCTAGTGTCAGGTAAATATACAAAATAACAAAGATTGAAGTTTTTAATAACAGTTTCACAACATCAAATAACAGTACCTTCATCAATAAAAGGAAAATTCATATTGTGATCAGAGGTCACATAAAAACTTACCAGTTCAAATCATTTACAACTTGAAGGAAATTAATATATTTATAATGTTATAATTAATATACTATCCACTAAAAATATTTGCATGTTAGTAATTTACATTAATCTTATTAAAAAGAAGGAATTAGATATGTCTTATTTCTCCCACTACTCTTTTTTATTTGCAACTTCTTGCATAAACAAAAAAAGCTGCTTTTTGGCATTGTTTAAATTATGCATAACATACAGTATAATGTTCGATAAATAAAGACATTATTATATCTAGTCATAATCAAGTCATTAATAGGCGAAAATCTTAAAGTATATGAAGTAAATTTACGTTTGATTCTTGAAATTATCTTTTACTTTATACGATTGCAAGCTTATGTTGATCAGCACTTTTTCAACTGAAGATTGGCGTACCATTGATTTATTTAGTCTGTGATTTATGAAGTATTAAGAATGATACATGAAGAGTGGCCTACTGTCCAACTGTTCTCACTGTCCCATTCCACCCCACTCTCCCCTTTAGAGATTGTTAAAAGTGTTGTGATGTGTTTTTTCATATTTTGCGAATAAACTTTGTGTTTTCTTAGAAAAAGAAGCGTTTTATGCTAAAGTTTTAATTTTGATATCCTAGGATTACACATGAAAAATTAAGTGCAAAACCTAAAGGAATATGACAATCGTAAATTCTTTTGTGAGTTCCTGTAAATAAACAGTTATGTACACCCTTTTTAATACCAAACATATCATAATAAGCTTGGATAGCATAATCGGACTTTGTTCTAGGATTATTGTAACTATGAGGCTTGGCAAATATTACGTTATCATTTTAGAAAGGAAGGAGGGGGGGATTTGGCACACGATATCGTAAGATATTTCTACGGGGAGGAGTGTGGTCTTTTTGATGTCAATATCACTTTTTCATCCAACAAAAATTTTCTCTTTTTATTTGTAACAATCTTTGTTTCAAAATAGCATGTTATCTCTTTTGAGTCTGTTATCTATAATTATGAAAATATAAAGTTATTATTAAAATCGCTAAATTATTATCTAATTTTGAAATGAAGAATACCTCCACGTTTGGCATCCATATTTTTCTGTCATATGTATACATATATAATCCCGGTTCGAGAAATTATATGTGAAGAATATTTGTATTGAAGCTTTTGTTCACTAATAAATAAATGAAAGCGAAAGAATGTTTTCCTCTTACTTTGTAGATTAGAATTTCTATCCCCCTTCCCCATTTTCCGTGCAGGAAAAGTGCAATAAGACAATATTACTGTTGAATGCTTTATCTAAAAAAACACTATTAAAAATACTTTCTAATGGTAACTACTTTTTAAAAGTATTTTTCGATAGAAAGTAATGTTTAATTACTACTCTTCGTTTTAATAAATAAATATGCTAAAAATAAATGTAACTAATTTTGTATATCACTCCAAAAAAAGAAGTAAATTCTGAAAAAAGAAAAATATCCGCATTGATAACTTTATCATTATAATGGAGGTGGTGGAGGAGGGGGGGGGGATTCGAGAGATAGCGTATGATATGGAAATTGGAGAGTCCAAAACTTCCAAAAAGCTGATAACGTTATATATGCATAACCACTATGTTCAAATATATTCTTATTTTATGTCAATTTGTGTTTTCATTTTCAACTTATTTTTAATTTAGATCCACCGAAAAATAATAAGAATTGTTATGAGTGATGTATAGAAACATTTAAGCAGAGAAATTTAGAAAACAATTGCTAGAAGAAACTGGCAATCAAAATAATTAACTACTCACGGAATTCAACTGATCCCTGCAAATTTTAAAGAATAATGATCCTACTTCTTAGAAGATGTAAGTATGTTTGTTTTTCTATGACATGCATTTCAACTATCTTTCAAAATACCCTTTTAGCATATTAGCAAGCAACTAATTCTCTTCTGTGTGATATATATATATTAATGGATTATACTCAGACTATATTTTGTACTATTATTTTAAAGATAAATACCATTCTGTATAAATTTTAATGATTCATTATTTTATTTTGAATATCAAAAATTTTAATCCAATTACTTATCAGTGATTTAAATGGTGTTTTCAATCAGATGATTTTTTTTAAATAATTGATTAAAATCATAATTTTTATAAATGTTAAAAATTAGATAAAGTATAAAAATTTAAAATGGACATAATTTCAAAAGTTTCTGTGGATATTTTGCTTTATGAATGAACAATACAAAACGTGCTATAATTTTTCCAGCTAAAACTATTCCTTAGACTTGTAAAATGTTAAATAAAATAGTTTTGTAAAACGAAATAATTTATCTGGCATAAAATCATTTCAGTTAAAACTGGTACTTAAATCTAACAAAATGTGTCGTATCGTAATTTATTTAACTAATAAAGTCATTCATATTTTATATAAAATAAGCATAGCAAGTATATATTAAATTTATCCAAGTAAAAAAAAAAAGGTACGCCTTGGCAGAATGTTATTTTCTCAGCCTGCTTTTGCAATTACAAATTTATAGCAAATTGGGATTAATGAAAATTAAACAAAGTGATAGCTGCTCAAAAACTTTATTAAAGAAATATATAAGAGAAAAAGAACTAATTGGTATAAAAATTTTAAATATAAAAAAAAAACCTCTTCGGTTGCGGTTGAATGCATGTTTTTATAAAAAAATATTTTGTGTACAAGTTTACATTTGAGCAATTAGCATCAATTTTTCTAAATACAAATGCAAAACGGTCTGAAAGATTTTTCATTGTTATTTGTGATACTAACTAATGAAATTTCATTTAAGAGCACTTTTTATTAGTTGTGTAATTTACTTATTGGTCCCTCTAGGTCATATTGAAGCTTTGCAACAACCTGCTTCTTTTAAAATTGTCAAAATTTACTTTGATTAGAAAAAAAATAGGGAAATTCACCTTTTGTAGTAACCAGAGATCATTTAACAAGAAACTCTTGCATTATGCATTATTTTTAAATCTGTGTGCCCAACACTTTATAAAAATATAGAACTTTATTTAGAAAAAACAGGATTTTGATAAATCATGTTGTCTTTTTTGTAAATCATTAACATTAAAAGCTAATGTTACCTTATTTTTTATATTAAAATATTATGTACTTTTTTCTTATTTTATTAATAAAGAGATTGCAAATTTATTTTCTCAAGAAACAATGTCTTTTGTTAAAAACTAGTGCATTTTTGGGGGAATGGCTACATGGCTACGTTTTCTTTGTAGAATGAATACAAAATTATTTTTTTAGCAATTAAAACATAAAAATAGGTATTGTTTTCTTAGATAATAAATTCATAATTAATTTTATATACAGTTTTAACAATTTAATGATAAATGCAGTGAATAATTTTAATGCATGTAAATATTAGTTGTATTTAATATGGTTTTACATGATTATTACAAAATATTTTTATATATAACATTGTATGCTACTGACTAATGTAAATGATAGCAGTTTTTATAATTATTGTAATCATTAAAAATTATAATGAACGTTTTAAAACATGTTTTTTGTTATCAATTAGGGATTTAATAGTTTTGGGAACCTAATTGTTTCTGGATTTTACTTCTGGAGGGGGAGGGGATCATAAAAATAAATTTTTTTTAATGTAAAAAAAAAAAAAAAAAAAAAAAAAAAAAAAAATGATTCTTTAACCATATTTTTCACAAAGAAAAGGTGCAAGCTGAATTTTATTTGCACTATCTTAAAGTTTTGGGCGGTTTTCTTGCTGAGAAATTCATTTAAAATCTGAAAAAACACTTCCGTGGCATAAATATATTATTGAACTACATTTAATTTAGATAATGCGATTAGAAATTATTTCTAGCATTTGCTTTACAAAACATGCCTATAAGCATTGTCTATTGAATAAGAAAGTATATTGTGTCCGAGTATTGTCTAATTATTTAGATATACTGTCAAAAGATAATGACACTCAGAAATGTTGGGGAATTTTCTAATTCACAATTTCAATATCATGAATGCCTTCAGGACATTCTTTTTGTACCAGTTGAGCAGTTTTAATGCAATATATTTAGCATTCATAAAGCATATTTAATATTTCTTATGTGTTATTGTACCATGTACCGACAGATTTTATATTTTTATTTAATAAATGACAAGCATGTCAAAATTTTTAAAATACGACTTTTTCGTTATCATATGGTTCTACAAATACATTTTGTATGAAATTAGAGTTGAATAATGCCAGTAATTTACGATTTCTTAATGTTATATCAGCATATTGGCTTTTCTATAATAGTGCATTTATTTAACTTTTTATGTTAAAATTCAGTTTTCTTCTTTAGGTGCAGGAGGAAACAGAAATTAGAATTAAATATATTGTGAGCCTTCTTAACAGTGAAGGTTCAGTTAAGTCAGATGAGGAACCAGAAGCACTACTCCCACATCCAATTGTGGGATACTCAACAATTATATGTAAAAAAATTGAAAAATAAGAGCCAAGTTCTCATAGGAGAATTAGATTTTTTGATGCTGCGTTTTGTTTATTTCGTATTATTTCGTATTTTATTTAATTCATGTATTATTCAATATTCAACACTGTGTTTAAAATGCATGCTGTTTTTGCAGATAGTACTGACTATATTCATGCATGAGGAATTCCAATTACATAACTATACAAATTATGTAAGATTTGTAAAATGTGTCACATTAAAAAATGTTTACAAATACGTTCTTGTTATTGTAATGGATGCATTAATTTGTTGTTCAGAAATAAAATTTATTCATATTTCAATGAATCTTGTCATTTAATGATATTACACTTATTAGTTGTACACGTATGCATGAAGCATTTATAATAAACTAGCAGCTCATAATGCTTTCTAAAGAAATATAGCTTCCTTTTTGTTTCCATTTATTTTCTTCTTTCAGAAAGTGTCTTTAGACATCTCTATCTTCAAATACTACTACGTACTTAAAAATGTGAAATCAGCTCACAATTATTGTTGATATGTCCAAGATGCATTTTTGAATAAATTCATATCGTTCAATCGCAAGAAAAGTGACAAATCTCGCACAAATTCATTTTGAATATTATTCCACTAATAGTTGTGTTATAGGTGCGATTTACTACACAAACATTTTCATACGTGTAGATATACAGAAAATTACTTTCTTACGCTATATGTTCATTTATGGCAAAATAGGAGAAGTGGTTTGTGTGGGGAGGTAAAACTGCCCAACCTTCCAAACCTTATTATACAACTTAATTTTTAAGTATTTTATGCTTTTATGCACGTTTACTTTCCTGCGAGCAGATTTAAATGCTATAATTTCATGTTACAAAAAAAATGTTCTTTTGCCTATGTGAAATTTTATTTTCGTCTAGATGTGACCTTTTCTTGCGGGTGAACGATATGTTAAGGTGTGTATGTCATCTCTGTTGTATATGTAACAATTTTAGTTAGAGATTCTACTTGGTTTCTACTATTTCTTATTGAAGTAACCACAGTAGAATCATACTAAATTCCCACATCCATCTTTATGTATATTTAAGCAAATTTAGAGTTTCAAAAGTGTGACCTATCAATAATTTAATTTTTCTTTTTAATATTTAAATTTGAAACATACCTCACAAGAAGATAAAGTATTAAAAAATATGTTGTGTACGTTAATGGAGTATAAGTCTAAAAAAGAGACATATCAAAGGAAGAAAAATCCTATTGAACACTGATAACTGTATAGCGCATTCATAAAAATAAGAATAAGAGGTACAAAAAAAAACTTTTCCTTGAATGAGAAATTCAAGGTAAGAAATTTTTTTTCAGATGTCACAAATGCTTTTCTGACATAGAATCAGTAACTGTGCAGTGTTTCAAATATATAGAAGATACTTGTTTATAAAATTCTTATCAGTTGAGAATTTAAAGAAACTCCATAAAAAAATGTCAAAAAAAGAAAAAAATTGCAAGACTACTGTATTTCTACTTCTAGTTTATAAGCATATTTATACATGGTTCGTTCGCATCAGGGGATTTCTGGGATTTTAGGTGGTTTTGCACCAGAAAATTCGCAAAGTACTGATTTCTATATCTAATAATTGAATTTTCCCCATTAAAAAAAGGGGCAAATATTACTTTACAAACATTCTGGTACAATATCCTTGAAGCGTACGAACCCTGTTATAGAAAACGAACAGAAAGTATTTCTAATTACATACAGGTTTTCAAATCATGTATAGTATTATATGAGGCACAGTGCTTATTTATAAATACGGAGTGTAGTCCTTAAAAGTTGTAAATTTTATTTTCCTCAATTACATCGAAATTCTATTTAAATGTGAAATATTTTTTATAAACTTACTAATGATACTTTATTTAAATTGTTTCTTTTGGACTTCTTTTTTTTAAACTGAAAACTGTTATACTTATCTGCTCATTTAGTTCCATTGCTATAATGTTCATTTTAAATCGATATTATTATCCTATTTAAATACATAAAATGAAACTTTTGTCAGATTTCTCATGCATAACATACAAATATTCATGAAAATTGCTGTGTAATACTGAAACACATGTCAGGCCATATTGCTTATTTTGCATCAAAATATTTTGATACATGACGAAAACACCTCTCAAGGTATTTTTAAAAAGTAAAAATTCAACTTCATACTGAAAGAATACCGTAACAACAACTCTAATCAATATAACTTTTAGTTAAAAAATGGAATACAGCTATAAACCATTATTAAGCCACTGCAAAAATTTTATAGTTGCATATAACTTTTCAAAAGTATAAATAAAATGTTAGATAAAAAAAAATAACAAATTACTGCATTGACTCTTGCACAGTTGCAAAGAACTTTTCCTGCGTGAGTATAA
>CAXHSM010000942.1:2500-7500 GCA_964019185.1 Maratus speculifer
GATTGGATATTCGGACAAATGTGATTTTTTAAATTTTGTATCAATTCCATATATTTTTTAATTTTCTCAATAATACTCTATTCATGTTTTTTTTTTTTTTCATGAAGGAAGAAAAATTAAAAAAAAAAAAAAAATCAAGATATTGCTGATATCACTGGTAATCACAATTTTCTTACCAAATATATTTATGCATTAATCAAGATTTTTTGGTTACTAAGCCTGGCTAAACTTTAAAAAAAATCCTTATTTTATGATTTTGATGTGAATTAGTAATGTACTTTTATGAGGCAAGTTTTGTTGAATAATTTTGGAAAAATATATTTAATTTTTATAATGAATATTTAATCATACACTATTGATCATTAACTTGATCTTTGCTTTTAATATTTTAATCATTTTGAAAATTATCTAAATTTTTATTATTTTATTACTTATTTTAACATTTTATTATATTGTAAGTATTCATTATAGTCCTGAATGCACTATTAATTGCACTCAAATTACTGTTTAAAAAACGTAAACAAAGCAATGACCAGAAATCTGCAAAATTCTAAAATCTGCACAACCTCTGGTCCCAAGCTGTGCGGATTTGAGGAGTCTACTGTATATAAACATGTTAAAGGAAATTTTTTACTCTCGTTAATTATGCTTTGTTTTTTTGCACAGAATGGTAAAATTATTGTACATGAATGACAATAAGTTTACAATATTCAGAATGAGTCAGAAAATGCATCATAATCGATGCAGTATGCATGACTCTTCGTTCTTGTTAGTTATGTTTTGTGGGGTCATCAAGGCTTCTTGTTAGTTATGTAAGGGGGGGGGGGGAGATTGTATCGGGTTTAAGATTTTATTAAAATTTCCATGCTCTAGTCTGTACGTATTTACATAATTTTTTTTTCTAAAAATCTTGATTTGTTAGATAATTGTTTTTTTTTTTTTTGGGGGGGGGGGGGAGTTTGAATCTCGATTCAGTTTGACTTTAATTGGAATTTTCAGGTTCTTGCCGAGTTGCATTTCAAGTACTAGTTTTCAATTCTGGTCAGTGGATGGGGACAAAAATTACTTTGTCTTTCTTGAACAGATTTTTATTTCCTAATTTTTTTATTTTACTTTTTTTTTTTTGGGGGGGGGGATTAGATTGGGTTTCAGGTTATTCTGATCGGGTTTGAGATAGACTTCTATTGGAATTTCCATGATCTGGTCAATACATATCGACATAAATTGTTCTTTTTTTTCTAAAATCTCGATTTGATTAAATATTTATTTATTTATTTATTTTTTTTTTGGGGGGGGGGATTGAATCTGGTTTCGGATTGACTTCAAATGGAATTTTCAGGTTCTTGTTGAGTTGCATTTCAAGTATATTATTTTGTCGCAGATAAATTGGGTTACAATTGGAATTTTTTTTTTTTTTTTTTTTGGGGGGGGGGGGGTAGTGTTTGAACTGGGTTTAGGATAGATTTCAATTGAAATTCTTGTCAGTGTATGTGGACAGAAATTATTTGGTCTTTCTTGGACAGACTTGTGTTTCATTGTTTTTTCCTTTTCGGGTTTGGATTAGGTTTCATGTTAACTTTCAGACTCTTGTCAGTGTGTATCGGCAGAAATAATTTTCTCTTTTCTGGATTAGGTTAAGGTTCGATGGAAATTTTTTTCAGGTTTCAATCAGGTTCAATTCAAATGGAATTTTCAAGTTCTGGTCAGGTTGCGCTTTAATGGAAAATATTTTGTCCCGTATAGATACTGGGCTCCGGTTGTATGGAATTTCCTTTTCAGGTTCAGATTAGGTTTAAGATAGACTAATTGGAATTTTCAGATTTCTGATCACGCATATCTATGGAAATTAAGTTTTCTTTCCCAAATCGAGATATGGTTGGATAATTTTTTTTTTTTTTTTTTGGGGGGGGGGGGGGATTTGAATCTGCTTTCGGTTTGACTTCAAATGTAATTTTCAGGTTCTTGTTCAGTTGCATTTCAATGTATTTTATTTTGCAGCAGATAGATTGAGTTACTCTTGGATTGATTTTTTTCTTTCCAGTTTTGGATTGTATAGGATAGATTTCAATAGGAATTTTTCGATTCTAGTCAATGTATGTCAATGGAAATTATTTTGTCTTTCTTGGACAAATTTATCTTTCCATTAAATTTTTGTTGGTTTAGAATGGGTTTCAGAATAACTTGTAGGTTCTTGTTGGCAGACTTGTATAAAACCAAAAACTTTCTGCAAATTAATTTAATGTTGGGTGTAATTCGTATTTTTTGCGCAATTCATGGTCATCATTCATGTTTTTTATGCGATTTATGAATTTAATTTGCATTTTTGAGCAATTTATGACCATAATTCGCAATTTTTATGCGATTAATGAATGTAATTTACATTTTACATGATTTATGGACGTAATTTGCTATTTTTATGCAATTCATAGACAGAATTTGCGTTTTTTCAGCTTTCTGTTGACGAAATTTGTGTTTTTTAATCGATTTATTGACGTTATTTATGTTTTTATAGGATTTATGAATGTAATTTGCTTTTTTTACCAATTCTTGGACGTAATTTGCATTTTTTGTAATTTATGAACGTTATTAGTGTTTTTTGCACGATTCATGGAAGTGATTCGCATTTTTTGAGTGATTTATGAATGTAATTCACGTTTTTATGCGTTTCATAGAAGTAATTTGTGTTTTTTGAGCGATCCATGAATGTAATTTGCATTTTTTATGCAATTCATGAATGCAAAACCCTATTCGCTATTTTTATGCGATTTATAGACGTAATTTGCGTTTCAGCTTTCTGCTGCCAAAATTCGTGTTTTTGAGCGATTTATGAACATAATTCCCGTTTTACTACACAATTCATAGACATAATTTGTGTTTCTCATACAATTTCTGAACGTAATTCTCACTTTTTAAAAAACAATTCATGGACGTAATTCACGTTTTGAGCGATTTGTGGACCAATTCATGTTTTTTATGCAATTTGCTTTTTTTGAGCGATTCATGGACATAATTCGCAATTTTTATGCGATTAATGAATGTAATTACATTTTACATGATTTATGGACGTATTTGCTATACTTAAGTGATTCATAGGCATAATATGCATCTTTTGAGCTTTTTATCGACGAAATTTGCTTTTTTTGATCGATTTATTGACATTATTTGTGTTTTTATAGGATTTATGAATGTAATTCGCTTTTTTTTACCATTTCTTGGACGTAATTGGCATTTTTCGCAATTTCTGAACGTTATTCATGTTTTTTTGCACAATTCATTCGCATTTTTTGAGTGATTTATGAACGTAATTCACGTTTTTATGCAATTCAGGGATGTAATTTGCGTTTTTTGAGTGATTCATGAACGCAATTCACATTTTTTATGCAATTCATGAATGCAAGTCGCTATTTTTATGCGTTTTATATAGGTAATTTCCGTTTCAACTTTTTGCTGCCAAAATTCGTGTTTTTTGAGCAATTTATGAACATAATTTGTTTTACTACACGATTCATAGACGTAATTTGCATTTTTCATACAATTTATGAATATAATTCTCGCTTTTTTACATGATTCATGGACGTAATTCACATTAAGCAATTTGTGGACGCAATTCCCATTTTTTATGCAATTTGCTTTTTTTTTTTTTTTTTTTTAGCGATTCATGGATGTAGTTCACAAAAACACCCCCTTGGCTGTGCCACTGACAACAAAATCTTATGTTAGTGCAAGGAGTAATTTACTCATAGACATGAGAAAAAAGTTTTTGACAACAAACCAAAAAAAAGTACAATACAGGATTTTTACCTGGCATTCTCATAAAATTTTGAATATACCCTGCCTCCCCCCTCTAATTCATAAGTTTTCATACATTCTATATTATATTCCATATTAAGAAGGCGCCACTTGTCTAATTTTTTTTTTTAATCAGAACGCGTTATTAGCATTTTTCATTCAGGTAGAATTTATTTAGAATAGAATTGATAAAGAAAATGCACAAATTGAAAACCATCGAACAGACATGATAGAATCATTACGTATATTTCATGGTTTTAATAATCCACATGGATGTTTCTTGTTATGCCAATACAATCTTGCAATGTCTTAATATACAATGAATAAAGTCTGCAATAAAGTTAACCAGAGAATCTTGCAATGGATTTTTGCCGTCGCTTATTCAAATTTACTTAAGAGGAATCGAGTTAATGAAATGTTGTATAAATGTTACTTGTTAGCTTTATAGATTACTAGGTACTACTAGGTTATCCCGTCGACCAAAAAATTATCGCCAAACTATAAGATTAAATTCCAATAATGGATGATTGTGAATGTCACATTCAATGACATTAAATAAAATTTGTATATTTAAAATGTCATTGATTTTTATTTTGACTTTTTATTAATATTTTACTAATTATTTGTTTTTTCATTATTTAAAATAAAAAAATATGTGATTATGTATAATTTGGCGAAATTGGTCGACGAAATAACAGTAGTAGCGATTACTAAAATATTTCAAATTGAAATAATTTATGAAACTGAAAATGTTTTAGCCAACATTTCACTTAAGTTTAAAATAAGCAATATATAGAAATTGTAAAGTCCATCAAGTGTGTGTAACTTGGGACCAGACATTGCAGAAATATAATGTGCTCATCTTTTGTTTACATTTTTAAAAAGAGTAATTTGAATGTAATAATGTACTAGAAATCATAATGAATGCTTATAATAGAGTATAATACAGTCAACTCTGTGAAATTCACAAAATGTATTATCTGCAAAACATGTTAAAATGTAAACATTGAAAAGTGTTTTAACACTTAAACTCAAAGATAAAAGATATGCAATAATTTTATTTTCATGAAATGACAAATTTTAATAAAATAAACTGGGATTTAAGAAAATTCATGTATTTTGTACCCTGTATTTAAAAACAATACTTTAAGCAAGCCAGTAAGTTTCCGTTTATTAATTATGATTAATGCAAACCTATTCTTTGCTCAAGC
>CAXHSM010000942.1:25000-35000 GCA_964019185.1 Maratus speculifer
TGTAAATTCAAAACAGTTTTTTAGATGTGTAAATATATTTTACCAAATCAAAATGAAAAAAAAAAAACCTGAATTTTAAAACAAACTTTTTAAAGGCACATAAAGGCGTCACTTAAATTTTTTATCATATCTTTTAAAACACATATTTTGAATTTATG
Source organism: Maratus speculifer (assembly GCA_964019185.1). Classification (NCBI taxonomy): domain Eukaryota; kingdom Metazoa; phylum Arthropoda; class Arachnida; order Araneae; family Salticidae; genus Maratus; species Maratus speculifer. The sequence goes on from CAXHSM010000942.1 coordinate 25,159, forward strand.
GGAGATGTGTGTGAAAAAAGCATAGGTGAATAAAGTTGTATATATCTTTTCATGTTGAAAATAACTTTTGCACATGGTATTATAAATAGAAAAAAAAATAAAATGATTAATGAAATAGTACAAAAATGCATTTTTCAATTAATAACATGGCGTCACTCAAAATTTGATATCATTATTTTTAAAATTCATATTCAAAATTCTTAGAACCATAAAATAAACAGCTGCGTCAAAACTTTTAACCCATTAAGGGTTTTTGTATTGATACCATTACTTTTTTTAGGTTAGTGATCATTGGATTAGTAGAATATACATTTATGAGATTTAATGCAGAATTTAAGAAGATAAAATCGAAAAATTAATGTTTTCTTTACATTTTTTGAATAAGAAATGTCTTGTATTTGTCAGATTTTAATCCGAAAACAGATGTAATTAAAACGAAAAGAAGAAGATGCTACTCTGAAGCAATTTTAACAAAAAATTTCCTTATTTATTAATCTAAATACAACTTTACTTTTAAATCTATTTCATATCCTAAGTTACCAACTTTATGACACATTTTTAATTCATTTTATTCGAAAAAATATTTAAGAATTTAATGCAGAAATTTGCGCAATCGAAAAATTTGTTCCATTATTTGGTAAAAACTTTTTCAGAAAAAAAGATTTTCCAGAAAATGTTCTTAAAGTTAGCGTTTTGAACCACATTTCTAGTCGGCGAATGTAATAATGTAATAAATTTAATTTTTCTATGTTTCTTATTTTTGAAACTTATCCTTAAAATAAATATGAGTTAATCTTTTTAAACAGACACATATGTATATAAATTAAAGATTTAAAAAAAATTACATCATATTCTGAAAATTTACATTGATATGGATACTGAAAGCAAAATTCGCAGTTTCTGATTCATAAGTATGAAACGAAAATGTTAACAAAGTAATTTCTTTAAAATTTGAAATTTATTTAAGATCTAAATGCATAAAAATTGATTATTTAGAGCTATAAATATTAGTTTGTTTCAATTTTTATTTTTTAAATTATGTATTTTAGTTCATTTTATATTTGCTTTAAAGATACAAAACAAAAAAAGAAAGACAAATATAACATTCAGAAAACAAATATAACATTCTTTATATAACATAATTAGAAACATTTGTATCCTAAACATAAAATATAAATATAAAATACCAAAAACTTGTATGTTATTAAGCATAATTATTTTAATAGATATATCATTTGGCACGGATGGGACATGCCCCATCCCTCCTGAGTCATAGTGTCCTGTCCTTACCTTAGAGCAACATTAAAATAATTAATTTTTTTCAACAAGCATAGGATTTTTATATTTAACTTAACTGCTTATTTATAAAAGGCATATTGTTGAATTTACAAAATATTAAAAATAATTAAGTTAGCAACAAAAATGAGATTGAAAATGTAGATTAAACATTCGAGTAATTCTTATTTTTAGGTATTGTAAAATGGCCTTTTTAAGTCTCAAACTAATAGTTGCAACTATAAAAAGACTTATAGCAACAAGTATAAGACAATGATTATTCCATGTGGTGGAAAAGTCATAAATTAAAAATAAAACATATTTTAAGAATTATTGCAGATGTGCCATCCCTTAATACTCTTCCCTAGTCACAAATTAGCACCTCATTTCTAGATGGATCCCTATGGAAAGACGAAAAGTGAGAAAGTTGTTTTTAATTGGGGTGATGTGCAGAAGTGGAGATATCTTTTTACGGAATTCATTATTTTTGCATATTATTTTATAAGAACTTACTAAAATATTCTATTAAATTCAATTTTTAATGCCATATAATAATTGGAATCAAAAGGCTATATTTAAAAAAATAATTTTGTACTTTTCATTTATTTTTTATGTTTTTAAATCACAGCATAATGTTTTTGTATTAATGTTTATACTTGAATTATTATTATTATTAAAAAATAATTTTGCATCATTTATGTTTTAAATCATTACAAAATATGATTGTAGCATAAATATTGGAACACATATATTTCTTTTCTCACACATATATTTCTTTGAACAGAAATTATGCATTAGATTATTTCGTTTGTTAATAGAAATTGATAAAAAAAAAAAAAAAAAAAAAAAAAAAAAAAAAAACCACATATCATCTGCAACAAAATTCCTCGCTCATCCAAATCTTCGGATTATATTGCTAGAAGGCACGATACTTCTGCACTCAGTTTTCTTTTTTAAATATTTTTAAAAATTAAAATGACCATTTTTAACAGATATTTTTAAAAAATAAAATCTTTAAGGGCTCTCTCTGTCTCTCTTTTTTTAATTTATTTTTTTCAATTTAAAAAAGTGACTTATGAATAATTATTATCATTGTACAATGATTTTTAAAAATTTTAATCACTAAAATGATTTTTTAAACTAAATTAAAATTTAAAAAATACAAACTTTGTATTTGTTCATTCAAATTATTCTTTGCAATTGAAAAAAATGTTTATTCAAATTGTAAATCATGTTTGTTATTACTGTGAATGCTCAACGATTATAAAAAATATTTTTTAATTACAATGCTTTTTTTTAATTAAAGGGATTTTTCCAATTTAATTTTTAAAACTAAAATCTTTTTTTTCAAACATTTTTTTTTCTACAATTTAAATAATAGAAAAATTAAAATTTCTAACATTTCCAAATATTCCGCCATTTTGCACTTACAATCTATCGACAACAACGTGCGTACGATGCGTCAGAGGGATATTGGCAGTAAGATCGAAAATAAATTTCGCCTAGAAAAATTTTTTAAAACAAATCTCAATTCTGACAATGCATGATTCAACTTCAGCAATGGAACCTTCTAGGAATGAAATGCAACAACGAATGACTGCAATCAAAATTAAAAACTCCCTCTCACACAGAGCTTTAGTGCTGCCATCTATTGGCTTTAAGACCTACTAAGTATTTCTTGTTTACTATCAATTCATTTGCAAAAAAAAAAAAAAAAAAAAAAAAAAAACTATATGGAATTTCGACATAATATCTGTGGAAAAAAAGGGCTTAAACTACAATTTACAACTAAAGATTAGTTTCAACTTTTCAAATTCTTGAAAATTTAAATTTTTTTCCCAGTACATTGAATCTTAATGACATCCAATTTAGAATAGAAATTATGAAGTTTTTGGATTACGTAATAAAAAATTAAACTGTGCTGCTACTGGACATAATCATATTTTTCCCCCAACAAAACCTAAAAATAGTGTCATTTATAATGTCGCATACTTTCGCATTCATATTTTGCATTATTAAAATATTTTTGAACTATACATTATTGATAAATGTGGTCCCAAAATCGATGTTTGTCAGCTAAAATTTTGTATCTGAAGATGCATTTTCGCCGTTCCTAACCGATATTGCAAAAATGCAAACTGCGCCTGCGTGTGGACTTGGATTGAAATTCTCTCTCTACCGAGGTTGCTGTAAGGCGTCAAACTGAATTGGCGATTACTTTTTGGCGTTCGAAAATGTGATACAGATAATCTGAATTGGTAATCAACAACAAAAAAATTATTATTATTAGATTTACAGAAGCATTTTAAGAAATGACATTTTCTCTCTATGAATCTAGTGACTTAAATCTCCAATATTAATTTATAATATATTTTAAATCCGTTTCCGGTTTAATCAAATTAAGTTACTTAAATGGTTTATTGAAGTATTTTCTACTTTATAATATTTATTTTTTTTTTTTTTATTTATTTTTTTTATCAAGTATTAATTTATTGTAATTAAATATTATCAAGTATTAATATTGTTGTTGTATCAATGCAAATAAAAAAGGTAATATATTCACAATAAATATTATTTATATTAGATAAATAAATTTATATCTTATTTATAATATTAAAATATATGGTAGAAATATATTTTATAATACATACTATAAAATATAAAATAATAATAATTTATGAATTATCTTATCTAGCGATTAAATTTTTTATTAATCGTTCAATAATTTTTAAAGTATTTTGCAAAAAAATATAAGCAGATTTGCAGTATTTAAAAAAATAAATGTATATATGCATATTATCATTAAATAATTTGCTTGAATATTTATTTTTTATAATATTTTAATATTTACTTATTATCAACATTAAATATTATCAAATATTTTCATTATAAATAAAACAGGTGTGATTAATAATAAATATTATCTTCTTTATTATTTAAAGAAGATAATATTTTATAAATAAATAACATAAATTATCATTAATTTTCAATGAAATATTGATATATAAAATTTCATTTATTGAAATATATGGATAATATTACATTACTATTATAATAATAATTTGATCTAATTATTAAAGTATTATTATAATTATCAATAATAAGTTAGCAAGTATGATAATTTGTAATCATCTGTATCTATATTATCTATAAATTACCGACGCATTTAATTTTATAATATAACAGCAATAATTATTTATAATTATTAATTGTAAACTACAATAATTTATCAAATATTCTATTATTTTATATTCAAATATGCTATAATTATTTATAAATTGAATAAAATTATGTAATGTTACAGTAACAATAAATAATTTTATAGTAAAATATCAAATCTAATTAGCTAGTTGGAATACTTAGACACTGCTTATTTATTAATTATAAATAATTGATTATCTGACTTAATTTGAAAATAGTATAACTAAAAAACTCTATTTTAAAAATAAAAAAAATCTTATATCTTGGCAAAGTAATTTTTATTTTTAATAAATGCAAAAAAAAAAAAAAAAAAAAAAAAAAAAAAAAAAAAAAAGAAGAAGAAAAAAAAGTTAGAAAGTTAAAGAAAAACATAAGAAAAGTTTTTAAAAAGTTAAAATAAATATAGTTATCAATAAAAAAGTAAATAAATTTAAAACTCAATTATTTACACCCACAGAGTAAGGCATTTCTTTACCACTCCTTACTCTGTATTTATTGAAATATATTGATAATATTACATTAGTATTAAATAATAATTTGATCTAATTATTAACGTATTATTGTATTTATCAATAATAAGTTAGCAAGTATGATAATTTATAATTATCGATATCCATATTATCTATAAATTACCAACGCATTTAATTTTATAATATAACAACAATAATCATTTATAATTATTAATTTTAAAATATAATAATTTATCAAATATTCTATTATTTTATATTCAAATATGCTATAATTATTTATAAATTGGTGAAAATTATGTAATATTATACTACCAATAAATAATTTGATAGTAAAATATTAAATATAATTAGCTAGTTGGAATACTTAGACACTGCTTATTAATTAATTATAAATAATTAATTATCTAACTTAATTTAAAAATAGTATAACTAAAAAACTCTATTTTAAAAATTAAAAAAAATTCTTATATATTTGCAAAATAATTTTTATTTTTGATAAATGAAAAAAAAAAGGGGGGGGGGAAGACAGAAAGTTAAAGTAAAAACAAAACAAAAAAAAGTTTTAAAAAAGTTAAAATAAATATAGTTATCAATAAAAGAATAAATTAATTTAACACTGAATTTTTTACACCCACAGAGTGAGACATTTCTTTACTCCTCCTGACTCTCTATTTAGCCCCATAAAAAGTGAAAAATAAAGAAATTTTTTTTACTATGCTGCCATCTATGTTTAGTTATTTAAATGAACTTATTAAAAGAATTTTATAACTATCTAAATAGATAGCTTTCAAATTATAATTGCTTTTAACTTAAAAAAAAAAAAAAAAAAAGTTTTAAGAAGCTGTATTTAAAAAGGAAAATCATAGTGATAAATGTATTTAATATTTTATAAAATTACATAAAAATGTAGAAAAGGATCTAAAATAATAATGCATTATTAAATTTATAAAAATCAAAATAATATCAATCATATCAATCATTTTAATTTATATGTATGACTTAAAATAAATTGCTTCGTTAAAGATTTATTAATTTAGCAGCAGAACATACAAGATTAAAAATAAGATAATCATTCTTACTATTATTATAAAGGAAAACATATACTTGCATTATAAAAGAAATAATATGCATAAAAGAAACTAATAATATATATTTGCAGCTATATTTTTTATTAGTAATACGTTTAAATTATTCATTGATAAGCTCATTTGCAAAATTTAATTCTTTATCTGTTGGGTAATAAATAATTTTCCTAATTGCATTAGTAATAAATACTTTACGAAAATTACATGAAGCTATTTCTAAAGCAGTGTTGTTTCTTGTTTGTCGATAAAAATAAAATAATAATGTAGTGCATGGTGAAAATGTCACCTCCGATAAGAAAAAGCGCCAATATGGTAACCCCTATCTATACGTACAGTTTTTTCTAGTAGAGAGAAGAGAATTTCAAAGTCCACACGCATGCGCAGTTTGATATTTTGCAATATCGGTTAGGAACGGCGAAAATGCTCTGAAGATTGGTAACTTGAAGTTCTAATCTGAGTGCCGTCAGAATACAGAAATTTATGCTTCGTTAGACGCATTCATAATAAAATATTTGATTTTGTAAAGGTAAATATTCATTTCATTTTATAATTTAAAATAAATGTCCATTTTAACAATAAAAAAATATCTTACTTAAATTTAATTTTAAAGGTGAATTATTGAAATTTATTTAAAGCGAATTTTTGTTTCATTTAAATTAGTTGTAATTGTAATGTAATTTTATTTAACTTATTACAATTTTATTTTTTTAATTAAAATTTCATTTAATGGTCTCATTGACAATAAAAAATATAAAGGAATGGATAATAAAAGTCAACTTTATTTTATTAACTGACTTAAAAAAAGCTGAAAACAAAAATAAAACGTAACGCCTCGATCGGGGCAGAACTCGCGATGTTCAGTTCACAAGCCCAACGACATACCGATTGAGCAAGCAAGTATGCAGTAACGCGGAGAAAAAGATAGGTAAAGAAAAAGGAAACACGCGTATGAATACAATAAATGGTTTATCGAGCATTTGCATTGAGATTCCCATAGAAATGCAGAAAATATAGTCCAATTTTTCAAGACCAATATATAACAAACAAGAGTTTTCCTAGAAACTAGGCAAGTCTTATTCACTCTATCTTAAAGAGATTCATATTATATATAAGTTTTAATAAAATCTCCCAGGCAGTTTTCTAGATCTCATTATCAGGAACAAACACCATCGATTTCGGTTTAAAAATGGGTATTGAGATCTTAAAAGATAAAGCACGTAGAAATGTAAAAAATTCAAAATAGAATTAGACGGCAGATATAAGACTCTTTTTAAAAAATCAGAACAATGTGAGCTATATTTGCTGAGTTATTAAAAGGCGGCTTTTCGCATTTTCTTTGATCTGAAACTAGCTGTATATATGTTCCGCCATTCGACAATTCTACGATACGATTTTAGGCTTAAGGCTGCGTCACAGGAATACTACCGTTTTCCATGATATATATGTATATATATATATATATATGTATATATATATATGTATATATATATGTATATGTATATATATATATGTATATATATATATGTATATATATATATATATATATATATCTATATATCTATATATATATATATGTATATGTATATACAGGGTGTTTCGCTACCAGACCGACAAACTTTGAGGGGTGATAGTAGACATAAAGACAAACATTATTAAATAGGAAACCATGGGGCGCAAACGTCTTCTGTAGGAGCTTGGGGCCATTAAAGTTTAGTGTCCAAAAATTCAAACGCTCATAAAAATTAGAAAAACGGGTCGATTTGTTTGCGGTTTTTTCTAAAATCATTCTTTATATCACGATTTTTAATTTTTTTTTATTTTAAAGATTAAGTTCAAAAATTGTCGATAGAGGGCGCTTTAGACTTTAGAGTAACGAACAAATACTTTTTGCCGTTCTTTTGTGCATCGGGTTGAAATTATTCTAAAGTTTAGACTTTAACTTAAATTTTAAGCCCAAAATCGGAAACATGGGTATCGGTTAACTAGCGAAAATTTAACTGTGAGCCAAAGGGGAGATTTTAAACGCTCATAAACATTCGACAAACTAATCGATTTTGTTGCGGTTTGCGTGTAGGTCATTCACTTGGTAATTATTTTATTCAAAATGGCGTACAGCTTTCATGTCTTCATTTTTTGATAGAGGGCGCTTCCGAGACATGTCCGACATTTCAATGGTATTACTCCTGAGTGTTTCACTACCAGACCACCATACTTCCAGGAAGTGTAAGGGATGCAAAGATGACCGGAATCACACAGGAATGTAACGTTCAAAATTGCTTTTTTGCATATTACGTTTAAAAAACAGCAGAGAAAAAAACAACAGAAACAAACAGAGAAAAAGCAACATGTTAAAGTGACAGAACAAAGTTTATTTAAAGGTTTTATTGCAAAAAGTGTTCGAAATTACGACCAGGGAAAGTCCGGCAAGCTTGACAGTGACAGTAGATGGCGCTGCGATTTTCTTGCGGTAGATGAAGCTGAACGGTAATGAGCGTGAAAGTTTCTCTCTCGTTGCGAAGCTCTATGTGGTTCCAGCATGAACGAGCTCTTCCACATTTTACAAATGATGTTCACCGATACCTAAACGTAACATATGGACAGCGGTGGATAGGTCGCAGTGGCCCGGTTTATAGGCCTGTCAGATCACCGGACCTATCAAGTATGAGCTTCTTCTGCTGGTGTCACATGAAAAGTTGGGTGCATGAGAATCCCGTACCATCAATTAAAGACTTAGCAGCTCGTATTTCTGTAGCTTCCGGAAATCTATCAAAGATTCCAGGAATCTTTCAAAGCGTGAGGAGTTACATGCGATGCCGCTGTCAAGCATGTCGAATTACTTCTAGTCGTAGTTTCGAACACCTTTTCTAGTAAAACCTTTAAACAAACTGTTTTATGTTATATTAACGTGTTTCTGTTTCTCTGCTTGTTTCTGTTTTTTTTTCTCTGCTTCCTTTAACCATAACTCGCAAAAAGGACATTTTTAACGTTACATTCCTATGTGATTCCGACTCGCTTTTCCATCTCTAACACTTCCTGGAAGTATGATAGTCTGGTAGTAAAACACCCAGGAGTAATGCCATTGAAATATCGGAGATATGTCGGAAGCGCCCTCTATGAAAAAATGAGGACACCACAGCTGTGCGTCATTTTGAATAAAATAATTACCAAGGAATGACCTACACGCAAACCGCAACAAAATCGATTAGTTTGTCCTATGTTTATGAGCGTTTAAAATCTCCCCCTCGGTTCACAGTTAAATTTTCGCTAGTTAACCGATCCCCATGTTTCCGATTTTGGGCTTAAAATTTAAGTTAAAGTCTAAACTTTAGAATAATTTCAACCTCATGCACAAAAGAACGGCAAAAAGTATTTGTTCGTTACTCTAAAGTCTAAAGCGCCCTCTACCGACAATTTTCGAACTTAACCTTTAAAATTGAAAAAATAAAAAATCGTGATATAAAGAATGATTTTAGAGAAAACCGCAAACAAATCGACCCTTTTTTCTAATTTTTATCAGCGTTTGAATTTTTGGACCTTAAACTTTAATGGCCCCTAGCTCCTACAGAAGACGTTTGCGCCCCATGGTTTCCTATTTAATAATGTTTGTCTTTATGTCTACTATCACCCCTAGAAGTTTGTCGGTCTGGTAGCGAAACACCCTGTATTTATATATGTATATACACTATATTGCCATTGATTATGGGACACTTGCGATTTTAGACATTTTACTAAATATCTAAAAAAATACATGAGGAATCATCTCGAAACTCTTAGTGTATAAATATAATAGTATACGTCATACATCTCCGTG
>CAXHSM010000942.1:45000-47500 GCA_964019185.1 Maratus speculifer
TAAACCTACTCATTTTTCATACAATTTTTATTATTTTTTAATTCTGATTACAGGGTACTGTGTGCAATGCTGTTTGTCATATTTTCTGAAAAAAATACTATTTTATATTAAGAACTCTGAAAATTATAAGGGAAAAACTTAGAAAAATTTGGGGCCATTTTTATAAAAACCTTAATTACTCTGCGAGTATGCATGCTATTTGCATAAAAATGAACACAGTGTATTACAATAAGGCATTCAATCATAATCTAGAGTTTGAGCGCTTTTGCTACATTAGTTTTGACAGGGTTATTCAAAAGATATTCATTCTTTTTTAATTTGTTGACGGTCCCCTATGGAGTTTCGGTAAAAAATCTTCACGGAGATGTATGACGTATACTATTATATTTATACATTAAGAGTTTCGAGATGATTCCTGATGTATTTTTCTAGATATTTAGTAAAATGTCTAAAATCGCAAGTGTCCCATAATCAATGGCAATATAGTGTATATATATATATGTATATGTATATATGTATGTATATATATATATATATATATATATATATATATATATATATATATATACATATATATATATATACAGAGTTATATAATATAGACGCACGCGCGCACGCCGTGCGCAGAAACTTTTAAGACCTTTGCAGAAAATTTTTTGGAAAGAAAGGATTTTTATTTTTGTAACTTTTTTTTAAGTACCAAAAAATTAAAAATATTCCCCCAATTTTATGTACGATTTATTTACTGTTAGTGTACTATTATAAGCAGGGCTGATTTTCAAATTTCCCAAAATTTAAGGCATTTGATGCTGTAAACTTTAAAAATACATCAGTCCGATATTTTTTACACCAAAAATCGCGAATTGCGACAAAAGGTTGTCGTAAAATATCAATTTCTTCAATAAAATACAAATTTCTTCAGAGGATTGTGAGAAAAATACGAATTTCGTCAAACGACCTTGAAAAAATCAAGAATTTTAACAAAGAATCGCGTATAAAAACTCACATTTCGACAAAGAACCGCGTAAAATACTCGTATTTCAACTAAAAAACACGCGAATTTCATCCAAATACCGCACAAAAAACTGGAATTTTGTCCGTGAATCGCGTAAAAAACGGGAACTTTGTCCGTAAATCGCGTAAAAAACGGAAATTTCGTACATGAATCGTGTAATAAACGTTAATTCCGCCTGTTAATCGCGTAAAAAAACGGGAATTCCGTTAGTGAATCTTTTAAAAAACGAGAAATCCGCCCGTAAAATGCGTAAAAAACTAAAAATCCGTCCGTAAATTGCGTAAAAAATTGGAATTCCGTCTCTGATTTGCGTAAAAACGGTAAATCCGCCCGTGAATTTCGTTAAAAAAACGGGAAATCCGTCCGTGAATTGTGCAGAAAACGGAAATTTCGACCGTGAATTGCGTAAAAAACGGTAATTTCGATCGTGAATTGCACAAAAAAATGGTAATTCCGTTCGTGAATTGCGCAAAAAACGGCTAATTCTGTCCGTGAATTGCGTAAAAAACGGCTAATTCTGTTCGTGAATTGCGTTAAAACGGTAAATTCACCCGTGAATTGCGCAAAAAACGTGAATTTCGTCCATGTCAAAATATAATACGTAATTTTATTAAACATTAATTTTGCAGAAAGTTATGACCTAATATTTATGTGCGCAGAAAGTTTTTGGTTTTATACAAGTCTGTATATATATATATATATGTATGTATATATATATATATATATATATATATATATATATATATATATATATATATATATATATATATATGTATGTATATATATACATATATATGTATGTATATATATACATATATATGTATGTATATATATACATATATATGTATGTATATATATACATATATATGTATGTATATATATATATATATATATATGTATATATATGTATATATATGTATGTATATATATATATATATATATATGTATATATATGTATATATATATATGTATATATATGTATATATATATATGTATATATATGTATATATATATATGTATGTATATATATATATGTATATGTATGTATATATATATATGTATATGTATGTATATATATATATGTATGTATATATATATATATATATGTATATATATATATGTATATATATATATGTATATATATGTATATATATATATGTATATATATATATGTATGTATATATATGTATGTATATATATGTATATATATATATGTATGTATATATATGTATATATATATATGTATGTATATATATATATGTATGTATATATATATATGTATATATATATGTATGTATATTTATATGTATGTATATTTATATGTATATATATGTATATATATGTATATGTATATATATGTATATGTATGTATATATATGTATGTATGTATACAGGGTGAGTCATAAATATCGAAACAATAGGCTATCTCCTTAAATATTGCCCCTAGACCCATACTTCCAATTGCAAAGTTTCACCAAAAAAGGT
>CAXHSM010000942.1:55000-60724 GCA_964019185.1 Maratus speculifer
GGCCCCCAGAGGATAAAACTTCCAATTAGAAAAATTTTCCTTATCCATTCCTGAATTGAACAAAAAAAATTCCATCTTGATATCTCCAAAACTCAGAGAGTTATGACAATTTTAATAAATCGTGAGGTTTCAAGGGATCAGACACAAATTGAAATGCGTGTAATTGAAGAAACAATGTTGCTGTATGTTGTCCAGGAAACATTTATTTTATTTATTTATTTATAGAGTTTGAATTTTGAATGTTTTGTGATGGTTAACCACATAATTTGTAAGCACTATCACATCATAAGCTTTCTTAATAATTTTTTTTTCAAAAAATTTAGAGTAAATTAAAATTGTCATAACTCAAAATATTATTTGTCTTGTTGAATTTTTTTCTTTTAATTAAATGAAAATGTTTAATTTTCAATTTGATTCAGCATTTTAAATAATATTTAAAAAAATAAAAGTATTTAAAATAGCAATTTAAAAAAAGATGCAATTTTTTGTGAACAAATCATATTTTTAAAAGTAAATTTTCTGAGGTGAAAACATCTTTCGGCATTTTTATTTTTATTTATTATTATTATTTTTTTAATTGAGGTGTTAAAAAACTATTGAATTGTTACCGTAACCAACGGTTACTGACTTATGATGTAAGTTTAAAAATGAGAAATACTGAAATAAAAACATCTGATGAAGAAAAGTGCATTTAGTTTTAAACAAAGATTGGCTCCTAACGTTTAAATGCCTTTTTAAAAGTGTCTAAGTGATTAACTCCTTCTTGTGTAGTTTCTATTTCAGATTTTGTTTAAGTTTTGCCATTTTCGCCTTCTTTAATTACTGTTTAAATGAGTCAGCTTATTTAAATTTAATTTTTTTATCACGCCGACTTCAATTTTTTTCATTGTTTTATCCCTCTCAACTTCATATTTTTCTTGTTAAAATTGCCACTACACGATGCATAAAAGATGCCTCTAATTACGGGCCTCCAAACTGGTAGACGGTAGGTACTGGGTTCGAACCCAATCGCAACCATTGGCCTAACCGTTCGAAGTTTTCCGTAGTTTTTTTCGAACCCTTTATCACCTATTGCAGATAATTGGCCGGAATAAAAAAAAAAATCCCCAACGTGTTAACCGCTGTAAGCGGACTCAAAGGCCGCTGCGCTTTTTTTTTTTTTTTTTTTTTCATTTTTTAGAGTTTAACATACAGTTTTCAGTTCAAATACAAATACATTTTAAATTTTGTTTAACTTGCGAATCAGTTATCTTTTTAAAACAAGAACAGGTGTTTAATGAATCTTCGGCATATTTCATTTAAACGTTTTAAGTTGAAATTATTCAATTGAATTTCTTAAATGATGTTTGGTTCGAACGCATTAAATCTTGATCAATTAAATACACTTAGAATGAAATATTAGTGGGAGCTTAGCATAAAAAAATACGCAAGAGAAACGTTATACTCTTCGACTTTAACATTCTAATAAATATTTTTTAATGCCGTTTGGAATAAATAAACTACTCGGATGTAGCAATCGGAGGACTCTAAAGATACGAAATTCCGTGGATTAGTACAAGATATCACTGAAATCGTGTAAACTATACAAAATTTATTATGAAAACGCCATCCGAAAGATGATTGATACAAAAACGTAAACAAAACCAATTCATGTCAAGAAGTAACTGCATCTGACTTTTTATGGAAATTCCTGCATTAGTTCTTAAAAAGTAGAGCTATTGCAGAAATCGTAACAAATTCAGTGTTGCAGCGCCTCTCGTGGAGCCATATACAACAAAATATAAATAACATCAATTCATGTCAAGGAATAACTGAATCTGAAGATTGATGATATTCCTTGCATTCTGGAGATACAGCGATCGCGGAAATCGCACAAAAGCCTTTACAGTAGGGTCACCTGTTAAGCGATTCACACCAAAAACTAATCAGCATCAATGTATATCAAGAACTAAGAAAATATAATTTTTTACTAAATTTTGTGTATTAGTTCTTGAGATAGCGCGCTCACAAAATGTATATCATACACAGAGATACAGAAGCAGTGACTCACAGACAGACATTTTGTAAAAACTTGTTTCGGTATCTCTGAGCCCTAAAACGTGTGAATCCGTCGAAAACCGGAATTCAAAATTTTCATGAATCCAATACTTTTCTCTTGTAAAGATAGAAAAAAGTAAAAAAATATATAAAACCACATAAATTTTGAAGCTGAATAGTACAAACTAGATTTTTGAAAAAAATTCTAAGTAATTTATTAAAATATATTTCCATTAACATTAAAATGTACAATAGCATTAAAATATATTCCATATGATCCAGTTAATAGAAGGGTCATTATCGCTATAACTATTTTTACTAAACTTATTGCCTGCGGCAATAAGTTTTAAAGACACGGTTAATGAGAGTTTAATTAATATCACTTAATTTAATAATACTTTTAATAAGTGTTTAATAAGACGGTCCGGCCAATGGGTCGTGCCAATTACGAGCCTGGCGCCAAGCTCGAGATATTGCAGACATCTAGCATATGTCAAGAAAGTTTAAAGCAAAAAGCTATACGCTTTTATTTTATATTTAAAAGTTAAAGTATTGTCTTGGGTCTACATTTAACAATGCGTAAATTAATGTGCGATCCCTAAATTGTATTTCAAATGAACTGATATCGTTGCACTCAGATGTATGCTAAAGTGGTGTAAGTCACGAATTTTGAAAAATTTTGGATTTTAATATCATCCAGGGATTTGCAGATATCGAGGTGAATTTTTTTTTGTTCGATTCAGAAGAGGATAAGGAAAATTTTTCTAATTGGAAGTTTTATTCTCTGGGGGTCGTATAAAAATTTAATTTTCGTATTTTTTAAAATAGACCCCCCATGGAGTGGCAACTTATCTTATCAAAAAATTTACCTTTTTTGGTGAAACTTTGCAATTGGAAGTATGGGTCTAGGGGCAATATTTAAGGAGATAGCCTATTGTTTCGATATTTATGACTCACCCTGTATATATGTATGTATGTATATATATGTATGTATATGTATGTATATGTATGTATATATATATATATTTATCTATAATAATTTTATCATGCATGATAACAATATATATATTCAAAATGTTGGTATACCACAAGGTGGTAGTACATCTAGTGTATTATCTGACTTATATTACTATGAACGTCATTATTTAAATAATACAATACATTTATATCGATATATAGATGATGTAATTTTAATTGATACTGATAACACCTGTATATCTCAATTCCCTGTTGATTATCCTTCTAATCTAGAACTTTCAAAAAACCTACTTTTTAATAATACAATCAATTTCTTAGATATTAAAATTATATTAAAAGAGAACAAATTTATAACTGATATTTATGACAAAAGGAAAGAATTTAATTTTAAAGTTAATACTTTTACTAATTTTAAATCATGTCTTCATAATTCTGTATATCGTAATATAATACTTAACCATTTATATAGAATAAAATGTCTATGTTCTTCCCATTTAATTAATACTAATATTAAAAAGCTTGTATATGATGCTATAAATAATGGTTATCCTAAAAAATTCATATATTCTTTAATTTATAATTAGATATTACATGATCTTATAATTAATTCTTTGCGTAAAAAATGTATAAAAAAATTATAAAACATAAAAATAATAATAAAAAATTAAAAATGTTAAAAAGTAATAAAAAAATATATATTTAGGTTGGTTGGGTGGGTAGATGTTAGAGTACGGAGGAGGGTGGTGTTGTCTGGATAAAAACGCAAAGCATAATTATTTATTTAAAAAAAAATTGTGAGTGGGCTATTTATTTTAACATAATTTTTAAACTGTTTAATTTACACCAATATATGGATATTCGTCTAGTTATATCTATAGTTAAATAGCTATATTTTAATTATCAAATTATTTTTAATGTTATTGATATAATTTTTGGTATTATTATTAATAATATTATTACTATTATTATTTTTTTTTAATTTTTATTATCCTATATTAAGATAATGAGTTTTTACCATGTAAAGTCAGAATAAATGTTACTGATTAAAGTAACAATAATGTATTTTAAGTTATATGTTAATATGAATGTTATCTCTTAATTCTAATTTTAATCATTTTATTAATTTAATTTTATATTAATATCGATTATTAATTATTTTTCCGGTTCAATTATATTTCCATTCAGCTTTATCTTTTTTGTTTGTTATGGATAACTATTATTTTTACTTACTTTCAACTCCTTTTTGTAAAATATCTTTGTTCCTTGTTTAATAATTTGGTTTTTGTGTGATGGTAGTCCCAAATTCGTATTTTTTACTTTTTCATGGCAAATACGAAGATGAAACCACACACTCCATTTGTAGTTCCAAAGTATTTGGGACCTGAAGATTCTGCTTTGGTTCTACAAATTTCAATTGTATTCATATTATTCTTTTTTCCTTCCATGTTCAATGTGCTATAAGTTATTAAATTCAATGGTTAATTTCAAATGGTTAATATTGTTTACTATAATTCAATTTAATTCTTCGTTTTGGTTGATTGTTTTATTGATAAAATCTATTGGTGAATCTTGTCTACTTTTAATGGTATTATATATATATATATATATATATATATATATATATATATATATATATATATATATATATATATATATATATATATATATGTATATATATATACAGGGTGATTCATAAAAGATGGGCAGAACTTTAAGGGGTTATAGTACACTTAAAGACAAATAATATTAAATAGGAGACTAAGGGTCCCAGACGTATTCCCTAGGAGATAGGGGGCATTAAAGTTTAGGGTTCGAAATTTCAAATGATTATAAAAAATGGAAAATTGGTCGATTCGTTTGCGGTTTTTGCAAAAAATTTTCTTTATGCCAGTATTTTCTTGAAATAAAATTTTAAAGTTCAATTTCAAAAAATGCCGATAGGGGGCGCTTTAGACTTTGGAGTAACAAACAACTATTTTTTAACGTTATTTTTTGTATTTCTTTAAATGATTTCGAAAGCTTAGACTTAAACTTAAATTTTGATCTAAAAATCTGAGTCCTAACGAGTAGTTAAGTAGCGTAAACTAAAATTTGAAATTTGAAACCCTTCTCCCCCCAGAACAAAAATCGGTTATTCCCGATCTTTGTGTCGTAGATTAGGCTCTAACTACTGCCGCGTTTTGCTAAAATTATTCTTTATGTCAGTATTTTCTTGAAAATAAATTTTAAAGAAAAGTTTCAAAAAATTCCGATAGAGGGCGCTTTAGATTTTGGAGTAACGAACAACTATTTTATACCGTTATTTTTTGTGTCTCATTAAATGCTTTCTAAAGCTTAGACTTAAATTTTCAGCCCAAAATCTGAATCGTTATACGTGGTTAAGTTTCTGGGGAGAGGGGTTTGAAATTTCTACTCCTGAGCACAGTTCAGTTTACCATGTCCACACATTGTGTGCTGTGATACGAGGTAAAAAGACACAAATTAGGATTATGTTACCAAAGCATATTTATTAACATGTAATTACAATAAATGTTCAAAATTGTGACCACCAGAGGTTATGCACGCAGAACAACGGCGAAGAATGGAACGGCGAACATTCGCGAAAACATCAGGCTTTTCGTGCACTTCCCCTACAGCGGCGGAAAGTCTGGCGACCAGTTCCTCGGGGGATTCAATGGGTGTCTCATACATAAGAGCCTTCAATTGTCC
>CAXHSM010000943.1:0-99137 GCA_964019185.1 Maratus speculifer
GTGTGTAATCCTACTGCTTCAGCACGCTCGGCTAGGATCTTCGCCAAACGTTCTCGCCAATTTAACGAATCGATCACAATTTAGAAATACGCCCTAGGAAGACATAACGGAGGATTCTATTACTATTGCTTAAATTTGACTCAGGAGGTAAGAAATTGGGGTCATTTTCCAATATCCTGACAAGAAATGTTGGTGCAAAAACTCCTTCATCACTTATTCTGCCATATTGGCCAACATCAACAAAAGTGAAGCAATAATTAGCATCACAGGCTGCCATCAAGACAATGCTGTGATACTTTTTATAATTTATAAAGGTGGATCCGGAATTTGGAGGACATTTGATCCTGACATGTTTCCCATAAAAACAAAAATCAACAAATCAAAATAAGCAAATATATACATTTATTAAAAATTATGCTGTTCCCACATTAACAAAAAATTATAAGACATTCATTGTTACAAGATTAAACAATATTGAATTCATAGCATTGGTTAACAATATTTTCTGGACAACATGATTTTTTTATTATTATTATTGTTATGGATTCAAAATTGTTTGCAATTTAATTAGTACCACAAAATAATTTTTTATTTAATTAAAGATAATGGGAAACATACCTAATGGTAAATACATTAAAGTGTGATTATAATCTCTGTGTATACTTATTCAATCTCAAACTTAAAATGAAACCATGTAATACAGCACAGAAAAAATTGACATTCAATAAATAACTGATGTTCTGAAAATCTTTAGTAAATATATATATATATATATATATATATATATTAACGTACAATAGAAAGATAATTGTGTACTTAAAACACTGGATATTAAAAAGAAATTCATAATAGATTATTTTAATATATGTAATAAATTAATACTCTTTTTAAGAACAATGTTCTGTTTTATGAGTACATATAAAGTGTAATTTATTTAAAAATCTTCTGCAATTTTTTGTGATTAATTTAAGGAGTTTTAAAATATTATCATTATTGTTTAAGTAAAATAATTTTAAATTATCTTTTACTATTCAAATAGCTAAAGGCCAGAAACTTTATCAAGTTTGGAAATTAAAAAATAAAATTCTTCCTTTTTCCCTCCCTCATAGGTTAGCATGATATCTGAAAAGTAAAGATTAGTCATAACATATTACAAAAGTTAGAAAACTAACAAATTGAAAAATTACAAAAAAATTATTACGAATAAATTTAAAAATGTATAAGCAGTATATAATAGAACCTTTTTTTAACCAAATCTCTCGATTAACCAATATACATTTTTAAAGCTTTTTTTTGTTTACTTCTATTTGTATGCAAGGTTTATTTGGATTTTTTTTTTTTTTTTTTGAACTATCATATTTGTTGTGTGCAAGGGGTTCTTTCCAAATTTCCAGTACATATAAATATTTCCAATGCCCTTTCTTAAAGTTTCTTTGAATTTAACTTAAACTTCCATAAGTTATGGACTCGAATGAAGAAAAGAAACAAGTTTGCAATTCTCAAGATTGTGCAAAAGCTTTGGCATGGCTGAAATAGTAGAAAGACTGTGATGTTGGTAAACTAATAACATTAAAAACTCTGTGATAAAACTTCAAAGCTATGAAAATCAAAACTGGGACAAACAAAACATTGTATCAAACCCTTGTGAAATATGTAAAGAATACTTAATTTTAGTATGAAAATTTGGTAATTAATATTTGTTTCTATTTTTTATTGCTTTATTTTTACTAAGTATTTGTTACAATAATAAGAGCGCATACATTTGTTCTTACTTTTAAAAGTGAAATGTTATTTGAAATTTTCAATATTCTGAAAGATAGTTTGTTTCTAATAATTCAAATAATTGAGGTTCTACTATACTTATTTTATATTATTTATTTTACGCAGAAATAAACTTACAATTTCGATAATTTAACAACAGTAAAACATTTTCATTACCATCAATCGCTCCAACACAATGTGGAAAATTCCACTTCATATCGAAACTGGCTTCAATTTGTTTCCATTCTGCTTGAGTAGAAGGAAAATTCAAATACCTTCGCTTTAATTCAACTACAATCTCCCTTGTCATCTCATTAATTATTTGATGAACTACAGCTTTACTCATATGAAAATAAAAAGACAGATCTTTGTAGCTGCAGCCTGTTTCAAGAAATCTGCAAAAAATGTATCGATAACATAGATACATTAATATTTTTACAAAATACTTTGGATATGACACTAAGAAATATTATTTAATAACAATATTTAACTTAAGGCAAGGAGTAATCCTTACATTGTCAAATCTACAACACAAAAATAGTTGTTTTTTTAGCTCCACCAATCTACAGCTTCTTCACTTTTTTTAAAATATATCAGTTAACTTATGAATAATTTTGTAAACATACTGGGAAAACAATGTTTTAAACATGAAAATTATTTGATAAAACGTGTTTTGTTTGTTTGAGCTAGGTTAAATTGTTACAGGAATTATTGATAACTAGCCATGTATGATTAAATTGATCGAATTATGATCTCTGCAATTCATTTACATCAATTTATTATTGTAGCACATGAAAATAAAATTTTTAAAAAATTTATTACATTTACAAAATATTTTGCATATTTATTAAGGTAAGTTCATTTTTTGTTGTAATATCAAAACATTCATTAATTTAAAACAATAAATTTTAATATGCTTATAATAGATGCTCATCCCATTTTTAAAAATTTTGAATACTCTGTAATTGCTTTGAAATTGATTATGCTGTGGTGAACTTTTCTCAGCACAATAGTATCCAAAATCCAGAAATTGTACATCAGATAAACTTAAATGTTAAAATGGTCTACTTTTCACCCCAGTATTACTTTCGATTTGTCACCGCTGATGACAGTACGAATGAACTTACTAAATTTTTTTAGAAATTTTTACATGAGATGCCTTTACTTTAGGCTTAGATATACTTTAATAACTTTGTGATATTAGATAAGTTTTCATAAAATACTGCACTATTAAAGATTAAATCTGTTGTATAGTAAATGGCTGAAAAGTTATTAATTAAGAAACTTTGGATACTATTACTATCGAGTTTATTTACATGCCATGATCTGTCACAGACAATGTATTAAAAAAGAAAAAAAAGACTTAGAACAGACAAAGTTATTTATGAAAATGAAATAAAGTATCAGAGATCAATGTAATATTTGAAATCTTCATTAAATGTATAGTTGAAAAAGCTAATTTATTTAATGAATATCAAAATTTCATCTAATGAAACTAATAAAGTAAATTTAACATTATATTAAAAAAAAAGGTTTTATAACCAAAATTCAGTTTTGGCCTTAAAAATCTGTTCTGCTCGATCCTCAGTATTAAAAAGAACTCATTAAATTCCTCATTTTTCTTAGTTCAATGCAGAATAGTATAGCAAAAAATGTTTCTTAGCAGTGGATGCTACAATCTGTTTCTCAACTTAAATTGGATGAATGCAAAAACTGAAGATTTTTTTTTCAAGTTCTACATTTCAGGATAGTTTAAAAGCATTTTAACATAACCATAAATATTTTTAGAACACTAATCTTTTAAAATCAGCATTGAGATGTTCATGTTAGATGTTAATATAAATAATTACAAATTTATTAATTTACTATGTTGCACAGTTTAAAATGATGCATTTTTGTAAGAAAAAATTATTTTTATATGAAAAATAAACAATTTGTAGGTAATCTTTTTTCTCTTTTTACATAAATGGCATAATAATAATAATAATAATAATAATAATAATAATAAAATCCATCACGTAAAAATGTCTGCTCAACTTGAAGCTTGTTATAGATTTAAAAAAAAATTTTGCAAAAAAATTTTTAATAATTAAATTTTCCAATTTAGACTTCATGTAATTATACTTTAACTTTGAGAAACAAATTTCTTCTGGAAGAAACCCAACCCTTTTCAGCATAGAATTTAATCTTTAGTAATTAAAAATTGCAATGCTTAATGTTATGCAATGCAAATTTTTAAGTAATAAAATTTTAACTGCATTTTTTCTTAAAAATTTCAAAAAGTATATTTTATTTGGCATATTCAGAAACACACATTCAAAGCAACAGAAATGAAATAATTATTTTCCTTTATTTCAAATTTATTAAAAGATAAGACTAAAAAGTGTTACAGTACGTTATCTTATCAATGTTACTTTATATCACATATCCATGACTACACAGCATGAAGTGAAGTACAGCAGTCAAATTTTAAATCATTTTTTAAAATTCTATATTTATGAACACAAAATATACTAATTCGAATTTGCTAATCAGAAATAATGTAACTCGAGAAGTTTTAGCTGGCCTTGAGATATTATTTTATCTTGGTTTGTCATTGTCAGGACCTGATACCCTAGCTCCAAAATTAATAGCATGTTTTTAATTACATGATGAAGAATGTCAATGTTATTTTTCTATTTCACAAAATTTCTTTTCTTCATCAGAATCATTAACACTTTCAAAACAAAAGTCAATGAGGAAAATAATGTTATTTTTTGTGGTTAATCTGAAAATGTAACTTTATAATAATGTAACAACACAGCTGACAATTGCACAATTTAAGGCCTTACTGACATTTGTTGAAGGATAATTATTAAATATTGTAAAGATAATTTAAATATTAAACAGCAATATACCTCAGACACATTGCCAGTCTGACTTCAGGACGATAGGTATTCGTAAATGGTCTTTTTTCTTTGCAATCTCGGCCCAATCATTCTATACAGTTGTGTAAATAGTTCACTCTATATTAAAAAAATGAATAAAAATTATTTTCCAAAAGAACAAATGCTAAGCTTAAGTACATGTATTTTAAATAAAAGTCAACACATTGGCATATCATAGTAGTTATAAAATGAACTTACCGATATTCTCGCATAATTGAAGAATTCATCTTCATCATAATAAAAAAATCTCGGAAGAAGACCTGATCCTTGCACCACTTCCATGATCACGATTTAAATAGGATTGTCTTGCCCACATTCGTCGGGATGTTCTCCTCATATATGCCAAAAATATTGCTGGTCTTGTAATCATTAAATATAAAAAAACGAAATCGTCTCCCATGGCTTGTAAAATACGAAAGAGAAAACAAAAACTATATCCCGCCAAAAAAGTAAACAAACAGAATCCGTGTCTCCCCCTTCTTCCAACCTGCAAATATATGCATGCGCAAGCCAAGTTCTTATGCCATAGTGTGAACGGAATTTTGACGATCCTTGGAGCATAGAGAGCTTGTGGATCTGATAGACCCTATAGTGTAAACTAAGCTTAAAAGGACTTGCTAAGCTCAAAGTTCTATAATCCGCACAAGTTCGGGCCAAAGATTGTGTGGATTATGTAATATTGCAGATTATAGAGCATTATGGATTATGTGTCATTTTATTATTCCTAGACGGTGTTTCAATTCTATAATCAGTATAATGTGAAAAAATAAATATGAAATATAAAAATTAATTTAATAGGCTATATGAAAAAAATGCCTTTTTTAGAGTTATTTTATTTAAAAAATTATGTGCATTTAAATTCAAAATAATTACATAGGCTCTGCAATACATTTTGTTTTTTACTGTTAATAAAATAAGAGTTATATTTTAAAAAAAATAAATGTTTTATTATGATTTTGTTTCTTTATTATTTTTTTTAATCGTATTTGGATCACTAATTTGTAAATCTTCTTAACTTTATTTCATTGTTTACATTCGTAAAGTAACGCGAATTATAGAAAATTGTGGATTATGGGTGTGCGAATTATAGAACTTTGACTGTATTTTCATTTAAACTATGCGGAATACTTACATATTTATTATACATATTTAATGAAATGATATTATACATACTTAAATGAAAAATGCAAAAATGACTACTTGATGTTAAGATGAACATTTAATGATCAGGGTTAAAAACAACTCGGTTTATTTACTTTAAACCAGATATTTTCGGTTTAAACTCAATTTTTTCAGATATATTTTCTTATTACATAAGCATAAATATTTATCAATAAAATAAACGTTGTTATGTAAGTAATATTACTTCATTTAAAAGAGATTTAAAAATAAATAATTACAATCAAATATGCAAAAATTGAAATCATTGAAAAAATAAACGTTTCTAGTAAAAGCTATGTCTTATGTTTCATGAATAAAATGCTCTACATAGTAAAACACTGATACATTGAAAATCTTGATAAAGAATTTTTGGATTACTATTACTATAAATAGATATAAGATGCACTCTCATAAATATAATACACTTTCTCATGACTATTCAAAATAATTTCTTTTCTGATTTTGCTGTTAGGACACTACATGAACAAATATACTTTAGTGTAAATAAAGCTTTTAAAAAAGAATTCTTGGAATGATTTGAATTCAGTCGTGGTCTTTACATGTTTCAAGAAGTATCGTGCAATGACATTGGACTCTTCTGTGAAATTGTTAGATTAAATTAAAAGTAAAAGGCGAGGGTAAAATAAACAGAAATGCCCATTTACAAGCTTTTTAGACTACTGAAAATATTGATCTTAAAAATTGAAAAATATTGATCTTTAAAATTGGAAAATATTGATCTTAAAAATTGGAAAATAACTTCATGAAAGTTATCATACATTTAAACACTTAAACAGTATCAATGTGAAAAATAATAGTAGTAAGTCTTGATTACCTCCATTAATAACTATATCGTAATATTAATAATATATATTCCATAACGAAAAAGCAAGAATTTATATTATAAATAAATATTTTGCTTAAAAGACGTTGATGTATTAATAAAAACATTTAAGATATATTAAAAATTTTATTTACATGTTTTTTGAACTATTTTTAATCGAGTTATCTTCGGAATGTAAATAGAAAATAAAATTACAAACATTGAAATTAAATTATTGAAATTAAATTAAATATATTACGTGATTTTTAGCTAGAGCACGGACAATTTCCAAATTAAAAAGTGCGTGATATATTTAATTTAGTTTCAATAATTATTTATTCCAGTTTTTCCCGTTCATTATGTTTATAATTTTATTTTCGATTTACACTCTGAAGATGACTCGATTAAAAAGAGTTGAAACATGTAAATAAAAAAGTTTTAATATATTTTAAATGTGTTTATTAATACAGCAACGTCTTATAAGAAAAATATATTTTTATAATATAAATTCTTTGTTTTTCGTTGTGGAATATCTATTATTACTATTACGATATATTTAAACAGCAGTCAGATAAAGGGCGATATTACGGTGCCTCACTTAAGGTCAACGTAGAGACTTACGATGTAAGCAAAGCGCAAACGGTATTACGGTAGCGGCGTAACTTAAGGCAGTTCGAAAGCAGTCGTAAGTTTGAACACAAATGGATGCGCGCGCAATCACAACAAAAGTGACTACGGCCTCTGATTGGCTGAAAGCAAGAGGACTTACGCGAGGATTTACGCTTAGGCACCGTAATACGAAGTGACGATCGATTGCAGGAACGCCTATCCTACGATCGAGCGTAAGATAAGACAGAGCGAGGCACCGTAATACCAGCCTTAATACACAGGGTTTTTTTCTGAGCTATGTTATGTTTTGTGATGGTTGCAAACCGTTCCATTAGCAAGAGCGAATGCTCATCCTTCTGAAACAAAATCAGTCTGGACTATGAAAGAATCCAATAGACACCTTGTCAATAAGGTTTGTTTTTCTGCAGGGCCACACAGGAATTCTTTTTCTGGACATAAAGAATAAAATATAAGTATGCAGCTGTGACACATAAACCAGGAATCATTGAAGGAAAAGGGATTCCGAAAACAGTTTAAAGCGTTTTCTGAACATATGAAGGAATGTTTCTGAAAAAAATTGTTATATTTTGATATATGTTTCGCTTAATGGAGTTTATTTGTAATGAAACTATGGAAAAATTGACCGTTTATACCAAAAGTTTGTTAAAAAGAGTTTTGTTATTCAGAAACTCGACTTTGGTTTAATAAGCCTAGAAATTTACATTTCTTTAAAAAGAATAAATTTTAATGCTCAATTATACAATAATTGCATATTTAAAAATGTAGGCATTTAAAAAAAAACTTTTGGTCGGGCTAAGCCAAATTTTACTAAATTTTGAAAAGGCCAGGCCACACTGAGACAGTGATTTTCACATGCGCTGTGTCAAAACCAGAACTGGAAATAAATGCTACGCTGAATGCAACTTGCCGCAGCTCGGTATGGGAAAAATAAGTTAATAGTGGCCCAGCCCGATGCATCACGAAAAAGCCCATCAACTCCAGGCTGGAGACAAAAAAAGTATGGTCTGGGCTTGTCCCAAATACGTGAATGAAGGTAGGCCCGAGACCGGCTCAAGCAGATCTCTGATTTAGATGTTTGCTTGAATCAATCTTCTCAAATTATTTCCCCTCACTATGGATAAAAAAAAGAGTACTTAAATGGCCCTTAGAAGAAAATTTATGTGTCTCACACACAGAAGGGTTTTCAGCAGTAAGAATTAACAGTTGTGGACATTAATTAATCTTTTAAAAAACTATTTGTTACATATCTTATACACAAAAAATTTCTCACTGCTATGAATAAATAAAACTATATTTAGTTGACTCTTAAGAAAAAAGTTTTTATTTTTCAGAAAAGTTTTCTAAGCAGCATGAAAGTATTCTTGAATGAATCTTTTGAGATATTTACATTTGTTGCATGTCTCTCATCACGAGGCTTTACTTGTATGAATTAACAGATGTCTGCGTAAAGAATTCCGTTGAGAGAATTTTTTGTTGCATATCTCACACACGAAAGGTTTCTCACCAGTATGAATTAACATATGTGTGTTTAAAGAACTCTTTCGAGAAAATTTTCTGTTGCATATCTCACACACAGAAGGTTTCTCACCAGTATGAATTAGCAGATGTCGTCTTAAAGTATTGTTTCGAGAGAATTTTTTATTGCATATTTCACACCCGAAAGATTTCTCACCAGTATGAATTAATAGGTGTTCTCTTAAATCATTCTTTCGAGACCACCTTTTGTTGCATATCTCACACATAAAAGGTTTCTCACCAGTATGGCTTAAGAGATGGCTGCTTAAATGTTTCTTGCTAGAGAATTTCTTGTTACATATCTCACAAACAAAAGGTTTTTCACCAGTATGAATTAACAGATGTCTGCGTAAAGAATTCCGTTGAGAGAATTTTTTGTTGCATATCTCACACACGAAAGGTTTCTCACCAGTATGAATTGACATATGTGTGTTTAAAGAACTCTTTCGAGAAAATTTTCTGTTGCATATCTCGCACACAGAAGGTTTCTCACCAGTATGAATTAGCAGATGTCGTCTTAAAGTATTGTTTCGAGAGAATTTTTTATTGCATATTTCACACTCAAAAGATTTCTCACCAGTATGAATTAATAGGTGTTCTCTTAAATCATTCTTCCGAGACCACCTTTTGTTGCATATCTCACACATAAAAGGTTTCTCACCAGTATGGCTTAACAGATGGCTGCTTAAATGTTTCTTGCTAGAGAATTTCTTGTTACATATCTCACAAACAAAAGGTTTTTCACCAGTATGAATTAGCAGATGGCTGTTTAAAGTACTCTTTTGCGAGAAATTCTTGTTGCATATCTCACACACAAAAGGTTTTTCACCAGTATGAGTTAACAGATGTTGTGTTAAATTATTCTTTTGAGCGAAATTTTTGTTGCATATCTCACACCAAAACATTTTCCCTCTTAGAAGCTAGAAGTTGATTTTCTAGAAATGTTTTGTAAAGAAATATCTTTCTGCTTATTTCAGACCTTTAAAGATAGTTTTGATTGATTTGATGGATACCTAACTTTGTACCTCTCTGCATCTGCAATAAATAGAAATAACTTAATCACTTTTAATGATTCATTAAAAAATAATATATAAGAAAAAATATTTTCTTCATTAAAAATAAAAATTAATCTACTATACTGAATTGAAATAAAATCTGTATCATACCATTAAAAAGTACACTAGAAAACTAATTATTTGATGCTTGGAAAATAAAGGTGCATCAGGTGCATTTCGTACGTATATAATGATTAAACAATATGTAAAATTGTTACTTGTAAACTAAATACCTTTCATATGAACAAATGGATTAAGTCTGTTTATATTCATTTTAATTAAAATTCACTTAAATCACTGACAATACAAATAACTGAATTAAAAAATAAAAGTATTAAATAGCAATTTCATAAAAGGTTTTGGATTATTTCTAAATCCCTCATCAGTTATTTCAACATATAAGTCAATCAGATTAAAAAAAACAACAAATGGAAAACATCACAACAAGTTGCCAAAAAATAAAAGAAAATTATAGTTGAATGAGAAGTGAATACTCAATTGGTATCGCTGCAGCTTCATTAATTGCGAATGCATTTGTTTTCGAGAACCAGGCCTCCAAAAAGATACGGCTCACGTTATTGTTACTGTTGGATCAAATTAAGAAATATGTTTCAAAATCAAGAAAATGGTCTGTCATTATAGAGTGGTCAACTATCTTGGAATTTAAATTCTTATTTTTTGTTTATGTTGTATGTTAGTTTCTTTTTGTTATCTACAATATACAAACAGAAATGGCTCTTATGAAAATATATAAGTAAATAACAGACGCACAAAAAAATAAAAGAGAATTTTTTTTATGAAATAACTTGTACAATTATTTTTCAACATTGAATGAACAAAATTAACAATCATATTAATACTATTATTTCTTTTTTCATGGAACATTTAATAGCATATAACTAATATTGCTAAACTTTCTGATCCCAGATTGTTTCTAATTTTTTTAAAGAAAAGAAACGTTTGAAAATGTTCTTCCAAGACCAGCATTACTTCCTGGCAATGTGTTTAATATAAAATAAATATTGGATATAGTTTTTGATTTTGAATTTTAAACTGAGATTTTAAAATATTCTAATAACTGATTATATATGAAATTACACAATCATATTATAATAGAAATTCCATTTATTACATTATACTCCTTTTCCCTAATAGAAATTAATTTATTTTTAAATAAGCACTATACATAATATTTTATTTTGTTTATTTATCCTAAATAAACTGAACTTAAGGAATTTTAGATCCATAAAAAAATCTCAGATTATGTCCTGAAATGTGTTTCTGCAAGTTGTTATCAGTTTTGCCAGTTAAAATCGGTGATAACTATTTTCTGCCGGTTAAACTTAGTCCAGACAAGACGACAGGGAAAAATCACAAAAAAGCACATTTTATTTTAGAAAAATCATTCAATAACACCCTTATTAAATCTTAAATAAAAATTACCAAAGCAACAATATTTCAAATAACTGCATCGCAATTATAATACATCATCTAAAAATCAACTAAGCGCAGCATAAAAATGCCTCCTTATGTCTACAAGGGAGACAGGTTAGTCACAAATACTTGATGTTAAATTTCCTCTTTATTTCAAGGTCAGCAATAAAATAATGACATTTTCACAGGCAATTCTTCCCACAACACTTATCTAATGGCCCACAATTAATTAAAACCGATATGAAAAGAAGATGTGAACTAAAGCCATTTTATTAGATCGTATAAACGTCTAAAATAAGGTCATTTGTCTACGAAATAATAGCTAAGAAATCAGTTTATTCTCATAACAAATTAGCATAGTACATCTGTATTAATTTCTTATATATTTATGAAAGACAATTTTGTATTATAATATTTTCACTTAAACAAGCCACATGTTCATGGAATTGAATGATGAGTCCCAAGTGTAGGAGATTTAATAAGTTCAATCTAAAAGAAGAGAAATTAATTTGGTATAATCAATTTATTAAATTGATTTTAAAGTATAGAGACTGGTAAAGTGAGAGAATTTAAAGTAAGAGAAACTGGCTAGTCTCAAATATCTTGGGGTAAAATTCCCTCCTATTTCGAGGATGGTAACAAACTAATGACAATTTCAAAGATAATTCCTTTCACAACACAATTCTCATTAGTCTACAATTAATTAAAGCAGATAAAAAAAAAATTAATTAAGAACATTTTAATAGGAATCATATAAACATCAGTAACAAATTTATTTTTCTACAAAATAATAAATTAAAAATCAATTTACTCAATTTAGCATAGCCAATTGCAACAAATTCACATAGAGTGTACATGTATTACTTACCTTATACATTTATTAAAGAAAAATGTGCTACAATATAACACTTAAAATATATTAAATTTATAATTAAAGAATATACATGTTCATGGAACTGACTGATCAGGCCTCATTGACACAGATTTAAAAGGTTCAATTAGTTTAATTAAGTTTTACAACAGTCGAAAAAGTAATTGAAAAAATTATCAAAAAGCAAAGTTTGATTTTAGTTTTAAAATTATCTAGTTTTTTTTCTCATTGCCTTCAATATTTAAAAATAATTCTTTTGATGAGCATAGTGCTTTACATTTTCAATATTATTGTTAATTTCTTAAGCAGTTGACTGTATAATAGGGTGGATCGAAAATTTTTTTTTCACAGTGTCAAAACCTACCTATGCGGAAAAGATGTTCTCTTGGATGGAGACTAAGAGAAAAATAATTAAAAAAATTAATTTTAAATTTTACTACTGCCACAATAAGGTTGAATTTCGAAAAAAAGTGAAAAAAGACCTAATTTTGGCTAGATTATTTTTGATTCAAAATAATAGTTTAAAAAATTATCCAAAACCTACCTATGCATAAAAGATGCTATATTATATGCTGAGTATGAGAAAAATAATTAAAAAAAATAATTTCAAAATTTAAATCTGCCGCAATGTGGCTCAAATTTACGTATTTGAACGTTTTTACGGTAAAAAACAACTTTTTTTTTGTAAAATAAAATATGAATTTTAGACATTTTTAGCATTTATTGCAATAAGGGGATATTTGATTGATTACAAGATAAAAACTTTAGTTTCTTAATTAACAGCTTCATTAGTATTAAATCAAGAAAAATTGTCGACATTGCAATTGGCGATAATGACGTTCGGTATTGAAAATCGGCATGAGATTTTGTAATTTAAATATGATTTTTATAAAACCGTATGTTTATATACTATGGTCCATACACAGCAGGAATACTTCCGTGATTCTTTTGATTATTAGTTTTGTAGAATGAGCGTTGCGTGAATAGATATTATTGATAGTAGATGCTATTGCCACTGGAATGATTGCTGGATTTACATATTGCTTCTGAAATCATGTCGTTATTAAATCCCTCAGTTAGTGGAGGTTCGACACATTTTCCTATTTAATTAAATCTATGTAATCCGTCGCAAAAGTTCAAAAAGCTGGTAAATAGAAAATATAGATATTTTTTAATGTAATGATTAGGATTACAGCAGACCGTTTGATTTCACTCGCGCGCTTTTAGAATTCATATACTGACATAAATGAAAATACAAAAAGCTTCTAACATGCTGCGAATAATCTTTCTATTTCACCAGTGAAACATTTGTGCCCAGCCGCGGTTCCATCCACGCTGCGAAAAGATGACATTGTGGAACCTCATTGGTGTGTAACTAGCACAAAAACCATTGTAGTGGACGCTTGAAGATCAGTTCCATATTTCGAATAACACATTCTTTAACATCTATATTAGCAGATATTCCGTCACAACTGATCGCAACCAACTTTGTTACATGTATATTATTGTTAACACATGACAAAAAAAATGTACGTCGTGTTTTCAAATTGTTTGGTACTTTCCCAGAATTTATATATATGTAAACGATGTATTCGGAACCCAGTTCTTTTTTCAAGCTCAAGTCTGCTTCTATTATGATTTTTCTTCTGTTGTTTTCTAGTGATGTAGTCTGTCTTTACACCCATCAAAGTTTAAAGAAAATGGCCATGATCATAATATTTTACAAATGACTAAAGAGAATGACTAAAACGATGGAGTGGTCTTTGGTTTGTTTTGTCATGCCGAATTTTTTCTGTCAGTAGCATTCGATTCATAGTTTTGTGAGATAATGCCCACATCTTGAAGTGCACCAGACACGATGGCAGCACCTGCTTGGTCGGAAGTGCACAAACTGTCCAATATTCTGATGATGTGACACTTAGCTCGGCAGCAGTTTGGCTTTTCAATGATAGCTGATGATGCAGAAAAGTGAGTTTGCTCTCAATACGTCGGTTTAGTTTACACTCAATATTCATATTGAGTGTAAAAATTGAACTGAAAAAATAGGCAATATTTTCGGAAAGGGTCCAAAAGACTGTAGTAGCTTTCAGTATCTTATTTTGTTTTACAAAAATCAAGAAGAGCGCAATATTTGTCGTTAAACACTTTAATTTTTCTTAAAATGCTGCTGTTGTAAGTTATTGAGATTGAATCTCATTTACAGGTCACTAGTAACTTATTAGCAACTCCTTCTCATTGGCAGGAAATAAATAGATGTAGACCGATTACTTTCTTCGGTTATTTTTTAAATACCAATATGTAAATTTTATAACTTTTTGTAATAGGGAGCATATTTACTGGCATATCAAAGCTAGACCCAAATAGGGTGTAATTCATATCTCTCTCTCTTCTTATTTTTTTTAACAACGTCATGGTACAGTAATATTTAAGGTACACTAAGCTACACAATACAAGCAGACAAAGTCTAGCTGAAAAAACTGGAACTGCCAGATTTTCGAAACTTTAAATCACTTGCAGAAGTATTAAATTTCGAAATTAGTTTTATTATTATTATTTTTACTTTTAATATCCATGCAATATAATATTTCTTACGCAAAAGTAGGTTTTGATTGATATTAAAATGATTATTTTGCGTCAAAAATAAATCTAACCAAAATTAGATCTTTTTCCATTTTTTTCAATATTTTATCGAATTTTCAACTTTTTTGTGACAGTATTAAATTTTGAATTTATTACTTATTATTCTTTTTTATTTAACCTCCATACGATATAACATATTTTCCGCATTGTTGGATTTTAAAAATTATTAAAATACTTTTTCCATTTTTTTCAATATTTTATCGAATTTTCAACTTTTTTGTGACAGTATTAAATTTTGAATTTATTACTTATTATTCTTTTTTACTTAACCTCCATACGATATAACATATTTTCCGCATTGTTGGATTTTAAAAATTATTAAAATAATTAGTTTTTGACAAAAATAACCTAACCAAAATTCGGTCTTTTTTCAATTTTTTTTGAAAATTCAACCCTTTTGTGGCAGTATTAAATTTTAAAATTAATTTTTTTTATTATTTTTCCCTTAATCTCCATACAATGGAACATCTTTTCCGCATAGGTAGATTTTGATGAATGGTAATTTTTTTTTCGCCATAGACAATAGATCCACCCTACTGTATAACCTTTTTAATTTTTTTTCAAAGAAATATTTTTTACTTTATTTTTAGTGTATCATCGAGTGTTGAATATATATTATTAAAACTATAAATGTTTTCGTAATTGTATTTATAGACTTGCTTTTATCAAATATTCCAGATGACGACAAAAGCTTTACATCAAAGTTCCTTCACATTCTTCTGCTAGTGATTAAAATTTTACAAGTAGTGAACCTTTTCTTAGAAATAACAAAACTCCCAGGAACAGTTGTAATTTTGCAAGAAGAATTATTATAAATAATATCTTTGCAGTGAAAACAGAATCATGAATAAGTTGTTAAAATAGAAAAATATTTTGTTCAATTAAATAAGAAAAGAGTACTTGATTAGAAAACAAAGTTTTTCCAAATAAAAACTTATGTAAGGTAATTTTTTTACATTAATCCAATGCAAAATAAATAAATAATATATACTATATATATATATATATATGTATATGTATAATACAATTAAAAATTTATTGTTTCAACACCAGAGTATGTATGTGTTTTTGCTTAATTTAACACTGTATCTTCTAATATATGACTCAACTATTAAAATTTTCTTAAAATTTAATTACTCAAAGGAAGTTAAAAATGCCTTCATTTTACATATACAGGGTGATTGAAAAATAAATGTCCAAACTTTAAGAGATGGCAGGGGGGATCAAAATAAGCATCATCAGAATTTTTTTCATAGAATGTATACCCAGAAAGGAAGCACATAAGCGTCATCTATTAGTGCTGATACGTTATCTTTCCCTTTGCACCTTCCACATTTCCCTTTATTACCAGTGCTTAAAAGTGCCATTTCCGAATCTATATTCTAAGACAAAGAATGTTTGTTTAGGTTCCCTCAACCATCTTTTGAAATTTATTCAGTTAGTTTTTGATCACCCTGTAGAATAACTCGGTAAAATATGTAATGCTATTTTATGTAATATATGATTCAATTATTCTACTCAAAAAAAAAAAAAAAAAACTTAATCTTTTTAATTTACAGATAGAATAACTTAACAAAATATGTATATCTACACTGAAAGTGAAAGAGCCACAGGCACATATCTATTTAATTTAATTACTACAGTAAATTCAAATAAATTTTTTTATTATTCCTAGAAATACATCACTTATTCTAAGAAATGTAAACAATTTTTTTTAATCAATGCTATTTAAAATACAGTTAAGGAACGACACCCATTATCCACAATTTTTTATAATTCACGTTACTTTAGGAATGTAAATAGTGAAATAAACAATTAGAATAATTTACAAATTCGTGATCCAAAAATGACATTTTAAAACAAATAATTAAAAAAATTGAAAAAAAAAATCATAATCAAACATCTGCGTTTTTTTTAAAAATAAAGCTCTTTTATTTTTTTTAACAGTAAAAAAAACTGTATTACAGAAAATATGTATTTTATTTTTAAATACACAGATATCAATTTTTTAATAAAATATCTTTAAAGAGGAATTTTTTGAGATAATCTATTAAATTAATTATTAGATTTCATATTTATGTTTTCATATTATACTGACTGTAGATTTAAAATGCTTTTGAGGAATAATAAAATGCTGTATCATCCATAATACTCTATAATCCACAATATTTCATATTCTGCACAACCTTTGGCTCCAACTTGTGTGGTTTATAGAACTTTAACTGTACGATTGAATGTTACAATGCCATTTGTATTCCATTTTATATTTATATTTTTATTTATTTATTGCATAATTTTTAAATTTTTTGTACAAAGTAAAACAATTCAATAATAAAGTATTGAAAAATTTTGCATTGTAGTGAAAGTGTGAATATTACATTTTCATTTAACAAGACTAAAATTAAATTGAATTGTAAGCAATGTTACACAAATTTAACAATAAAATTACATGTGTAAAAAGAATAAGGTAATGCAAACTGCATGTGAATGCTGTCATAGATTTTATCTATAAATGAATATAACTTTTTTGCCCACCCCCATATTTAATTTCCTAAATAGAGAAAAAAGGGACACATGTTGAAAACAACCATTTCATCTCATTAGCATTAAAAGAAAACCTTTTAAAAATTGTCAATAGCTGATAGAATTAAAATAAATTATTAACAATTTTTATAAGATTTTTATCTTTTTGAAAATTTTTATTCTTATGAAAATTAAAAAATTTATAAAATATTATACTATTTTTTCAAACACTCACTAGTTATAATGTAAATTTATTGAGAAAGGAAGTCTGTGAAAATAGTCAAACTTTCTTTGTAAAAAGGGAGAAGTAGAAGATATGTCATTGTGTAAAACTCACAAAAACAGACAATTTTTCACAGACTAGAGAATTGTCCAACTGAATACAAAAGTAATAAAAGAGCTTTACACATGAAAATGCAATATTAACAAGAAAGTTAAAATGACAGATTCACTGAATGGCGTAAAAAAAAAAAAATGTTGTGAAATCCAAAACTAAACACACATGAAAATATAATAATGAATGTTTCAGTCATCATTTATGATCATCATCAGAAAGAGTCTTATACTGCTTTTAAAAAATCATCCTTTGTTCATTACATAAATTTGCGATTTTTATTTTCAAATATTGTATCAATGAAAAGTCATTTGCTTATTAGAATCCACTAATTTTTAAATTGGCTCAAATGAGAATCATATATTAAAAAGACATAAATAAATAAACAAGCATTTATGTGATTGTGAAAAGGATAATAAAATATGCAAAAAAAAAAAAAAAAAAAAAGACATTGAAGTAAATTTTTTCACAAAAACTTCTGAAGCAAATTCAACATTTTTTAAAACATACTTTTAGAACTTTTCGAATTTTACAATAAACGATTAAAAAAGCCAATATTTTCCTGCTTTAAATTAAGAGGTACTAATTGTTACCTCAATTAAAAAAGTTATTCAAGCCACAGCAGAGTTAAACTATAAATTAAAAAAAAATTTAAAATGGGAAACAGTATGCTTAAATGATTTTGAAAAACAACAGCAAAAAGAAGTATATTTTTTGCCCTATTACCTTTACTAAAAAAATAATTGATTTTTCATGAAAATGAAATGATCAAAATAATAGCTAATTATTCAATGAAAAAAGATTACCATTGAAATGAATTCAATAGCTCCCTAGAAAAGGTATATACCTACCTTTGTCTCAGCAATGTGACCGTGCAACTATTATTGCCTCCTTAGGTATGTATCAAGAATAATAATAAACAATATATAAAGCAATTAAGCATATAACAAACAATCTGTGAAACTCCATAAAAGTAAAAATACCTGTGAAAGTATGACAAAGTTTGGATATCTTCCTAGATGAACTTAAGAAATTTAAATCATGGTGCTAAATGACTTTTTCTTGATAAATCATGTGAAAGTCTCTTGAGAAATACATGTTTCTATGAACATCTGCTAGACTGTGAAAAATAAATAAATAATACTAAAAAATGAAAAATCTTTAAAAAATGAGTAAAGATTTGAAAGTATTAAAATATCATACACAATACAGTCGGCAAAGTACAGAAATGCTAAATGTGAAATGCATAAATGACAATTACAATTTTTTGACTACCATTAATTTCCTTTTATTAATTAATGACAATACCAATCAATCTAACTAAGTAAAGTTACTGGAAATTTTGAAGTAGCAGAAGAATTTTTTTTTTTTTTATCAAATCTTTTTGGAGATATTGGTAAGGATCACTTTCTCGTGTATAAAAAACATTCTTGCAAAATTTTTACTTTGAAAACACAAAACATTTATTGGATTTCTGCAAACTAAAAAAAAAGTATAGCTTCCTCTTTACATGATTACAAGTAAATGTATTAGAAAGAAGAAAAAAACTAAAAATTTAGCTTTTTAATCTTGGAGTTTACATGGGTTTTTCTAGTTTAAGCCTCAGTCTGCCAGACTCGTCTTATGGACCCAGTAGGAAAAAATAGAATTAGTTCAGATACAATAAAATCAAGCTGAATGCGATCCAATAAAGAAATTGTTTTGAAAATTAGTATTTTTATATCATAATTTATAAAATTCTAGGAACATGTTGAAATATCCAATAAAAACGAATATATTTTAACTGTACATAATTGGTATATTATTTTAATTTTTTGTATGCTTTTTTCAGTTAATCAATTGTGAAATATTAATATGAAAAAGAAAAGTACATTATTCTATGGAATACAAGTATTGTATAAACTTGTACAAATATTTTATTTCTACATTAAGATTTTGAAATGAAAATGTTTAGATGCCACAATATTATTTATTACAACAATTTTTAATGCTTTTAGTTTGTTCTGCTAATCATTTTTAAGAAAAGAAAGAAATCATTCAGCATAACTTAAACTATTCTCATAGAAAAGTACAGCAAAGATTTGTTTATTTGTGCAGTGAAGTCAAAACTGCTTTCATCATATGATACCTCTTTTTCCCACCAAGACTAACAATGCATTTTTAAAGTTAATTTAACATATTTTCTGAGATTGAAAAACATAAAAATGGAATCAAAATGCTCAACCTTTTGTATTCTATAAAAAAATTTAAGTTAAATTAGAAATGTACAATTTCCCCATTGAGAGAGAATATATTTCTAATGTGTAGTGTATGATAAAAAGTCATGAAAGTAGTCACCATGGCAGGATATTTAAACCAAAATCATAACATTTTACCTACAAAATGCATTTTTGTGATGAATTCTTCATAAAAATTATGAAAATTTCATTTAAATTTCTCTTTTAAAAAAAATAATAATCACCAATCTTTTATTATTTATTTTTTTTGACATAAATACAGTTGAAATTTGTTAATTTGAAATTTTGTTTTCACAAAATGATACTGAGGTCCTGTCATATTAGTGTGAAAATCAGTGTATTGCTTGCTGTAGGATTCAAGTGTATTTTCCTAATGGGGATTCTACACACACTTGAATACACCCATTCGGTAATGTGGGAAGTTGTTTTCAAATTTCTCATTTAAATTTGAATATTTTTTAAAAAACTTTTTTGCATACGATAGCTAAGATTGACTGGCTATTTTTAACTTTTTTTATTTAAGTTGCAGAATTTTTTGAAAAGGTACTTTCAACTTTGGAACTGTTTTTGAAAATGAAAATACCTTTTTAAATCTGAAACTCAAAAGCGAAAAAGTAAATAATTATCAAATTATAGATAAAACTCTGCTATCATATAAAAAAAAAAAAAAAAAAAAAAAGAAATAGAAGAAATTTTTTTAAAAATATTCATATTTAAAAATTCAAAAACAACCTGTTCATAGGATTAACATTGCAGAAAAGGATTTTCAAGTGAGTGCTGAGTCCCCTTAAGTGTATGTATTCTTATATGTAGATTTCAATAAATAGCATAAAGGTACTTTATTATGATATCAATTATTTAAATATTTAGTTTCAATTCAATAGAAGACAATCAAATTCAGTTAATGAGCAACAAAATCTCTTAAAAGTAAACATAAAATAATAATAATAAATTAACACCAATTTGATGCATCCAAATTGAAATTTGAATAATATTAGACTAAAGTACTTAAAATAATAATAATAATAATCGGAATTATCTGTTTTACAATAC
Source organism: Maratus speculifer (assembly GCA_964019185.1). Lineage (NCBI taxonomy): Eukaryota > Metazoa > Arthropoda > Arachnida > Araneae > Salticidae > Maratus > Maratus speculifer. The sequence continues at coordinate 20,965 of CAXHSM010000943.1, forward strand.
TTTAATACCTAATGACTCAAGGATCGATCAGCATAAATGAAAGTTGCGTAACATTAAAGTTCGTGTAAATTATCAAATAGCAAATTGTATAGAATTTAGTTCATGAGAAAATAAAGAAACTACTCTACCTTAGTATTAAAAAGAAGTTGAATACAATAGATTTATGTTTTAAAAGTTATTTGATACAACAACGGATGACACAATGACGCCAATAAAAGAATGAATCGTGATATTTTAATGATTCGTTGAGAGTGGTATTGATTCTTCTGATTCTTCAAACACCTTTGATTTGATTCATTTATCATTCTAATTCAGCCAACATGATTCAATAATTGCGTTGGCGTCTGCAAGGAAAAAAAAAATATGTAATATTCAACACGCATCCTCTGATCTAATAATGGCTAATTTTAAAACATAAACTTGGTTATGCAACCTCTTTGCTAAAATAAGTTAATGGTAAAACGTGTTTCTACTTTTAAGCTTTACTAAAAATTCTCCAACGTATGACTTGATCGTGTTACAGCAACAAAATTTCATGTTTGCAACTTTTATTTTGACTGATATTTGTCCATTTAAAATATTGTGACAAATAGTTATATCTATACTATATCAATTTAAATATAGTTTAAGTTACGATTTTTGTGTTAAACACGAGGTATTCGTTTGAATTTTGATGCAAAATTTGTTTTAAATGTTTAGTTTTTTTTTTTTTTTTAATCATGATATTGCTCACAAACTGAATTTGTCTGAATTGAGTTAAGTTAAAAGAAAACATTTTTCAAATGATTAACCCTAAAATATTTGTTCCTAACAGTAATTAACCACAAAATAAAGTTCCTGTATGAAGGTTATAAAATTAACCCAAAATATTAGAATGGTGTGGCTGCACTGATAAAAAATATTTTTTAATGTTGTCTTACATTTAGCAAAAAAGTTCTCATATCACCTGTTTCAGAAAATACACTATACCAACAGTGATGCCAATATCACTATTTCAGGAGATTCCTACGGGTCAAGTAATTAAAAAATTTATCCAAAAAGTCAGGGCATTTTGTAACACTTGAAGTGATTTAGAAATTTTTTATGTATAACTTTCCATCATCATCTCGTCTTTGATGGAAAATGAAGAAAATTTTAATTAATTATTAATCCAATATAAAATTTGCAAATAAAATGCATAAAAACTACATAACAATAGCATCATATGAAAAAAATTAAAAATTGGAAATTCTTTCATTGCATATTTTTCTTTTAGCATTTTTCTAATTTAAAATTGTATGTTGCTTTAGGACTTAAAACAATATATCATATGGATTTTTACTGAGATTGATCAGATTTTTTTTTACCAGAAATGTGTATGAACCATGTAATTACAGTAAACTTATATATATAGGTATATACTAGTATAAATGCCTGTCCTAGGATGGTTGGTAAAAGTTGTGTTTTTCATTTAAAGTGATTTTTTCCTCAACCAATTAGTAAGAATTGCGATTTTTTTTCTTTTTCTCCTTACGTATAGCAGTTTTGTAAAATTTGTGTTTTTTTTCTTTTTTTTTTTTTTTTTTTTTTTTTTCAAGCGTTTTATTGGAAGAAAATCCAATCTGTTTCTGAGATCTTGGTCAAAATTTAAGATATTTTTTCTCGTCGCTTGAGGTATTTTCTATTTAATAAACAAAATTCCTCAAAAGAAAAGAATTGGCGTGATTTTTTAAAAATGAAACAATTTCACAGAAGAACTACATGCCTGTGACAAAATTAAATGGGGAAAATGCAACAAAGTTTTTCTTAGTTTGTGCGTGATTTATGGAATTCCATGCATTTTGCCTCCCCCCTCCCTCCCTTAATAAAAACTTTTGAAATGGCCCCCTAGGACTGCGGATGAGAATTCGTAATGTTAATAATCTTAGAACCATTGTCATATACTTAATATCCAGTATGAGACTTTTATATAAAAATAGGGGGGGGTTTTCAGTTTTTAAAACTGATAAAAATAATTGACAATATAATGCATTTAAATGAGCAATGCTTGGCTAGTTAATGTTCTAAACACACTATTAACATTTACAATTCTTCTGGTAAGTCAGGCTTTTCATTTAGTATAGTATAACAAAATTAAGATTCTTTAATAAAGCAAAAATTTAAAAAATATGCAATAAAACTGCTTAATTAAAAAAGCCTGCTGTAACTACTGAAATGATACTAATCATTAATGTAATTTTTTTCACATTTGAACTTGTGTTTTTTTTTATTCATGCCCTCCCCCTCCCCCCCCAAAAAATATATCGAAGTATGTAAATTAAGTTAATTAATAAATAAGATAAATTTTAAAGAAATAAAATTGTCCTATGGGGTTTAAATGTGTCAATAAAACTTTTAAGCAAAGATGAAAGGTTAATTTATTAAGGGTAATTAATTAATTATTTGAGGGTAATTAATTAAAGGGTAAGTTTTCTAAATGCCTTTTTGTGCTTTGTAATGTTACGTTTTTTTATGTCAATGTAGTTTTCAAATTATTGTGATACAAAGAAAAATAAAAGATAGTGAGATGTCCTATTTTAAAGCTGTACAGTGATAAAAATTGTTCAGCATTTCTTTTGCAAATGATGCTAACTTGGTTAACGACCAGCGAACAGAAAGCTGCATTTTTCCAGCATGGTTTTTCAATTAACAATCTTTGATTCACATTTGAGAAATAATGGAACTGTTTCAGAAACACACCTTCTGAAAAAGACTGTTTATTGAACAAAGAGGAAGCATTGTTACAATGTTCTTCACTCCCATAGATGTTTTTCTTCTGTTTACCTGTGTGGCTGACATCAAATGACTAAGCGGGGGCAGAACAGCATTAGGTTATTTATATCAATCATTATAATTCAATGGTCTATTCATTTTTTTGAATGAATCACAAAAGGGAATGATTTTATACCAATATGTCTTGTTTATACACTTTAAATACCAAGTTGTTTTCAATGGGATTTCTGAAATAATTTTTAAACAGCAAAAACATTGAATTTTGAGTCTTTTATCAAAAATTTTACTAAACAGAAGAGATATCAATTAGAAAACATTTGTATTTAGATGGATAAGTTTTCTCAGGCACATCTGAAATCAAAATTAAGTCTACCATGGTTCCATCTTATCAGAGACTCTTAAAATTGCTGGGTTTGCCTTGAATGAGTTAAACTGTATTTTATTAAAATTAGATACATATAAGTAAAAGTCATGATTACTAACATTCTTTTGTCAACTTACTTACTATGTTTTTGTTTTAATGATTATTGCAGGAATAGTTGGCATAGCAAAATCCCCTTTCATACAGGAATTATTTTTAGATGTTTTATTTATCCCATTGTCTTAATGAAAGTAGGATCAAATTGAATAATGTAGAGTAAACTTGAATATTATTCTTTGAAATTTTTTTATCATTATGTCGCTAGAGTTGCTGCAGTTACGAGATATGCCAAATTTTCTCTGTAAGCATAGCAGGATATTCTGATATTACTACTTTTAGGGTTCCTACTTAAAAAGTAAAAATAGGACCACTATATGATTACTCTTGCACTTGTCTGCCCATCTGTCACATCTGTATTTTGTATAAATTTGAATCATGGAAAGGTCAAATTTGGGGCAAGTAATGAAGACCCATATATTTGTAGATTATTAACTATTCACAAATAGGGTAACATCCCCAATAATTGGCAGGCACCAGTGATTGGCACATCTTACAAAAATGTCCTAAAATAAGATTTATATCCAGTCTTTTAAAAATGCAAGACTATATACCAGTTATATGCTCATTTACTTTATGGATTATAACTTTGATGTTACTAAATGACAATAGTGCCTAGGAAAGAGAAACAATTAATGGCTTGTACCAAATTAGCCATTTTTGTTGCAAATGCTTCTTCTCTGGCTTAAGAAAGCCATGCATTTCAATTTATTATTTGATTTGTAGTCAATTTTAAATTTTAATTGACAACAGTTTTGTTTAGTTGAAAAGAGTTATTTTAATTGTGTAAAAGTCTAAGTGCCAATTACTGGTGATTACAGCAACTTTTTATAAATAATTTTTTATAAAAATATTTTTTCAAATATTTTTGCTTCTAGTGGGAAAAATGGATGCACAGATATGCACACTTTGATTTAAAAATATTTGCAAGTAAATATTTTATTGCTTGGTAATGAAAATAAAAGTAAGTTTAAAGACAAATCCTCAATGTGCCAATTACTGGGGATGTTACCCTATATTTATGAAAAATATAGAAGGGCTAAATAAGTTATATAGAAATAAAAATATTTTTCTTATCTATATCATGAAAACTGCCATAATAGCAAATTTTTGATTAATAATGTATGTTAAATTTATTAACATATACCAAGTTTTGTATACAAAAAAAGATTTTTTTTTATGTGTATTTTAAAATAAAAATAGCTTTTAATTTAATGCATGCTTTTAAATAAATATAATTAATTAACCCCTTCGAGACGAGCGACCGGTACGTGCCAGCACCGTTTGCACTCAGATCACGCACGACCAATATACGCTACACCGCTGTTGGCACTCAAATCACGAGCAACTAGTATTCGTGCCGATCGGTTGGAACGTTTTATGTATAAGAGTATAGCGTATAAAAAAATTGCCTTAATCGTGTTTGACTTTGTATTAGGAAAGAATACATTTCCTTCTTTCTAAGAAACCAAATGGAATTAACGAATGTTTTTTTAATAAAAATTAATTTAATTCTCACAAAAATTTCTGCAGTGAAAAGAAAATAGGATTTTATGATATGATGTATTTATTTTTCTCACTTTGAAACGTAATCTCTTTTCGATCCTAAATCTTTTACATTTCTAGTAAAACTTTATTTTTTATTTATCACAAAATGTTCTACAGTGCTTGAAAGAGGAAAAAGAGTGAATGGATTAAGGAATATATGATGCTTCATACGCTTTCGCCTGTGAGTAAGCCTTCTAATTAATATGTGTTTCTATTTTTCTTTTTTTCCCCTGCTTTTATCTGGAATGAAAATAGCTTAGATCGACAAATAAGTGTTTCCTAACGTTTTTTTCCCCCCGCTTTTATTCGAAATTGCTTACTTGTATATACATCGTTGTGATTATTGGCCTCTGAATTTTTAATATTGGTTGTTTGAGAATAAAGCTGTGACTTCATTTTAAGCTTTATTTTGTTGCGGTAAATTCTTTTAAGCCATAATAAAAAAAAAAAAAAAAAGAAAAGAAAAGAAAGGACAGAATGGAAATAAAGTTTTCAATCGTGAGATATTAGATTACCTTTTTTTTTTAACTTTAAATAATGTTATGCATCGTTTCAAACTAATTCATTTTAAATTGAATTATCTCTATTTAAGTATCGTGTTACTCAAACTCATTAAAATGCAAAAAAAAAAAAAAAAAAAAAAAAAAGAAAGAAAGAAAGAAAAAAGAAAAAGGAATTTTAAGAAAGCAAAATTTTTGAGAGTTTCCAACACAATCATTAAATTCTGAATGTTTTGATGAATAAGTGCTTACATTAGCATCCATATTTTGAATAAATAGTCAGTTTTAGCTGTTACAATTGAATAGATTTATTTGATTTATTATTCAATGTTCGATTATAAATATATTTCCAATTTCAAAAATACTTTTAATATTAATGGCATTTTTGATCAGTAAATTTAAAATTACTATTTCGTTTCATTTATTATTATTAATTATTATTCAATATTTTTAATTCCATAAGTTTATTTATAGTTTTAAATAATTTTTAATACATAAGATATAAATAAAGATATTTTAACATCAACAAATTCTTTGATGAATTTATTTTAATTCAGCATTTAAGTTTAATCTTTATTATCAAGTAATCTTTATTTGATATTTTGTTTTATCATATATTACTATATAAATCTATCTATATATTTAACAACTTTATAGAAATGCATATTTTATTTTAAAGTTTAGATTTATTCAATTTTTATTTACTATTATGCAATACTTTTTATTTAATAAATATTTTATGATTGATTATATGTAATTTTTGAATTCTCAGATATTTTTAAGGAAACATTTTAAAATTATTTTTCATGTCTGTTTATATAGTAAGTAATAAAAACTAACATGCAGAAATTGCTTGCATGTTCTATTAGTTATTCTTATTTGTTAATAAATCAGCTTCATTAAAACGCTTATTTTGTTTAAGGAATGCATTAAAAATTATTTAGAAGCAAATACTTATTATTTATTTGAAGAAAATGTTTCAAATGTTGCTATATTAAAGTTACGTATGTGTTTTGTGGTCATATTGATTATTGGTTTTTATTGATCATATTGTGATAATTTTGCTACCTAAAAAAAGTAGTTAAAACATGCATTACATACATTTAAAAAGTCTTTTTTATATTAAAATATCTGAGAAAATAACTCAATTTTTTGTGTGAATATGCATTATTACCACTAATCCCATTCATGTGTATTTGAAAAGGTTACATGGAAAAATGAATTTTTTATAATTTTTTAAAGAACACATTACAAGACTGAGGCTTAGCTTCGCAAAATCCTTCGGCCCTGAAGATGAAATCAAATTTCCCCGCTCCGTCCTCAGATGCGCCCTTCGAAATGCGCGCGTCTTAGTCGCGATCGAGTTAAGAGCTTTATTTTGCTTCATAACATACCTACAGAAAAGTTGCAATTAGTTGATTTCCGTTTCTTTTTTATAAATTTTAATATATTGTATAAACAGAATAGTACCATCAGCTAAAGTCACTTTTTCCTGGTTCCACTAACTTTTCTGTTATTAAAAAATATTATATATGATTTTTTAATGTCAATATTGAATTGTAAACAATTATCAAGAAACAATAAAGAAAACTGCATGGTTTTAAAGAGGTAATTTTTTATTTTTTAACTATCTTTAAAATTTTGAAGCAATGTTATCTCTGATGGAACTTTCTTTGGTGCATTCACTTACTTTTATGTAAGTTGTATGCATTTCATGTGTTGGACTTCTGAAATTCGCTTGCAATAGGATTTGCTAATATATAACACTGCAAACTCTAATAAAGATTTTTTCTTTTTAATATTTAAACACAATAAACCAATTGTAAATATTAAAAGTGACAAATATTCTGCTTTATGTTATCCTCAGCTACTAGAAAAAGAAACAATAAATGTAACATTTTACTAAAGAAAAGTTTTAAAAAAATATTCCTTAAAATATTTTTAAAGAGATTTTGTTGTATAGAAGGCATTTCTAAGTAACTCAGGCTACTTCAGTGCAAAACAGGCTTGAGATAAAATAGCTCGAAAAAGTAGTTTTCATGTTAGCTCTATGAAAACGTAAATAAAATAAAATAAAAAGAAAACTGTGATCACACATGGGCTTCTGATTTGTAAAGATAATATTTTGGCACTTACCTCATTTATAGTATTTATTCAGATTGTTTCATTACAGAAAATTTAGAGAGTTAAAATCTACACATAAAAATAGTTGTTTCGAACACATCAAAAGTTACCATTAGTAAAAATTAAAACTACCCAAAATTATTTGAATACCCTTTAGTAGGGTATAAGATATTTTTCAAGGGTTAAAACTCCAAATTATCTTGTATTGTTTGTTCAGTGCAAATAATAAAATGTATTTTATGTAATGGACCAAAGTAAAGGACAAAAGTAGCCTGATAGTACACATAGATTTAAAAAAAAACCAAAAATATACAATTATTTTCCTATGAAAAAAAGTTTAGAATCATTAGCTATAGAACTTTTCAAAAGATGCCAAGAAATTTAAGAAGATAGTTTCGTAGTTTTTTCTAATATGCAAGCATTTGAATATAAGATATTTGAGATCAGTCTGTCTCTTGTAATGCTTCAATATCACTATAATAAATTAGTTATTCCAGATCTATTTCTCTGCTTTGAAATTAAAATTTAAAATATTGCTCTTAAACAGGCATTTTTATGCTACTTATAGATGGTGCATTTTAGTTGCAATACAACTATTTAAAATAGTGCTGTTTTCATAATTTTTATTAAACATACTGAAGGGTTTTTTGGTTGATTAGTTTTTTTAATAAAATATGCTATTTGTGGAATTTTTCTTTCCCGTCTGCTATTGTATCATGACTATTTAATTCTCTACAGACTATATTATAATTAATTTTGATGTTTTCTTTTCACAGATTTTATCATCCAAGTAGCATGGTTCCACGAATATATTTCTGAGTGATCCATGTTTTGAAATAGCATAACAAGGTGCATTTTGATTTACCTATTACCAATTATATACATATTTAAAGATGTAAAAAAGGCTAATAAATGATTAAATTATTAACATACAATATAACTTGAACGAACAGTGTAAAGTTTTGTCTTAATAATCCGTTATATTAGATTTAAAAAGTAAAAATTTTGAATAAATTCCGAGTAAAAACAGTTGTCACATTATCAGTCTCTTTGCCACAAAAACAGTTGATTTTTTTCTCACTGCTTATAAAATGTATCACTGTTTTTATTGATTGCATGAAACTATCTAATTTTATCCTTCGATTTGCTTAAAGTTTTATTTATAAATAATATGATAAAATGTTTTTTTATAACTATTTGCTTAATTTTTTTATTTATAATTTTTACATTTAATGTTTAATTTTTTATGATAAATTATTTGTTTTATGATAGAAGATATTTCGTTTATTTCTTATAATTTTATTCTTAATATTTTACTTGTTTTATAATTATAAAATGCGTGTGATATTCTATCAGTTCTGAAAGAATCATGTAATTCAGTTTCTATTGTAGTTTTTTATATGATAGAAATTTTCATTTCAATTCCATTTTTCACATTGATTTTACTTTTTCATGATAAATTATTTTTTCTTATATTTTTCATGATGAATGTTAAAAAGTAATTAATTTACTCATATTTCTTGCAGATGCATAAAGCTAGAAATTTAGATATACAACGGAATGTTTAAAACTCTCTTTAAAGTCTGAAATATGCAACAAAATATTTCTTTAAGAAGCATGTTTGGAAAAACAGCTTGTAGCTCACAGCAGAAGAAATCTTTTGTGTGTGAGATATGCCACACGAATTTCTCCCTTAAGGCTAATTTTAGTACACACCGGATTATTCATACTGGTGAGAAACATTTTGCGTGTGAGACCTGCAACAAAGAATACTCTCAGAAGATTCATTTAAGCAGTAATCTGTTAATTCATACTGGTAAGAAACCTTTTATATGTGAGACTTGCAAAAAGAATTTCTCTTCGAAGAGTGATTTAAAGAAACATCTCTTAATTCACACTGGTGAGAAACCTTTTGTGTGTGAGACATGCAATAAAAGTTTCTCGCAAAAGAATTCTTTAAGCAAACACCTGTTCATTCATTCTGGTGAGAAACCTTTTGTGTGTGAGACGTGCAACAAGGGTTTCTCTCAAAAAAGTAATTTAAGCACACACCTTTTAATTCATTCTGGTGAAAAACCTTTTGAGTGTGAGATATGCAGCAAAACGTTCTCCTGTAAAAGGGATTTATGTAGACATAAGTTGATTCATACTGGTGAAAAACCTTTCGTTTGTGAGATATGCAACAAGAAATTCTCAGATAAGAGTTCTTTAAGCAAACATCGGTTAATTCATACTGGTGAAAAACCTTTTGTTTGTGAAATATGCAACAAGAAATTCTCTCGTAAAAGTATTCTGAATGGCCATCTCTTAGTTCATTCTGGTGAGAAACCGTTTGTGTGTGATACATGCCACAAGAATTTTTCTCGAAAAAGTACTTTAAGAAGACATATTTTAATTCATTCTAGTGAGAAAAATTTGGTGTGTGATATAAAACACGAAATCTTCTAAAAATGATGATTTGTGTAGACAACATTTAAATCACACTTAGTGAGAAGGTTTTGGTGTGTGGTTTTTAAAACAAACATACCTTATTTTAAGTCATGTCGCTAGTGCATGCTTTGAAGAGCCACTACAACAGAGACACTGACATGGACTAACTTGGCACTGTCATCGTGTGTGCTAATAGCGGCAGATAAGCGCCTCGCTGCTTAATCCCTCTTTTTCACTTCCAACATCTTATTGGATAGCGTGATCACTGTGATTGGAAAACTCAAAATATATCTGAATGGTTCATTTATCATATTTCCTTGTTCTCCTGGAGCATCAAGTGTACTGGATTCTTGTACTTATGTCATACCTAGAACAAAATCCTGATATTCTCAGAAGTACTATTGTTTTACAAATGATTCTGGATCCAAAAATTATTATAAATCATCATATGCCCTACTACGGTGGATTGAATTTAAGGGTACTGTTTACAAAGTACGTGAGATTGCAGAAACTAGCGCCTGATATGCGACTCTGTAAATACATAACATTATCAATCTTTTGACAATTTTCTACTAATTTTCCTGTTTTACGATATCATACGTGTCATTCCTGAAATAGCCTTCTCCTCCTAATGATATTTTAATCAATGCCTAAAAGTTCTGAACAGATTATGAAATGTATTAATTATTCGAACATTGATTTAAATGAAGAGAATTCAATTAAATATTTTTACATGTTTTGCTGAATTAAATAAAGTGGAGAAATAAATACCACTTTCATATCTGAAATAACTTTATATCATTATATAAAGATTTATTATATATTTTATAATATTATACTATATTATTATACACTTTATATATAGACTTTTAAGCCAGTAAGATTTTCTAATGGTTGAGGATGTCTAAATAAAAACTTGTAGTAAACACGATTTTGCACAATGAAGTTCTTTGATCAAAAAACTGGCTTTCTTATAAACTTTTAAGATGTAAACTACTTTGTAATGGGCTCCCTCCAAATGTTATGTTGTCTTATTAATTTTGTATTTTGCAATTAATTCTGATTGTTATTTCTTGATTTTATTATAATTCTAGATACTGTGGTTTCATTAGATAAACATTGCCTATGAGACCCTTAGAAATCCTGATAATTATATTTATTTGCCTACAAACCAAAAAACTATTTCAGAAGTTGCGAAAAATCTTGTGTAATAAGGATAATTTTGAAATCTTAGACTTGTATAAATTTATGAATTTTCATATACATGAGATTTTATATTTAAGGCTAGTTGTGATTGAAAAAGTTCTATAGAATGCAATGTATCCAAATTTTTTTGGACCACTCTGTATATAAATTTGTTTATTTTAAACTTAAATCCCTTTGTATAACTTTAGATGAATAAAAATATTCTTAAACAGTTTAAAGCACATCTTTAGCTACTCTAATCCATACATCGTAATGTGTTTGGATTTTGATTGCTTGTCCTATGTATGATGTATTTATTACTCAGAAGTTATTTAAACATAGATGTTAATGTATTTTAATTATTTCGGGCAGCTCTGCATAGAATACATAAAGATTAGACATTGGGATCTGCAAGGTTCACATAACTTTTTATACTTATTATAATTTTCATAAACTTGTAAACCTATACAGGGGACGCTCCTTGATGCGAACTTGAATGTTCTCAATAATAAGTTCGAATTATCTGATGTTGAGAAAAATATATCTGAAAATACTATCACTAAAGAAAAAAAATCCTAGTATGTATGGCATCATAAAATATATTATACTATGCTTTTTAAAATTAAACATTTTAAAAAGCAATAGAGATTTACCTTAGTCGTAAAATGAAATAGAAGGCACACATTAGAAATTAAACTTTAATTAAAAATATGAATTACACTTAAGAAAACTGTAAACTGGATGTTTGGATTTGTTTATTATGACATAACTTTTTATACAGCTTCTCTGTTTGTAGTGAACATTTTATTTCATTTTCAGATTCTGAAAATTCTGAAAGCATTTATTCAGGTGGAATGAAATAGATGGTTGATTCCACCTGAATAAATGCTTTCGGAATTTTTATAGAGTCTATTATGGCTTGATTGATGGGATGGTTAACATTGTCTGTTGAATACAATAAGGTTTTTGCTTTTCATTTTCTAAATAGTTTTTATTATGTCATTGTCACTCCGTTTTCAACAGACTTCTACGTCATTATCTACCCTTACATTATGAGAGCATACAACATTACCACATTTAAATCTTTTTATACAAGGAAAAATTGTACCAATGTCGTCACATTCTTTGATATGATTGTGTGCCGTAATTTTCCCCACAATAAAGAAAAAAATATTTGTTTTAAAAGTCTCTTACGATTGTTTGTTTAAACATTCTAGATGACTCCTTGATCCATTGATTGTAGCTTTGGAGCTGTGTTTAAAGGTATATGTTCAAACAATATGAAATTCAGTTTTGAAGTTTTATTGTAGCACCTTGTGTTATCCACTAAGATAATCATACACTATTGCCTCGAAAACTTATCTTTTCCTTTGAACCAGCAACTGAAGATGTGTTGTGTAATCCATGCTTTTGCATTGTATACATAATCAATTGACAGTGTTTTAATTTCCACAAAATACTGCGGATTTTTGTATTTTCTTTTCACTGATAATTTCAACTTTTTTGAGGCCATCCACAATAGTACAAACTAAAATTATAATCCTTCGTTTACTGTTTTTACTTCTTAAGCAAGTTTTCCTTTAAAATGTAATGTCTTGCTTACAAAGAGTTTATAAAAAGTGCTATTTTGTATAAATTTTAAATATTTTTCGACAAATAAATAAATAAAAGCCCTTTCGGTGTTCTACCGAAATTTCAGTGGATACGTTTGTGTTTACGTTAGAACTTTCGCCACATACTCTTTGATAAGTAATATTGTGCCCAGAGCCGTAGCTAGAAGTGAACAATAGGGGGGGGGAGGGGTCAAGAGAATGTAGGTGGGGTTCCAGGTCCGTAGCTAAGGGGGCGCTATGGGTGGCTCAGCCCTTCTAAAATATTTTGAGTCCCCCCCCTCCCCTGGAAACGATTCCAAGGTCACTAAATAAATTTCTGTTTCGAAAATTCAAATGAAATTTTGTTCAAAATTTAATTTATTTTTGAGACTTTTTCAGTTTTGCAGAAATACTAAATTGTACCTAAAATAAGTGTTTAAACACTCCCTCATCTTATTTGTACACATAAAACCAACATGATGTTTAATTTTGCTCCAAGTTATACACTCAAAATTTTCACCATCCTGTACTTTTCTTAGCATAAAATGAAATTATTACTACAGTTTAATAAGAAACATAGTATCTACAATGTAAATATGCACTGCTTTATCTTTCTGCGTCAGAGAGGGAGGAAAAGAATGATGACTCCCCTACTATTCACTTCTAGCTACGGCCCTGTGAGGTTCATAATTTTTTTCCCCCTCTCTGACGCAGAAAGATAAATTAGTGCATATTGAGATTGTAGGCACTATGTTTCGTTCTAAGCTATTGTAATAACTTTATTTTATGCTAGGAAGTGTATATTATAAAAAAGATTGAGTGTATAACTGGTGCAAAATTAAACAACAGGATAGCTTAATATGTACAAATATGACGAGGGGGTGTTGAAACTAGGAATGCACCGAATAGTGATTTTGGCCGAATACCGAATATTTGGCCGACAGGTGAACCAAATACCGAGTATTCGGCTAAACGAATAGTAATTGTTGGGCCGAATACCGAATATTCGGCTTTTCAAATACTTTTTTTATATTTCAAAGTTTAAAGGTATTAAAATGTAACAATTTTACATAAGATTTAATAAACGAAACTTACATTTGGATAAACAAGATCATTAGTAACTGACAAAAATCTGCCAAGAGTTATTTAAGAAGCACAACTATGAGACTTTTTAATTAATAAAAATTTTAATTTCATGGTTTCTTCTATGAATTGAAACAAACATTTTAAAATCAAAGAGAAATAATGAAAAACATGATCGAAGAAAAACTTTACAGTCTCATAATTGTCATTCTTAAATAACTCGAGGCAGATGTTTTTCAATATAAAGAACAAATGCTTTCAAATTAATTCTGGAAAAAGGAATGTCTAGCTCATAGTTCTTTTCTTATGAATTGTGACATTTTTTATCTTAATCCCATCATACCATATTTTACATAAATCAAAGCATGTGAATTGAAAGTATGGTATCTTATATATTATTAAGGGTGTTTTTAAATCAAAAAGGACAACTTTGTGACACATGCTTTAATTTATTTTTATTCGGAAATGCATGAAAATAGCAGGCGTTATTATTCATAAACTGTCTAATTGCACTCAAATTTTTGTTTTTAAAAAAATACAATAGATTTTTCAAACCAAGCCTTCAAAGTTGGCGCTTTTGAGCACATTTCCCTACTAAAGCAGAAAAACCGGTTAAAGAGCAGGAGAAAAACGGGTTCTTGAATGATCGAAATACCTTAGAACTCGATAGGTAATTTAATTATCATAAATTAAAAAATAAGCTTGATTCGAAATCGCTTCCATAGTCAGGCATTTCGATTTTGTAACTTTATGTTAAAAAATAAATTTGTAAATGTGCCAAAACATTTTGCGCTTGTTACCCTTAATGCAACAATTGAAAGCACAAATTTGACCTAGAATGAGATGAAATACAATATACTTAATGACTCATTAAGTTGATTATGATTATTATTTCATGAACAAAGATTGTCTGCTTTGATAGCTCTTAATAATTTTAATTTTTTTTTCTTTAATGTTTAAGGACTTTTATTTTGGAAAAGCAAGAAACAGATTATTTACTGAACAAAATTTATGAACTTGCATCTGCAAATCATTTATTCCTAAAAAGAATCCTAATAAATCACCATTTTATTCCTTCTCATGGTTAATTTTTTTAAGTTATACTTTACAGACAGCAAATAAAAATATAAAAACATTCTATTTTATTTAAATATGGTTTTCTTTTTAATCATTTTTAAAATATTTATAAATTGATAGTTAAAAGTAGAAATTGTGAAAAGTTTTTTAAAAAGTTTTATTAAGTATCGGATTTAGCCGAATACTTTGATATTCGGCCAAACCGAATATTCGGCAGGGCGAATAGTTTGATATTCGGTCAAGTCCAATATTCGCCTTAACCGAACAGTTTGATATTCGACCTAACCGAATATTCGGTACATCCCTAGTTGAAACACTTATTTTAGATACAATTGAGTTTTTCTACAAAACTGTGAAAGGATCTCAAAACTGAATTAGATTTTTGAACAGAATCTCATTTCAATTTTCGAAATCGAAATTCCTTTAGTGGCCTTAAAATCTTTTCCAGGGAGGCTCAAAATATTTTAGAGGGGGGGGGGCCTGAGCCGCCCATAGCGCCCCCTTAGCTACGGCCCGCATTTTTGCCGATCCCACCGAAGCTAGCGAAGGGGAGAAAAATACGGGCTTTTGATTGGTCGAAAAATTGTTTGCAAATAGATCATCTTGAATGCTAATGTACGTATTAGGAGCGTATAGGTATATCATTAAAATAATAATAAGAAGAAGAAATTGCAATTTTTTTAAAAAGTAATGTAGAACAATTGAGTTTGACGCCGTAAATTGAAAATACTGTTGTTTCTAAATAAATTGTTCTGTTTCTGTATATATGTGCATATCATGTTAAAAAAATAGAAAGAAGAAATAACAATTCTATTTTTATTATTTTCCAAAAGTAATACAGAACAATTGTTAAACATCCTGATTAACTTCTTTAATTATAAATTCTGAATTATCTATTTCTTTATCCACCAGCTTTCTTACCAGCTTTCAAAAGCTTTTCAAACAGAAATTGATGATTAAAAAAACGTAAACTCAAAAATGAAGGAAAGCAAAATTATTCAACCAATCAGAAGCCCGTATTTTTCTCCCCTATGCTAGCTTCGGTGGGATCGGCAAAAATGCCTACGGCCCTGGTTGTGCCTTGGTTTAAATCGAGAAAGCCATCCATCGCAGCATTTAAAATATTCAATGCTTATTCGATTTATAAATTTATCAGCAAGCGTTTGGACTTGGAATCCATTTATCGCAAACTTCGCTTCCTGGAACTGTAACAATGGAGTTTTATGTAGATCTCCTTGGGACGCATTTCTCTTGTGCACTGTAAAAAAAAACTCCCTTACTTTACACCAAAAATGGTGGCAACTAAGTTGCCACCCCAAGTGGTGTCATGAAATTCCACTTACAAGGAAGGTCTCCATTGGGGGCATACTCAGAATTTTTTGAAAAAAATACGAATTAAACTACTCATGTAGGTAATAAAGGATCAGTGAAAATTAGCGGCGGAATTACATTATTAGATATGTAAAAAAATAAAATATTTTGGAATAATTGGCGTGAAAAGCTGAAATCGACGCGGGATTTGGCGTACAGTGCATTTCCTCGCCAAAAGCAGACGATTTTAACGAATCTGAAAATTGATTTCAATTGACTTCACTGTTAAAAATCTGCAGCATTTACTGCAACGTCACTCCACTACTTTTAAAGAATATCTCTCTTCTGACCAATGAGAATGCTCCATAGCACCGTGAATTGGCCGTGTCATACACTGTTAAAAATCTGCTGCATTTTGTTGCAACGCACTCCTCCGCTTGTATATAATATCTCTATTCCAACCAATGTGAAAGCTCCATTTCACGGCCAAGTAACCGTTTTCTGTACAAGCAAGGGATTGCGTTGCAACAAAATGCAGCAGATTTTTAACAGTGTATTTTTCAATTTGGAACAATTTTAATCAATTTAAGTTGTGTTTTAAATGATAAAATATATTAATTTTATTTTGTTTAAGTACGTATAAACGTATGTGACAAAATTACACTTAAAGTAAAGTAAAAATGCAAAACTAAAATTACTTAAACTAAACTTATTTAAATAAATTGAACATAGAAAGTTTTTTCTTTAAAAAGTATTCGAAGCGTAAAAGCGTATTTTTCAAACTTTCGTTTTTTCGCCAACCGGAGATAAATCGCCAAATAAACGAAATTATTATTATTTTTTTACGGACGTTATAAGGAGATTCCGCCGAAATGTTTTTTATAAACATGTATATCTATATGAGAAGAACTTTCTATAATTTTTTCAGATTTTTCTGAGTATGCCCGTATGGAGACCTTCCTTGTTAGTAAATTGGTGTAATGAGCCACCAACAATCGATTGGTTTAAACAAACGCCACTTTTAGTGGCAACTTAGTTGCCACCATTTTTGGTGTAAAGTCAAGCAACTGCTCATCTGGTGTTAAGCCACACTACTGCTTATTTGGGGGTGGGGGCGGATTTTCTAGTTCCGGAGGGAATTGCCCCCCTCTGTTCCACCCCCAGAATTCAACATTGAATAAAACGAAACAACTTACTCCGCTGGTGCGGCGGGCAAACAGAAATATTTCTCCCACCAGCAAGTCTTTTGTATTCAGTATGTCATGTGATCGGTATCTTTGGTGCTTGCAAGCACCAAGCTTGAATTCGAAGCTCCATGGAGCTTCGAATTCGATTCGAATCGAATCATTCATGAACGTCTGCGTTATAATTAAAGATGGCGAACTTTGCATGGCGTGTGGTACACACACAATCATGCGAAAGCCGCTACGCAGTTAATAAACTGTAATGAATATAGCATAATAAAAGCAGTTACAATAATTCTTACACATGACAAAATCTAAACAAACAAACAAAAAAAAGCGGATATGTATTACAGGTATGTGAAATGCTTTTCAGTTTCGTGTTATTTGTTGACATGTTGTATTATCATAAATATCTTATGCATAAAGTTATTTCTAGAGCTTCTATAATACATTTAATTAACTTGTTAAGGTTAAGACATGAGATATCATTAGAATCTCGGTGTTTACAATTTTGATTTTTATCTTTATAAAACGAAATGCTATCGCACCCGTTAAAAAATAACTTTATAAATGTCATCAATTTATAAAGGATTTCTAATGATTTAATCATCAACTTTTTATCTCTTTTCGTTACTAATACCGGGGAATAGATTCAATGATGTATAATAATAATAAATATATATATAAAAATTGTTAAATTTAAAAAATAAGATTCATTTCTTATTTCTGTGAGATAAACAACTTGGAGATTCATCGACAGTTGATTTTATTAATGTGCTCAATATTTGATGTTACTTTTGAAAGCACACATGACAAATAAACTTAAAAAAGTATAAAGTTACTTTTATTAAATATTGTTTAAAATTGAGATTTTCTTTTTTAGAACTTTTAGCTATAACAGTGAAATGAGAAATAAAAATATACCTGACCATGAATTCTTCACTAAGTAATTTTCAAAAATATTTTGAAATTTATAAATGTCTTAAAAAACTTTGCAAGCCCCCAGTATAATACATTTTTTAATCTAGATATTTTAACTTTCCAAATTATTACAGTGTAAATATGGCATTAAGTTCTATCTAATATTAATCTTACCTCTGTTATGTATAATTCCTAATATTATAGAAAAAAGAATTATGAAAGTGCATTGTATTAATAGTAATTTTGTCTGTAATCGCGTGTGATTTTGTCATAACTATTTTCAACGGCGTGTGTGTTGCATCTTGCGGGCTGGTGAAATAATTCCTTGGCTGGTAAGAATATGGAAAAATTCCCCACCCCTGTGTCTGATTGAGTATTAAATTGAATGAGCTAACTGGATCTCTCCACTACTCCTAACACAAGATGAATAACAATAAATATTATAAATACTAATTAATTTTCAAATAAAAACCTATATTTTTTATTTGAAAAAATCCAATTACATAAAATAGTATTGGAACCTCTAAAAAAGGGTTGCTCTGGGAGAATTTTCATAAAAAGCGTTATGCCCCCCCCCCCCCCCCAAAAAAAAAAAATGAACTACAGTAAACTCTTTGCAAGGCATACTCCTGTAAGACTGAAATCTTAACTCAGAAAGATATTAAATTCTTCGCGAATCCATAGACAAAGAATAAAATTTGTCTAAGGCAAAATATTGTCTACTATGGAAAATTTTCTCTGTCCCGATCGTTTCTGCCTTTGGCAAAGTTTACTGTAGTTTATTTTTCTGTCGCCTTTTACTAGTAGAATCCCCAAATATATTCTGAACAAGTGCCAAGTTTCACAAAATATTCCTACTTACAAATTCCAGACTGATAAAGGAATTTTGCAGATTATTTTTTCTTCACACAATGTTCAAATCAACGAATTTCTGTCTCTACATTTTTTTTTTTTACAAGACTAATTCACAAATTTTAGTTACTTCCTTCCCTTAATTGAAGAATTTTGCAGGGGTGATTCTCGTCCCAAAATTTAAGACATCCTCTTCCGAAAATTTGAAATTGGGTTATCAGTTCCGCATAGTTGCCAACTTGTACGGTTTTGTGCGCGGAAAAAACAATTGCGTAGAAATGCAAATTTTGTGATAGGATCGCCGAAATAGCATACATTTCGTCAATATTTCGTGAAAAAACGACGATTTCTTCAACATTTTTTGAACGAACTTTGTCAAAAGATCGATGAAAAACGCGAAATTCCCGTGCGGATCGCGAAAAACGGCAATTTCACCAAATATCGCAGACAAAACGCTGATTTCTTCTGAAGACGGCGGGAAAACGCAGATTCCGTCTAAAGGTTGTGAATATAACGCCGATTTCGTTAAAAGATCGTGAAAAATGCCGTTTTTGATAAAAGATTGCTTAAAAATATTTTGTCAAAAGAATATTTGAAAAAATACGCCCATTTCATCAAAAGATCACGGAAAAAACGCCGATATCGTCAAAAGATCGCGGGAATAAAACGCCGTTTTCAAGAAAAAATCGCGTTAAAAAGCAAATTTTGCTTGAAGATCGTCGAAAAAAACGCCGATTTCGTTTTTAAAAAACATGGGAAACGCCGATCGTCAAAAGATCGCGGAAAAACCGCCAATTTTGGCAAAAGATCGCAATACATTGCCGATTTCGCTAAAATATTGCTGAAGATAGCGGGAAAACGCCGATTTTGTCCGAAGATCGCTAAAGGGGAGAGGGACTCATCCCCCCCCCCAATTTCCGAAAATGCGATGCGAATTTCCGAAAAAAAAATTTTATTCACAATCACCCCTGGAATTTCGTATTTTTTTCTTATGACACATAAGACTAGTTTAGAGATGTTTTTTGGCAGTTAATCATCAAATTTTGTATTTTCCCCCCTTGTAGATAGACAGATTTTTTGATAACTCCCTCCCCTGTGAACAATCGGCAAATTTCACATCTTTAGGGGTGCAGAAAATATTTCTATTCCCAATATTTCCCCCAATCCTCATGAAAATTTCCCCAAATTTTTATGATATGTTGTAGGTAAATGCTATATTCCATACGTATAGAAAATTATTTTTTTCAATATTTCTCAACTTATGCACACAAGTATATATCGTAAGGGGTGATTCTGAGTGAAAAAAAAAAATCTGAAATTCACAGCAAATTTTCTGAGAGATTACAACAGAGTGGGGGGAGGGGGAATTCACTCCCAGAACTGTTTTTTTCGCGGCCTTTACACAAGTTTTGCGGTCATTTTGCCTTTCTTTCGCAGTTATTTCGCTTTCTTTTGCTGAAATTTGTGGTTGTTTTGCGATCGTTCGATGAAATTTACAAACTTTTGACGAAATGTGCAGTTGGTTTGTGACTTTTTGACAAAATTCATGGTTGTTTCACGATCTTGTGACAAAATTTGCATTAATTTCACTATATTTTAATGAAATTTGTGAGTTTTTTTTCGCATTCCTTTGAGGAAATTTGCAGGTATTTCACAAGTTTTTGACAAAAATCATAGTTATTTCGCCTCTTTTAATGAAATTCTCGATTGTTTAGCAATCTTTTGATTTATGATTTTTTTGTGATCTTTTGATGAAATTTGCTGTTGTTTTGAGATCTTTAGACAAAATGTGCGTTTTTCAGTGTTCCTGTGATAAAATTTGCAGTTTTTTCACTATCTATTGATGAAATTTGTGGTTCTTTTGTGATCTTTGTACGAAATACGCAGCTATTTTGAGATCTTGTGACGGGACAAAATTCAAGGTACTTTTAATGTCCAAATTTTCAGATTGATGTCCGACTTTTTTTTTTAATTTTCGGAACCGAATGCCTTAAATTTTTGGAAAATTCTGAAGAAAATTACCCCTTATACAGTACATATTATTCTGAGATCAATTTTGTGAAAGTCACCTTACAGATCTTTTTATCTGTTGTGAAATTCTTCTATCTGAGGGAATTCTTTGTCAAAATTGAAATCAATTGTATATGTTTCTGTAGAATTTCCTCCGATCCTAGATTGCCAGATTGGACATATTCTGCACCCCTGCACATCTTTTCCTCAAAATAGAATATACTTAAAAGTGCGACATTCGTTACAAAATAATGAACTTTGCAGAACATTATAAATTCTTATTTTCAACAAAATTTGCCTTGCAACTGTATGCGAAATTCATCTGTCAGATGCCAGTGAAAATAACAAAGTATTAACTTCTTTAGTTGTTCATTTAAAAAGATTTGAAATTCATAAATTGATTATGGAAAAAATTGTGCAATTTGTCAGTCTATCATCAGGAAAATTTACGAAATTCTTCATCCAGTTGTGAAAAACATTTGTGGAACAGTCGCTGAAAAAAATCGAGGATTTTTGCCAAGTGGTCACAGGAAATGAAAAACTTTAGGTAGGGGAAAAAAAAAACCTCTGCGAAATCAACCAATCGATAATAGGTAACAATACATGAAATTCACAAGTGCATAATGTGGGGGAAAAAGGAAATTCAATATTTGGTAACAATACATGAAACTTGGCAATGGATCATCGGAAAAAACTAAACTTGTCAGTCAGTAGCTGAGAAAACGGTAGGAAAGAAAATATTGTAAAATTTGGCAATTTGTTGTTGGTGAATGTATGTGAAATTTGCCATTAGATCATTTGAAAAAAACTGCAAAATTTAACTACTAAGAATGTATTTATTAAATATACAAAACATTGCTCAATGGTGCACAAAACAAGAACTTTAATATGAACTTGTACAATTAAAATAAAATAAAATATCAACGGAATAAAATATCTTCAGGAAAATATGATAATGAAAGGACTAAAAGTTTGTTTCCTGATCGAGAGATAATATTTCTAATAAAATAAAATCAAATTATTCATTTAATTAATTTCGATTTTATTTTAATTTGTTTTATTAGAAATATTATCTCTCGATCAGGAAGCAAACTTTTAGTCCTTTCATTGTCATATTTTCCAGAAGACGACGCGAAGCGTTGATATTTTATTTTATTTTATTTGCACAAGTTCATATTAAAGTTCTTGTTTTGTGCACCATTGAGCAATGTTTTGTATTTTTAATAAATACATTGTTAGTAGTTAAATTTTATGGTGCAATTGTCCAGTATATGTTTACTGCAAAATTCGTTGCTCTGTAACTGAAATAAACATTTTCTTCAATCCTTCGCAAGAAAAAGCTGCAAGATTTGCTTTTTGTGAAATTCGGTAATTAATCCCAGGTAAATAAATTTAGAACTTGTTTGTCAGTTGCAGAAAAAATTTTGCTTTCTTGATAAACGGTTGGGAAAAAAAAAACTTATCAGCAGAAAGCAGATTTGTCAAATTTGCTGATTGGTTGAGATAAAAATAAGCAAAATTTGTCGATCAGTAGTGAAAAAAATTACTTTTTCTCCAATCAGCACAAGAAAAAGCAGCAGAAGTTGCCTATCAGTAAAAGAAAAATATTACAAAATTCACTAGTTGGATGCCTGTAAAAAAGTGAAAATTTCAAAAGTCCATAATCTGAAAAAATCCAAAATTAGTCGGTCAGTTGCAGAAAAGACTAAGAATTTTAACAGTCGGCACATGGGAAATTTGATGATTGGTTGAAAGAAAAAATTGTGAAATTCATCATTCAATCTAGCTAAAATCTCAAAATTCATATTTGTCTTGTGTATGTGTTAAAGGGCAAAACTAGCACTAGCCACCGGCCACAGGGCCAGTAAGTGAGAAAAAGTGGCCAGTGAAAAACTGTCTATCAGCGGCCACCTTGTGGCCACTTTTTTACTAAAAGAGAATACCATTTTCTTACAATTCATCAACAATTCTACTTTTTTAGGTTCCAATACATTTATATTAACATATTCATTTGTGCTATTCAATCTTACATTAATCGTTATAGAAATTTTAACTGTTTAGTATTTTTAAATAAAAAAGTGGCCACTAGTTTAAACATAGTGGCCACTTGAAAAATTAGTCTTACTGGCCAGTGGCTGCTAAAAAAAATTCCCAATTTTGCGCTATAGTATGTGTGTGTGTCTCAACATTTTACAAAATATCCTTCATATTTTTTATTAACGATGAAATTGCACTCCTAAATATACAAGAAAAATCTCATGTTTTTCTCATTTATACCCACGGAACATTTTTCATCAGCTAAAGATTCATTGCAGAACATAGCAAAATATTATGCTTTGAGGTCTCTTTCAAACAATTACAAATTTTACCATTTTTTTCCCTGCCTGTTTGACAA
The DNA here is from genome assembly GCA_964019185.1 of Maratus speculifer. Taxonomy (NCBI): domain Eukaryota; kingdom Metazoa; phylum Arthropoda; class Arachnida; order Araneae; family Salticidae; genus Maratus; species Maratus speculifer. The sequence continues at coordinate 44,406 of CAXHSM010000943.1, forward strand.
AATTAAAATTTTTTCTTATGGCTTTCAAACTTTTTACATTATTGACTATAGCTTACTTGATCAATAGAATAATAGCGTACATTATACATGTAGAGCTTATTTTAAAACTTTAATGACAAAGATAAAGAAAAAATATTTCTGATGATATTGTTTATTTAACTATACTAAATTGTAAAGCATGTATACATTTGCCAGTATTAATAAACGTACATGAAATATAATCATATAGTAATCAGAGACACTAATAATTCAATGGGGAAAGAAGTGAAGAAAAACTAAACTCAAAATATTTTACAAATATTTGGATGTATATAACAAATAAAAATAACACAATTTTCATTTTAATCACCATTTAATTTTCAAAATTTTCTATTTTGATTTTAGACAATCACAACAGCCATTTGACTATAGAAACTTTAAATATGGCTAAAGAAAATGGCATTATAATGGTAACTTTAGGATATAAATACCATACATTTTTTTTTCACACTTACAAATTTATTTCCATATTTTGCAAATTGATGTATTAGCAAGTGTTGTCATGTATTGTAATTTAGCAATTACCGGGTATGTTAAAAGTAACTGGTCTTCAGAAAAATGCACAGGTAGTGAGATCAGCAGAAATTCTTCTTTAGCTATTTCCGTATCAGATTCCTCTAGAATGGTTTTAGAAGACCCATGAAGGTAATTTTTTTCTCGTCAATACCAATTGATAAATTTCTTTTTTATACTCTTCAAGAAATTTCGGGACACACTGAAAATTGAAAAATGTCCAATTTTCCTGTTATTCGGGAAAATTCATCAGCAAAATGCTGCTTTGTGAATAAAACAGGATATTTAGATTTTACTTTCTCAATTGTCATATGTTGTTTCACGATTTCATCTCTTCTAATTTCAAATGTTTCACTTAATTGGCTTGAAACAGTAAGTTGTTCATTCACGACCATCAATTGTTTGTTTAGTTGCAGGGTTTGTTCCTCTTCCTGTACTTTTCCTAATTTATTTGGGAACTTCTTGGCACTGCTGCCTTTTTTTTTTGCTTTACTTCTTCACTTCAAGTCTACGCATATTTTTAAATTTATCTCGAATAGCCTGTCGCCATCCACCATATCCAGTTCCAAGGGCTTCCCTTAAATACGGATATTGTAAAATAATTGCTCTTGCCACATCAGTAAACATAATTGATGTGGGATATTTTGAAATTTTCCAAATTTTTGAGCATATAGTATGGATGAATTCTGACCGTAAAACCCTAGATAAGGGCATCTGATCATTCAAAGCTTCTCTTGGGCGACTTGAAAAATCCTGTGAAGGTATAGTAAAATCAAGTAAAGAAAGACATGACTGTGATACATTTGCAACAAAGAAATCTGGTTCTTATGCATCAGCAGGAAAGACACGTGTTTCTGATATTTCATAGGAACCAGAAGTATTACAATCATAAGTCGCTAATGACTCAGGTACACTTGATGCTAAATTAGATTCAGATTCTTCGCAGTTATGAAGAGAATTTTCTACATAAAGAACTTTAGGTGTATCTAACACCACTCGGTATTTCTTTACCTGCAACAATTTTGTCAGCTCTGTGCACATCAACATACTCTTGCCAAACTTCTTTAAACATTTGTATAACGATGGTTACTGATGGATCAATTACGAATTTAGCATAAATTTCCTGAAACATCAAATAAAAATGTATGAATTTCAAGTATATCCTTTATGAATACAGTGATCATATATTTTAATATTTTAGATTAGTGTGGCTGCCCACCAGGGCTTGAAAAATTTATTGCTCCACATGCCTAGGGCATGTATTATTCTTATCAACATGCCCGACAGGCATTAAAAGAAAAACTAATTTAGATAACAAGTTACTTGCAACTTCATTAAAATATTTTCTGGTTTTGTGTTTCTTTATTTAAGCTAGACAACAGTTTAGAGAATGAAAAAACACACAAGCTTACTGTTATGCTAATTTATTCAATAGAAACAAAAATATTTTGTTCTATAAAACACAAAATTTCCAAGGAACTTGATAATTAATCCCATAATTTGCTTTTTTTAAGCGTTAAAAGCAAATTGTCTGTTAACAATTACTTAGTCTCCAATTTTGTCACATAAATGGGGAAAAAATAAATAATACAATTAGAAAATAGTTTTATATTTCCATGTGCTAAATTCAATATGTTTTAGTTCCTAATTTATATTGAGTCTGACACTATAATAATCAGTAAGTTGAATATTTTGAAAATATCGGGCATATATAAAAAAAATATTGGATATATATATATCAAAATATCAGATATTTTAGATATTTTCAAAAATGTCATGATATTTAGGAATCCTGTTGCCCATTGATGCAGTCATTTGATCCTCTAAATTATAATATTTACTAGAGCCGTACCGAGTACTTGGTAAATACTCGGTATTCGGCCAATTTGCCGAGTACTCGGTATTCGGCCAATACCGAGTAGTTGTAAGAATTTCATTTTTTAAGCGTATGAATTGATAACTGATCTGTAAAAATTATTCGAATATCAATGTATAATATATGTAGTAATTCATAAAACTATTTACTCTGTATTTAACAATATGTCTGCAAAATATAAAAAAATTAAGAACAAAATCCCTAAAAAAATTTCACATTTATACAAATAAAAATATTTTTTTTCTGTATAGGAAAACAGAAACGACTTATTTTGGATAAAGAAACTGAAAATACAATAAATGCAATAAAAAATTAATAATTAAATTTATTATATTTCAAATTACGGTGCAAAAACACCAAACATACTACATTATCAGTAGACAGGGCATTTCTTTTACTAACTATAAATTTGACCGGCTTCTATTAAGTTCAGAATAAACAGTTGTTGATGGTGCATATAAGAGTTTTTTGCAAAGTTGTACATAATCGAAAAAGTTTTTTTTCCCCCTACACCATGCAAATGGAGTGTCAGTTTTACAAGTCTTCTGTTAAGAAAGCCTGTAACTCTTTTTGTACCAATTCTTCATGCGGTGATTTTAAACTAGTGCTAGTGCCACAATCTTTTTTGTTCATTCACAATTTCCTCAAAACATTGCCAGAAAATAGATGAACTTTTTGCTAGCCTTTTTTCTTTTGGTTCGTTGACATTAAATCTCTTATTTTTAAGTGCGTTCGTAATTATGTAAAAACGTAGCACCTATTGTTGTCGTTCAGTCCGTCCGCCTGTCTGTCCACATATAACAACGCAAAAACTACCCTACTGAATCATTTGAAACTTAAAATACATAATTATTACATAATTTTGTCAAGTCATTTCAAATTTTATGAAAATCGGATGCATAGATCAATTACAGGGACAATCAAAAGGATTCCGTTACATTACGGTCAATGGGGAAAAAAGTTTAAAATGCATTTTAATCGTTTGAAAATTTAAATACATAATTATTACATAATTTTGTCGAGTTATTTCAAATTTTATCAAAATTGGATGAATAGTTCAACTACAGGGACAATCAAAAGTGTTCCGTTACATTACGGTTAATGGGGGAAAATGTTTCAAATGCATTTTAATGGTGTTACTCTCATTTGAACTTAATAAAATTGATATACATCTATAAAGTACATATTATAATATACATTTTGCATAATCTGTGGTGGAAAGAATTTTTGTTATTGATTTACAAGGCCACACAAAAGTATTCCATTACATAACGGTATAGGGAGAACATTGTTTGGTGCGCATTTTAATTGTAATTATTTACAATTTTATGAGATTGATATATGAGAGCAATATTTTTAAAACTTTGTTATCGTACGAACGCACTTCATTTGCTACGCTTCACGTGCAATTCCCAATTTGTTTGTTTCTTTGGTGCATTTTCAAGTTCTAGATCATCTAAACTCATCAATTTTAGAGCTTGCTTTTTAAGGCAATTTTAATTTACACATTTATAATTTCCATTGAAAAAGGTTAGTTTTTTACTGAGATATTTAAAAAATAATAAATTTAAAATAACATAATATAATCTGTACACATAAAAAATGAAAAGAAATTGCAAAGCCAATACATTTTTTTTTAATCAGAAGAAAATAAGGTACAGACAGTTACAAAATAAATATGAAATGTTTGCATTATTCAATGAATTGTTACAGTAACCAATAAACATTTTAATTTTTGACAGACAGATTTCAATGGTTGGAATAAATTGGAGGGTTAAAGAATGTTTAAATTTTATATTAGTTAATAACTGTAGTTGTCATGTATCAATTCTCCTTTTTTATTAGTTTTCAACTATCAAAAATTGTCTTTAAAAGGTGAGTTAATTTGTTTATACAATATATGTATATTATATTATATGTACACACAGGTATAGATATGTGTTCACAGGTATATTTATATATATGTACACCTAAGCTCACATTATGCACACATCAGTGTTTTATTTTCTTATTATACAACTACTCGGTACTCGGCCGAGTAGTCAGTGGCGGAGTACTCGGTTCTCGGCTACTCGGCCAAAGTACTACTCGCTACACCACTAATATTTACACACACACACACAAAACAAAAACCCCAAGAATATAGAAAACCTTCTGTATGAAGCTTTAAATAGTTACTCGATCAATGTTCTGAATATTGAAGATCCGATTTTCAATAAATGGTGCCATCTAATTTTTTAAAATCTAAATTTATTATTTTTTTATTCACTTTTAAAAATAATTCCCAACATTTTGTTTAGAATATAATATTAAATATTGTAAACAAATGCTCTTTATTTTTCAATGATTTTCATAAGTGTTAGTTTTTAAACAAATTTATAGCTTATGTGTAATAAAAACTAAACTGCTGAAGATCAAGTAAACTGCCTTCTTAAGATGGTGATATACTCTATTAAGGGTTGGCAAATTTTTGACATGCAGCATTTTTTAACCATAGTTTAAACCATCATGTCAAAAGCCTACATATAATTTATTTACATACATATTTCATCCTATATTTATATTTAATAAGTAAAATTAATTTGTCTTTAATAAAGAAAATGTTTTAAATATGCTCTAGAAAAAATAAACTTAAATTTTTGAATGATTATTTTTACACTGAAACAAAATCTTAGACTTTTGATAACTGTTATCTTTTGTAATACAGTAGACTCCCTCAAATCCACACAGCTTGGAACCAGAGGTTTTGCAAATTTTAGAATTTTGCAGATTTCTGGTATTTGTTTACATTTTTTAAACTGTAACTTCAGTGTAATTAACAATGAAATTGAAACTATTATAAAAGCTTACAATATAATAAAACATTAAAATAAGTAATAAACTAAAATAATAAAAATTTAGATAATTTTTAACATGATTAAAATATTAAAAGTAAAGGTCAAGTTAATAATCAATAATGTATGATTGAATATTTATTATAAAGATAAGATGTATTTTTCATATGAAATTTGCTTTATAAAGATGCATTATTAATTTGCATTAAAATCATAAAATATGGAATTTTTATTTCAGGATTAGCCAGACTTAATAACCAAAAAAGTTTGGTTAATACATAAATATATTTGGTAAAAAGATTGTGATTACCACTGATATCAGCAATGTCATAATTTTTTCCAAAATAAATTTATTCTTTCTTCATAAAAACACATGAATTCCATAATATTTATAAAAATTACAAATTAAAAAATATATAAAATTGTTATAAAAATATAAAAATTCAAATTTTGCCACTACATCTAAACTGAATGTTTCATTGTTTACATCTGAAAATTATGTGCGGATTTTAGGATTGCAGATTTGAAGGAGTCAACTGTATTATGCGTTATTCAAAATCAGCTGAGATATAATATTATTAAGAAATTTATTTATAACCTAACTTATTGTATAGTTTAAAATATACTAAAGATACACATTAACATTAAGACATTTTTGAAGAATTCTTAGATTATCTAAATACTTATGATTTTTTTTCACCACTGAATACTATAAAGTTTTGTTAAATATCTTAAGTATTCAGTTGTTAAATAATTACTTCTTTTCTAACTTTGCTTTAAGTAAACATTATATATATTCTTAATATTTATAGTAGAGGCATGGGAAGTAGAGATAAATATAATAGACAATGTGAATTAAATTTAAATTCACATGCTGGATAATATATATAACTATAGCATAAAAAAAAATTATTTAACACCTGTATATAATTTAACATTTTTGGAAATACTGTATTTATAACACTTAACTCATTCCTTATAAATATTTGTTATGTTAAAATGCAAACTAAATAACCTTAGATTGTAAGAGACATAAATTTTCCATGTGGGTGAAAAAAGTCCAGGCCAGGATTCAAACCAGGGATGTATTGGCTGAAGCTGCCAATTCATTAGAAGCTCAGTTCATTAGAATTTGAGTTATAAACAGCCCCACAAACGCTCGAGTTAGGGCCGTAATCTGGTTTCGTCGTGGCCAAAAGGAGTTAAGGCCATTTGTACAAAAACAATGCTGTACCGCAAGTGAGCCGCCGCTAATTGCGGCAGCTATCGCCGAGCCGTTAACGGCTCGGCAATGACAGAACTGTTGCATTTACTTTGCGGTAAACTCTTAGAGGTCGGTTTCGGGCAAAAAGGTAATGGCCCTCCAAAATCTAGAAAGCAGAGGGCTAATATAAACTGACCAGCATTTTTATTTTAAGGGAGAAAATGTATAAAAATTTTAAAATAAAAATAAGAGAGAAAATGTATAATTTTATTTCTTTCAAAAATTACTTTATAACTGGGCTTTAATAAGCATATGCATAATTTACGAGATTTATATTTAAAATAATAAAATAGATGACATTTTATTTAGTTTGAAAATATTTTTACATATAAAATGAATTGTCTCCAAAATATATACAGAATTCCAAGTTTTTTCTTCACCGGCACACTTTTACATTCATTATTCATAAAAAAATAGTTGAAAAAAAAATGAATAAATATTTAAAATATAGTAAAATAATTTAAAATAAATATTAAAACAGAAAAACGCCTTAGATTGTGCCTAAAACAGTCCACGTTTAGTCCCCCCCCCCCATTAATCAGTAATACAAAACTTTTTTTTTTTTAGGAAAGATCATTCTAAAAAATAAAAAATCATGTTATTAAAAAAATAATAAGAAGAAAGAAAGAAAGAATGTATTTTCATTCATTCGCATCTGCAAGCGCGGAGACAAGGGAGAGATTATAGTGCTAATAATTCTCCCTATATAGGAGGAATAATTTAATTTACAGAAGATAATTTTAAAATTATCTTCTCTGTAAATTAAGTATTAAAATGTATATATCTATGTTTTTTTACAAACACTCTGGAATGAAATACACTTGTAAATGTTTTCCTTAATATACAAAGCACAATATGTCACACTGGATACACTAACAAAAAAATTTTTTTTAAAGAAAAAACCCTTTAAACGTTGAACGAATTCCAATTTGAAGAAACATCTAATAACAGCATCTATTTAAATTCATATTTCTTCATAAACGAATGAAATTGCAGGAGCTGATAGTAAGAAACTATGTAATCGAAAGATGGTTTATATTTTTTGGTAAAAAAAAAAAAAGCAAATATTGTTTAACTGGACATTTTCAATCTATGTTCTGAAAATGATACTGTGAGACAGAAGGAAAAACGGTTGTCACGTGACCACAACCGCTTACTATCAAATATTTTATTAATTTATAAGAAAATAGAAAACTTAAATCGCTCTAGTTATCAGACTAGCCAGTTTAATGTCTTTTCCCTTTCAAAATTACTCAAAAATTGCATAAATATTTAGCTTTGTTGAACTGGGAATTTGGCAGTCGTCTGAAAGCTGAACGAAATCTTTTGTAAAAACAAAACACTATATGAAGTTATTTATATAAATATAGATTATATCTTTAAATATTTTATAAGATATAATTCATATTCACAGTAAAATCTGTCTAAGACATATCTTAGACAGATTTATAGTTAATAGCCAGTTATATAGTTATAGGTACCTTTAACTATATAACTATAAAAAAATATTATATCAATATATGTAATTGAGTGTGTGTGTGAATGTATTTTATTTAAACCAGTGTGACATGGCTCTTATTTGTTTATAAAGGGTTACATGTTATGATAACATAAATTCTACGATTTCAGAAATTCACTAAATATAATTAAAACTTATTCTCTTCATTTTTTTTCCATATTGAACCGACATAGGTAAAGGATAAAGTGAAAAAATAACTGAAAATTAGTTTTATTTATTTTTAACTGATAAGTATTATCGTTAAGTTCGGAAAATTGTTGGGAATCATAAGGCTGCGGGAAAACAGCACTACTTTCATTTGCACTAAAAGAGCAATAAATCTATCTTTGTTTCCGACAAAGGAAGGGAAAGTTTATCTCCCCCAATCTTCAGTCATAAAGCTGTCAACTGATTTCGAATTCGATTTCTTTCTTGAAGTTCAGATTCAGTGCAAAGAAAGAGCAATTTATACATCAAAGCGCCGACCCGAAAGATAAAAAATAGCGAAGCCTGACCATAAGAAGTTAGTGCTATGTGCCCGGTCCTTTACACGTGAGCGAGGGAACGAATGAGAAAGGGTTTGTTTCGAAGGGGTCTTTCAAGGACACGACCAGTCACATTTTCAAATTTTTCAATGGGTCAAAATTTTTGCTGTGTCATTCATGGCATGAAATCACTTCGTAAATGTTGACTGGATTGTTTACACGATTATTAAAAACTTCGCAGTGGGATTACACTAAAATATTGTAAGTCTGAATATTTTCTTTGCCTATTCATTAAGTTTAATTTGAAATATTTCTGTACTATTTTAATGCAGTTTTATAATAGAATTATAAAAAAATAAGTATATAAAGTTAAAAAGTCGTCATTTTATAATTTATACGACGTAAAATGTAAGAATTCGCAAATTCACTGAAATTTTTTAAAGGTGTATTTGTTTGGTAGGATAATTGTTTTTTTATTATTACTCTTTGAAAATTTTCATTTAGTTATATCATTATATGGATTTTATTATTTTTTTTCCCTCAACTGTTGAAGATTTAATTAGTAATTTTAAAGAAAGTAACTAGTTTTAAACATTGCGACTTATTTATATCACTATCGTAATTCTTCTAGATTATTTTAAATAAATTCATTTAATGTTATAATTATTTTTTTAAATGCGACTTTGAAAGAAAAAGATTTTTTTTTATATCCACTCTGATATAGGATTGTAATTTTTCCTTATGGAAAATGTCATTAAATTAAACAACTGAGTAATTTTAATACAATATAAGAAAAATTAGAGTGAAGAAAAACTCATTAAAATAACCAAGATATTTTGAAAAAAAATTCTAAAATTATTTTTCAGAAGAAATGTTAGAATGCATAGCTTAAACTCTTCTTTAAATTATTATCATTATTTGGAAATTTGATTAATCAACTTTAATTGAGAAATCTAATGGTTTTCGATGGTAAACAAAATAAAAAAAACGGAAAGGGATTTAAAAAAATGTCATTAAGGACATATTTAAACATAAAATAGCATTTTTATATTATTTATTATTGTTATTATTTTATTAATAATACTTGTGTGGAAATTTGTATTTATAAAATGAAGATGGTTCAGAAATATTTCACTTATTTCTTTATGATTTAATTAGACTTTAATGAATGGGCAAAAGTAATAACATAATGACAAAAAAATTCTCAATAAGTGTTGAAAAAAAAAAAAAAAAAAAAAAAAGAGAAAGAAAGAAAGAAAAGCACATCTTTTAATAAAACATACATAACTAAGTTTAATATTACACATATTATTTAGGCATAAATTCAAAATTTATTCTATAAAGAATATTTATTGATAGACTGTTTAAATGATAAATGCTTTTGCTTGAAAAATACTATATATTAATAATCATTTAGGTTATCTTAAAAATTACTAATTCACTTATCTTGAACTTTTTCAAAAAATTTTAAAAGAATGCTTGGCATAGCGAATTAATTAATTAGTTTATTTTTTTACAATTAATAATTTTAATTGTATATGACATGAAACGATTTGAAAACCATATTATTATTTTTTTAAATGTATAATAGAATAAATAAACAAATTAATAAATTTATTATGCCAAGTATTGTGATTTGAAAATTTTTGCAAAAGTTCAAGGTAAGTAAATTTATATGCTTTTTTAAGTGTATCGAATGTAAATTTTTAAAACATATAATTAAATAATAAACAAATAAATTCATTTTCAACTTATATGTTTTTGAAACTTTTGAAAAATTTGAAGATAAAAATTTGTAAATTTATAACTTTTTTGAAAAGTGTACATAAAGATTATTAGTACATTTGTTTTACATCAAAGACAGTTTATCATTTAAATAATTTTCCAGCAAATATTTTTTATAGAACAAATTTTGAATTTATGCTTAAATATTAATTCTTACAAACACAAATGGCTGGGTGAGGGTGATCTCCTGGCCAGCCTTTATTTTTAATGGCCTTTAAAAGAATAATTGTGGCCAGCTTGTGGCTGTCTGATATTTTTGATAAAAACGTTAATGGCACATTTGTGGGCATTAACTTGCGGCCGCATTCTGGCCGGCGTGACAGTTTTTTGACGGAGCCGTTACGGCCAAAGATGGCGGGCCGTTATCAAACACTTTGGGCCACCGCTAACGACGCCTCTAAAGGCCCATCAGTTATGTGTTTGTTGGGAGTTACCTTCGCAGTACGACCCTTTTTTTCGTTCACAGATTTCCCGCTTCGGAAAAATCGGTTCAAAATACCGTTTCTGATTGCTTTTTTTGCTATATTTCCGGCATTTATGAAAGAGTCTACCCTCACGGCACCTTGTGTACTTTCTAAATAAGACAATTTGCCAGTTTGATGCATGTGGGAACAAAAGTGAATTTAAAAATAAATCGGAAAATAAGCAGTTTGAATCGAAATACACCCTTAAAAAGACTTCGATTTATGTTTTTCATTTGTAAATTTTTGATTGAAACACTTACAGATTTTTTAATATATTAAAGCCCTTTTTAATGCTAACATTTAAAAACTTAAGCAAAATGCAGCACATAAATCAAAACTTTACAACGTCATTACACTGTCATTTGATACGGTATCTATAAAATAATGTTAAATAAAAACGATAACTATATAAATACAATTAAAAAACTAATTTTTAAAAGTATATAGAATAATTATATTTGCTTACCTAATAATGAATCAGTTGCATATCCGACGACAACAAAAAGAAAATAAGATGCTTCTACTGTTCTTGCATATCCCATAATCCAATGCTGGATTATGCAATCACCGACTTCCTGTGTCTAGATTAAAAAAACACCTGCTGTTGTGTTGATGAATGCCATAAAATCATTGTCAGAGCGAATTGTAAAGATTTCCAGTGATTCAGAACGCCTATTTTTTTTTAAAGAGGTTTGATTTGTCATTCAAAGTGTAACGTAACATTTATTTTGGTATTGGCACTCAAAAAATAATATGTTTACACCTTATTTCACATCTTATACAACCGAAGTAAATGTGATAAAACTCTTTATTTTTTACAGTGTATTTTTTTGAAAAAAAGTGCATGTTATACACGAGTTAATACAGTAGACTCATTTAAACAAAAATTGAGGTTTTTTTTTTGGAGTGGCTGGAACCTTTGGTGCGCAGTACAGCGGTTCTCAAACTATAGTTGTATCGGAAACAATCAAGGTTTGTCACAAATGCATAGTTTGTATTTCATCTGTTAAAAAATATATATATAACAATTTCACCAGCTACTGATATACCACTCTTGTAAAGTCCTCACTTGCAAGGAGGACTTTAAGAATAGGAATCGGCTTGGCAGTCCATTCAGGCTTTAGGGGGAATAGCCTATGAGGCCGAGATTGCTTCTACGTATTTATGGAAATGATATTAAATATTAGGGATGTACCGAATATTCGGTATCTATTCGGTATTCGGCCATGTTACCGAGTATTCGGTTAGACCAAATATCAAACTATTCGGCTTGCCGAATATTCGGTTTGGCTGAATATCAAAGTATTCGGCCGAATGCAATACTTAATAAAGCCTTTTAAAACACATTTTAAAAAACTTTTCGCAATTTATTCTGTCAATTTATTAGTATATTTAAAATAATTAGAAATAAAATCATATTTACATAATATAGAATGTTTTTACATTATTTACTTGCTGTTTGTAAAGTTTAACTTAAGAAAATTAACCATGAGAAGGATTAAAATCATGATTTATTAGGATTCTCCTTAGGAATAAATGATGCGAGTGCAGATGTAAGTTCCTAAATTCTATTTAGTAAATAATCTGTTTCTTGCTTTTCCCAAAAGTCCTTAAACAAGAAAGGAAAACTTTTGAGATTAGTAATAGCTATCAAGGCAGACAATTTTTTGTTTATGAAACCATAATCAACTTATTGAATTATAAATGCATTGTATTTCATCTCACTCTTGGTCAAACTTGTGTTTTCATTTATTGCATTAACAATATATAATATACCATAATTATATTTTCAACTCACATGCTTTGATTTCTGTAAAATATGATATGATGGGAAGGATGGAAAATGCCACTATTCGTAAAAAAAGAACTATGAGTTAGACATTCCTTTATTCAGAATTAAGTTGAAAGTATTTATAACTTATATTGAAAAAAAATCTGCCTCGAGTTATTTAAAAAGAACAAACATGAGACTGTACAGTTTTTCTTCAACTATTTTTTCATTATTTCTCTTTGATTTCAAAATGTTTGTTTTTATTCGTAGAAGAAATGAAATTTAAAATTTTACTAATTGAAAAAGTCTCATAATTATGCTTCTTAAATAAAAAGAAGGGCAGATTTTTTTCAATACTGAATGTTCCTATAAAAAGCTCTTGTTTATCAAAATATAAGTTTCTCCTATTAAATATTATGTAAAATTGTTTTAAAAAGTAACATTTTAATACCTTTAAACTTTGAAATATAAAAAGTATTTGGAAAACCGAATATTCGGTATTTGGCTGAATAGTTATTATTCGGCTAGCTGAATACTCGGTATTCGGCCCAACAATTACTATTCGGCTAGCCGAATATTTGGTATTTGGTTTAGCTGTCGGCCGAATATTCAGTATTCGGACAAAATCACTATTCGGTGCATCCCTATTAAATATTTTCTGTTTTTTTTCTGACTAAAATTTTATTTTAAATTAAATATATTGTGCACCTTCTATCAGTTCTCGGAATAACCTTTTCAAAGTATATATTTTGTCCTACATTTTTGTGAATATTAAAAAAAGCACGTGTGTTTTTTTCTTTTTCTTTACATTTATATTTATGGCTAAAACTCAGTTTTACCAATTGCTTGGCATCTGACTTGGCCGCTATACAAGAAATTCGTCAATTCTAACAACCTAAATATTCAGGGCACATGTATGCCATATACTCACGGGGATTTATTTGGCGCCAAAATGGTGTTATTTTACCTAATATGGTGACCCTGATATTGTTTATTTTTGATAAACTATTTATTTACCTTAATTTCTCTTTTTTCAAATTATATAAAATATTTTTTCTATAATTATTAGTTTTTAAAATTTAATATATTTAGACCTTTGTGACTCAACAACTTTGATTTGAAAAATATTGACTCAGAAGTTAGAATGCATCCTTTTAAGCATCTAAAAAATAGTTTAAAAATTTAGAACATAAGATTAAAATAATTATTGACTAAAAAGTATTTTTTTTTCACATCTATAAAAAACAAAAATTAATACTTCTCGTAAATATTGTCCATTTTCTAATATAAAATTTTAAGGTGCATAAAATTACCTTTAAACAAAATCTACTTTTCAACTTCTCCAGTTATTTTAATTTGACAAAACTTACTAAGTTGATTTTTGCAATATCGACCTGAAGCTTCCCAAATGAAAAACAAAACTTTGGTATGAGAAATTAACTCAATATCATCATCTGTTGAAAGTTCCAATGATTCATTTGTATTAACTGGTGTGTTGGGAAATAGAAGCAATAAATAAAATCGTGCTTTAAACCTTTCTGCATAAGTACTGTTTACTTTTAGGTATGTTGCAGATCTGCAACATGGTGATACAAAGGGTTAAAAATTGCTTTATTTATTGTTATTTTTTTAATAATAGAAAATAATTTGAAAATGGATATTTAACCAGTATTCGAAAATGAGGTTTTCGCTAAATTGACGTTGGAAAAAAATTGTACCAAACCTAGTATGTATATGATACCTGCGCCATATTCATATCCAATGCATGCAAATGATATAAATAAATAATGTACACAATAATGTAAAAAAACAATTTAAAAATTTGCTAATCTGACAAGTTTTAAAATCACGCCATGCAGCTGTTAATTCTAAAAAATTAAGTTACGCTATGCTATATTGCGAGGGAAAAGGTTATTAAACTAAGTTGTTAATCATATCTTTAAATCTTTTTATAATATTTATCTTTTTATAACTTATTTTAGTTATTAACTTAATTACAATGTAATATTTAAAAACAGATAATTCAATTACAGAAACAAAAAAGTATTCGACATATCTAGGATGTTTAATAAACAAACTCATCTCGAGATGATACGAACTTTCCCATTTTCGATATGGACTCTCTCTTTTCACCCATGCGCAGTTCTGTCATCAGTAGTAATATTTCGAGGGAAATTCCTTAATTTGCATATGAAGAAGCAGAATATCTGGAACCATCTGAGTGAGCTTTGAATATCCTGGATGGCATTCAACACAGCATGAACATGCTTTTTGAACTTGGCTGTTTTTGAAAAACTAGTCGTTGGGGGGCCACCATAATACTTACCCATCATGGATATGTATATGAAAATAAAACATGTGAAAACTATCTATACAATGCATTGCAATTATAAACAACCATTGTTAATATACATAGTAATGCTATATTAAAGTAAAGAACTGCTGATGTAGCAATTTCAACAAATTATATAAAACGCCAAAATACTCAAGTAGTATCGAACTGCGTAAAAAAAACATCCTTATAACTACAAAAATAATAATTCCATTAACTAACAATTAACTGCGTCGGATTAAGCGTCTCGTTTCCAATTAAAATATACCTCTGAATTGAAATTTGAATGAAATACAGGGTCATGAAAAATCGAAGAATGTGGAAAACAGGATTACAAATATCTCGGCAACTAATAATCCGATCGACTTCGTTCTATATGCAAAAGGTGTGTTATTTTATTGCCTTTTACATCCATTCCTTAGAACAAAAAAATTCGAAAAATTTTATATACCTTTCATCAGAACGAATTTTTCGAGAGTCCGGAAAAAATAGTTCCGGATAATCGAGGTTGCTGATATTAAATAGGCTTCGTCCCATTCTTACATGCTAGCTACATACAAAATTTCAAGTCTCTATCTCAATTTGTGCGGAGATAGAGCGTTTACAGACAGACAGACTGACAGACAGACGGCAAATTTTTTTTTCTAAAAATGTTTTTCGGAATCTCCAGTGTCTAAAACGTGTAAATCTGTTAAAAAAATTTCGATTTTCAAAACGATTGCAAGACTTACCCTATACTACGTATGATGGGTAAGTAATAAATAGAGAAAAAAACACGTGTTGAAAGTGAATTAACAAGTTTTAATCCTGATATAGATTCTTTCATCAGTAAACACCAGTGCCATAAAATGCACTCAATATAAAGTTATGTTTTGACAGTAATTAAAAGTGTTTGTAATTATCTCTCTAGTTTGTAAGATGCGTTAATTATTATTCCACTTACGCACATTGGAATTACGAATTGTTGCTCAATGATAGTTAATCATGCGTAGGATAGGACAGCCAAAAACTTATACAGGTCATACAACAATTTCCATCCTGATAGGCAACCTTATTTTGGAGGGTTGCAATTTTTTTTTTTTTTTTTTTTTTTTTTTTTTTTTTTTTTTTTTTTTTTTGCTTAAACGTGGGTTGCAGTAGGTCCAAAAAATGGATAAAATCAGCAGAGTTCCCCCCCCCCTATTGTGTGGATTTAAAATAAAAAACTTTCACATTAGTGGTAGGATTGTAAAAAGGAATTAAATGAAGCTGACTTGAGTCCATTCCTCATGGGATGGAGCCAAACATCCTGTGTCGTGTTTCAAGATCCAGAACAAAAACGCAGAATTAAAAAAAATCAATTCTTTATTTATTATTATTATTTGTTAAATAACAGGCACTCTTTTTGGATGGAAGAGAGCAGTACTACCTATTTTGTACAGATTTGGTTTTTTTTCCCTAAACATTTTGTACTTTTTTTTTTCAAAACAAACACTATGGAACAGCTCATTTCAGTGGAACAAGAACAGAAACAGGCACTCTCTGAAATATTCCCAAAAATGCACTTTGTGGAGGAGGGGTGTTCTTTCTTCTGAAATGTTTTCCAGCCAAAACTTTTCCCCAATTCCAAACATCTTGATTCAGAGAGACTTTGGAAAAGACTTTTACATTTTAAATTACTTTTTGTTTTTGAAAATCTTACCAGCATGTCTATGCAATAGTCTAAATCCTTTCGCAAAAAGAAAGAAAGAAAAAAAGAAAGAAAAAAAAAGCTGTTTAAAATCAGATGTCCCACAAACCAATGGGACTGGATTAATATATGTAAAAATGGATAAAAAAAAAGTTATTCATTAAAAATGTCCACTGGCCATGGGCCATTTTTAAGTTTTTTTTTTAAATCGCTTTTGTAACACATCACATAGAGGACAGAATGGAACATGGGGTTTTCAGATTACAAAAGGAGAAGATGGGGGCCATTCTGAGTTCTCATGATTGGGTCCCACCCCCCCTTTCTAAAAGGTTACAATACAATTTAGACTGAGTCTCTGATTTTTGCCTATTAAGGGCAACGTTCACCGACTTGAAAACACTCACTCCATCCTAAGGGCAGGTTATTTTTGAATTTCTCATTTAATTTAAAATATTTTAAAACATTTTTTTTTTTTTTTTTTTTTGCATAGCATAGCTGAGTTCAATCTATATACAGCTATTAAAAAGAAAAAAAAAACTGCAACCGAAAAAAAACTGACCCAGCTCAGCTATGCTATGGGAAATTTTTTTAAATATCATTCAAAATTAAAAAAGAAAATCAGAAAATAACCTGCACTTAAGATGAACAGGAAGGTGTAGGTGTCTTCGAGTCAGTGAAGAATTCCCTTACAAATCAGAAACAATTTCAAAATTGTGACCTTTTCATTTCTTTTTTCTTTATGACCCAACCATTATACACAACCACCTGTTTTTTGCCGTAAGAGAACCTCGCCATCCAAGCAGAAGGTGCCTCAAATCTGTTTTATCCACTCCCACCCTCAACCAATGTCCTACAGAAGAAAGTATGTGAAAACAGATAAGACAGATTTCAGGCAGCCTCTCCTTTTTCTTCACAGTGGACATGGATCTAGGAAGGTTGACCTAACAACCTCCTCTCAGAAAATGAAAAGTTTCAATTTCTGATTGTATTCAACTGATTCTCAGTAACATTCCTATATTTTAGAAGGAAAGGGGGGGTTGGGGGAACAAATCTTTTCAAAGTCTTGTGGGGAGAAGTTTTGGCTGAGAGTGGGAGTCGTTCTGTTTGAAATCAGAGTCTGATCTTTTTTCCAAGGTCCTTGCTCTGTACAGTTCAAATCATTCGTTCTCTATGCACACTGGGGGGGATTTTTTTAAAAAAGGCACTTTCGACTCCATGCAATGACCAGAAAGGGAAAAGATATATTTATATATGTACACTATAATAAGTCCCTGACAAATTTGGATGAACATTCTCGTTGAAAAGGAAGTGCAAGTTCCATGAGGATTTCTCTATCCAGAAATATTCACCCGATCAAAAAACATCCCCTCAGATCCTTCTGTACAGGGTGTCACATTCTGTCAATAGGTTTTTCATAAATAACTGTTTATTTCATGGAACAAAGAATATAAACAATGATTAACATATCTGAAGCTATAAAGAAAACAAATTATGTTATGTTGGAAAAAACAAAATGGATTAAAAATATGTAATATTTAGGGAAATAAAAAATGTTTTCCTTTGAGAAACGTAGATTTACAGTTAATAACATAAAATGACCTTTAAGATTTCAATCAAACTCTAAAAGAAAATTTTCTTGATTGGGGGGATTATCTTTAATAATAATAATAATAATAATAAGCTCGAGATATCATGGAACAAAGAATATAAACCGGGAAGGAAAACCAGTCAACGGAGGCGAGCCGAGGCAAGCCGAGAATTCTGGGACAAGTGTGACCCTGAACTGCCGGCAACCTTGGCGATTTTTTTCAATTGGCGATAACTTGGCATGTGTTTTACCTCTCGCCGCCGTAGAAATCAGCACCCACCCGTCTCTGGCCAAATTAAGCGATAAATGCGCCAAACAGTTCCCATTCCTCAGGGAATGCTGGGATATGGGTGAACCTCACAGAAATCCAGTGGCATCGACGATCACCCTGCTTCTAAGGGGAAAGAGGCTTCGTTTTCCTTCCAGGTTTATATTCTTCGTTCCATGGTTTATTTTGTCTTGCTCATAGAATTCCTCTGACCCCCACCGATGGAATTCTCTCTCTCCAAAAGACAACAATCACTAACTGCCGTCCCTGAGCTGTGGCACCCTTTCGTAGAGGTCGAGGACGAAAGCGATGTAGGGAGAGATGTCATACTGCTGCGTACCCTCCGGTGATATGAAAGGATGCTCCAGCAGACGGGGATAGAAAGGCCGCTGCTTGTAGTCCTTCTGCAGGCTGAAAAAGCAAATTAACACATCAGAATAATGACACAAGACTCAGAGAAACTATTTTTTTTCTCTAATTGCTATTATTTTTTATGTTACGTTAACTTTTTATTTTATTCCATCTCTTAGCTTCCTGGACTTGACAGTTTTATTCCAAAATTTAATTTTTCAAAGTTATTAGATTTCTGCTGTCTGAACTTGCACATTTTATTTAACTATCAATTTTATACAAAGTTTTTGGAGAGGGGGGGGGGATAATATTACAAGTTTAATTTTTTTTTCGCCAAAATTAACTTTATACTATATTAATTTCCTTTTAACACTATTCCGTACTTATTTCAACTTATTAAAATCCTGTTATTAGATCTAATCTATTAATCTTCATAGAAACAATATCTGTTCTTAATTCACCTTAAAAAACATTTATTTCAATATGCACAAATTTAAAAAATGGCTCAAAATTAAAAAAATATTCTTAATTAAACTTTATTTCTTAAAATTCCCAATAAAATTCATTTTTTTCCTTGTTTTTATCTTTTTTTTAAAGAAAGTCTTACTAAATTTCTTTTAAAACCTTACTTTTCAAAAATATTCCCTTTATTTATTTTTTGCATTTCATATTTATTGCATATCAATAAATTCATTTCTTTTCTTTTTTGTGTGAAATTATCGTCTGTGGAATATATTCATTTTTGATTATTCATTCAATATTTTGATTACTTTTGATTATAAATTACTTAAATAATAATCTTTTAAAATAAAATTATCGTTTGCAGAAGATTCGAGACTGCTAATTTTAATCTCGATGCTAGACCTAAATTTACATAAAAGAATCGTGGTTAGAGATTATATGGAAAGTTCTAGAAACTTTTTTTTTACTTAAGTGAGGAGGCCCAGAGATGTATGGAATCTTTTATTCGATAAAGGGTTTGAACAATATAAAAGCCAGTTTTTTTTTATGTTGCTTTGGAAGGGGAGAGCATTTTCCCTGTGGATATGATTGCATTTAAATAAATCTTTTGGAGCTGTAGAATGTTTAATTTCATGAACCTTCTAGATTTATTCATTTACTTAAATTTTATCTCGCCACAACTCCTGTGATATAAAATGTGGAAACTTGCGGATAATATTACTGGCTCCCTATCTCAAAATGTCACATGTATATGTTTTATTTGGTTCAGTTTTCAAACTTTGAATTCAAAAGCTCTTTATGTAACGAATTTAACAATTTTATTTGTTTACAATTCTTTCGTTGCCACTTAAAAAAATATCATAATATAAATTTTTTAATATGCGTAAGTGTCATCCACGTAAATATGACTTTGTCGGAATAAAGAAAACGCATTTTATTTATTTATTTAATCATGATTCTATCTGTAATTGCTAACTCCATGGTACATACTTTTTTTCTGAAAATTTACATGTTTCATTTTTTATTTCCAAAAATGCATCTGTAATGGAAAAACATGTAAAATAAATTAAAATAATTTTTTTAAAAGGTTATTCTGTAAAAAAAAATAACATTGTGCAAATCTACAGATCATAATTTATTTTTGTGTTTAATTTCAAGTCAAAATACTGAATAGTTTTTTTTTTTTTGGGGGGGGGGGGTAAAGTGTATGAGAAATGTAATTTGAGTAGCCTAGTAGAGGATTTGCTTCGCTCATCCTAATAAATAAATATTTTCCCTATGAAACATTGCTGCATTAATAAAAACATTTAAAATACATTAAAATTTTTTATTTACATGTTTCAACTCTTTAATTGAGTCATCTTCAGAATGAAAATAGAAAATAAAATTACAAACAAAATGAACATGTAAAACTGTAATAAATAATTATTGAAATTAAATGTATTGCAATGCTTTTTAATTTGGATATTGTCCATGGTCTAGCCAAAAATTATCTTGTAAAATGTCCAACTATTCAATCCATATACTTGAGATAAATTTATTAAAAAAGCTAACATATTTGTAAACGGATTCGCTATCTTTTTGCATCCCAAGTATATGGATTGAATGGTTGGACAATTTACAAGATAATTATTTAGCTAGATCACAGACAATCTATACTAATAAAATCCGTGCGCCTCTGTCTGTCTGCTTGAAGCCGATTACAGTTCGCAACGCGGGCGAGTTGGAAGTCGCGAGAGGTGTCTTTCGATTGGAAATATTCCAGGGAAGTCATTTCGGGCATTTTCGAGACCGTGGGACCAAAATTAAAAAAGTTGTGAATTAAAAACCCCTTGGGAATCGGAACGAAAAATGTCCCAAATCCCAAACGGCGCTCAAACGGAGCTCCGAGGCAGAACACTGCGCTACCTTGCGGTGAAGAACCTGAACTTTTCCCCTTTGGCTAAAAGAAGAAACAGCCGAAAATCGCTTTTTCTACCGGCGCTAATTGCGTTTTTTTTGCGCGTTTTTTCTTAAACCATCATGCAGACAGTTTTTAAAGTAGAAAAAAACTGATTACATATTCAGAATCTGCGTAAAAATCTGCTTCTGATGAACTAAAAAATACGGAAAAATGTCTTAAGGGCGCGTATTGCCCACCGTGCAAAACCAAATATTTTTAACGGGACTATGGGCGCGAAGCGACCATAGTTCCGATCCACAATCTTTTTTTTTTTCAAGTGCACGTGGCCCACAGTGCGAAATCACATATTTTTAACGGGACCATGGCTCTTTAATTTACTTTTTTTGTGCTTGAGGATTCGAACACCAAGACTTGCTTATTAAATGAATTTTTTGGCTTATTATATACTGCTTAATACCGAGGTTCGTTTGGAAAAAGTGGCCCAGCTAGCGGGCGTAGCTCGCTAGTATCTAAATTAAAAAGTGCGCGATATTCAATTTCAATAATTATTTATTCCAGTTTTTCATGTTCATTATGTTTGTTATTTTATTTTCTGTTTATATTCTTAAGATGACTCAACTGAAAAAGAGTTGAAACATGTAAATAAATTTTTTTAATGCATTTTAAATGTTTTTGGTGATACAATAACGTTGCCTTATAAGCAAAATATTTATAATTTAAAGTTCTTTTCGTTGTGGAATATATATTATTAATATTATGATATAGTGAATGTTTTGTTCTGATAAAAAGAAGTCGTATGAGAACTTTTATCATTAAATATAAATATATTTTTTCAATCCAGGATACAAAACCATTCTGTTTTTAACTCTTAAAAATTTCTAAGAGTCACCATGTTTTCTCAAGCATTTAAAATATGGGAAAACCTTGGCTCCTTCCTCTTTTTTTGCCAGATTTCAAAAGGATGCCGAGATGCAAAAAGAAAAAAAATCAAATGACGCAGAAAAGTAAAATGACCCAATAGTATTTCAATTAACTTTGAAATTATTCAAAAGATGTAAAAAAAAAATGAAAATTTAATTAACCTTTAGGTTGAACTTTTTAGGTTGAAGAGACTGTTGAACCTTCAACAAGTCACTTTTGTTTTAGTACACTTATTTATTGTATAATATATCAGAATACCTTCTACAGGTTGAAAAGAAAAATCATGCGTTAAGCATAGATTATGAAGCACTTTCCAACACTTCATGTAATTTGAACAAAGCTTCATTATTTAGGAAAATAAGGGCATATAGCCAAATATGTACAGTCTCAGCAAAAAAAATCTCGACACTTGCAATTTCAGACATTCTGTTAAATATCGAGAAATATAGATGAGGAATGACTTTGAAGTTCCAGATGTATAAACAAAACAAAAGAGTACAGGTCATATTTTTGTGAAGATTTTTCCCCCAAAATCCATAAGGGACTGTCAACAAATTGAAAAAGAAATTGAAATTTGTAATCACTGATAAAAAACTTACATTAGAATAATGACAGTCAGCGAAAATCAGTGAAAGAATCAGATTTTCTGTTGATTTTCTCAGAAACTAAGCGAAAATCAGCGAAAACGATGTTTTATTCGGATTAAAAAAAAAGTCTTACAAGAACTTTGATCATTAATTTTTTTTTTCCCTAACCCAAGATACAAAAACATTCTGTTTTGAATTCCTAAAAATTTCAAAAGAGTCACCATGTTTTTTCCATGTATTTAAAATACTGAAAAACCTCGGGTCCTTCCTTTTTTTAGAAGGTTTCAAAAGGATGCCGAGATGTCAAAAAATCAAACGACACAGAAAAGAAAATCGTCCAACAGTACTTTCAATTATCTTTGAAATAATACAATAAGATTAAAAAAAAAATTGAAAATTAACCTAAGTTCTTTCAACCAAGTCACTTTTATTTTAGTAGTGACATTAAAATTTTTAATGAAAAAAACACACATAATTCTTATGACTACACATTCATCTTTTAGCTGATGATTAAGTCTTCATTTTGCTCATGTGGAAAGGGATTCAAATACCGGGGGGGGGGAAAGGGGGAGACAGCATTTGAAATCGTGGGTGGTCCGGACGCATATTTCGGATGTGTATATTGCTCGGACGATTACTGTTTCTAAACCAATAGGAGACCGTCATTATCACGGTCAAGTACACGCCCACACAGTTTGATTGACAGGAACTCGTGGACAATTGACGGTGCTAATTATAACGGTAATCTGTTGCGGATGAAAGTGAGCTGACTGGCTGAATGGTTAGAGCGTCGTGCTTGAAACCGGAGGATATGGGTTCGAGTCCATCGCGGGCCGCGAGTCCGTTGGTGATTTTTTTTTTAATTATTGGAGGCTGTCTTTTATTAATAAATAAGACATTTAAAAAAAATATTTCAAACCCTTTTAATATTCTAAATATCGTTCCAAAATGATTTATATATATATTAAACAAATGGGAAAAAAAGTATTCTTCGAAAATATCCGTATAAGCAAAATTCTTACTTTAATTTTTATTTATTTATTTATTTATTTATTTCAGGATCAGAGGAAGTATAATTTCTAATTGAAGTAAATAAAATTCAGTCATTTTGAAAAAAAAAATTCTTTCGTACCTTTAATTTTTAATTACCGAGTACAAATTCAAACAATCCGAGTACAAATAAATAATAAACACACACGATCAATTGTCCACGAGTTCCTGTCAATCAAACTGTGTGGGCGTGTACTTGACCGTGATAATGACGGTCTCCTATTGGTTTAGAAACAGTAATCGTCCCAGCAATATACACATCCGAAATATGCGGTCCGGACACTTCATTTGAAAAATTTATTGCACTCATTATAAACTTGAATTTTTCATCAATCCTATTCTTTCCTTAGCATAAAATGAATTTGTGACAACAGTTTCATGGGAAACAGAATACCTGTAGTGTGAATGGGCTTCGGACAAGAAATGCATTTAACATTGAATTCTACCTTCCCCACCCCCTTTTCCAATGGCAGTTATTGACTCATTTTATCACAAAGTTTTATTTATATAAGCAATTTTTCAATGCAATCAGCAGAACAACACATCTAATCTTTAAGAATCTGGAAAATTAATGGTTATGAAGTTTATATACTTCGTAATGAAAGGTGAAAACTGAACACAAATATTTATTAAAAATAACTTCTTTGAATTTTTTTTGGCTAAAATCTTTTTTTCCCCCATGGCCTGCAAAAAAATGTTCCACTTATAACAATAAAAGTTTGAAAGAGTTTAGACAACGAGAAGAACTATTTATATTTGTTCTAAATTATGAAACAAGAAAATTGTCTTCTTACATACCCCTGTAAATAAATTTTTTGGCTTTATTTGAGACTATAAATTGAGATGACATGAGAGTTAAATAGAGATCCCGTACCCTACAAATTTGTGGCAGTGCCAGCGTCTGTAATAAATATGTTTTAAGATAGTCTGAGGCCCATAGTTTGTTCCTTTCAAACCAATTACACCAAAAAGTTGTCTGATACGTCAACAGGACCGTAGCTGGAAGTGGGGAGGGGCAACAAGAAAATGTATTCTCTCTATGATAAAAGAAGATGAGTGCACATTTCTCATTGAACAGTAATGACTTCATTTTATGGCGAGAAAAGAGTGGGATGATGAAAAATTGGAGTGCATGACTAAAGCAATAGGACGCATCGTCTTTGCTTCCTAGGTGCCAGTAGGATCACATGAGTGTTGTTGAAACACCTATTTCAGTTACTCTGCAAAACAGTGAAAGGGCCTCAATTCGATTTTTGTAGAGAATTTCATTTGCATTTCCAGAACATAAGTTCATTGAGTGAACAAGTGATCTGCACAGGCTGAAGCCCGAGCCCGGCCCAGTCCACAGGCAGGGTTCGGGCTGGGCCTAGGCAGAAGTGGATTAACTATCCCCGGGCCCATAGACTCGACTTTTTGAGGGCCCCCTTTCACTCCTTCAAAGAGGTATATACTAGAAAAATTAAAACACATGCCTCCTTCATTAACTCAAATCATTGGCTGTAAAAATATAAATGATTGCATCAAAGAATTTCGCACATCTTTTGCTTTAAATATTAATGTCCGACCAGTGTAAAAGAATATTTTCTTGTTTTTATATTAGGAAAATTTTAGCACCGGGCCCCCTTTTCTTCTGGGCCCCTAGGCTTCAGCCTACTAAGCCTAATGGGTAAGCCGCCTCTGGGCCTAGTCACTAACATTTTTGGGTTGGGCTTAGGCCTTCATTTTTTTCCCCTGGAGTATCGGCCTAACAAATTTTTTTCGTACGAAGCTGAGACTGATTTCATTCTTTCTAGTCTTCTCGGACCAAAATAATCAGTTCCTATTGAATCTTCCCGTATGAAAATCCATTTCTCGACGTGGCCAAGTCTGTTTAAAAATCAGTAAGATTTGGCTTGATTCAAAAATTTTTCCAAGAAAGTCCTATACTGTTAAGTGTTGTCATTATTCTATAATGAAACATTAGGATTTATTCTTTTTAATAATCTTAGATTACTAGGCTTATTAAAATAGAATTAAAACATGAAAAAAGAAAACATGATTATGACAGAATTTTCTTTTAAACTGAACACTGTAAATTTCTTTTCTACTGTTCACCCATTCAAAATGAATACAACAATACCTAAGAAAAAAAATATATTAAACATTTATATCTGCAAGAAGGAAATTTTTTTTTTTCTTTCCAATGTGATTGTGTCTTACAAGATTTTACTTTTACCAGTTTTTAGATTTTTATGTCTCCACTTCATGGAATATGGATTAATAATACTAATGATAACTGAAACATTTACATACAAACAAAAGGTTCATTAAAAGCATAAATATCGCAAACTACAACACAAGAGACTATAAACATGAAAAAAAAATGATTAAGTTTTTTTTTTAGTCTGAACTCTTCTGTAAGAGTAAAGATCAATATTCTGTAGAAATGAGCTTGGGGCGGACTGAATTTTTAATTTTTTTTCCTGGGCTGAGCGGAAATTTTAAATTTCAGGCTGGGCCAGCCCCCCTCTTTTTTTGTTTGGGCCGAAATTTAAATTTTTGGGCCGGGCCAAATTTTTTTTAGTTCTGGCCAGGCTGGGCTGAATTTTTTCTTCTATGGATCAGGCGGGGCTTGAGCCTGGGAGTGCAGACTTGATAAATGAGTGGCCGTTCACACTGTATGTGTTCTCATTAAACTGCTTGTAATGACTTCATTTTATGCCAAGAAAAGAATAGAATAATTCAAATGTATGACTTGACACATCCTGTTTGCTTCTTAGGTGCCAATAGGATCGAGCGAGTGTTGTTGACAGTTACACTGGAATATTTCTGTGAAAGGGCCTCCAATCCCAATTCGAGTTTTGGAAAGAATTTCATTTAGATTAGTTTATTGAGTGACCTTGAAATCTTTTCCAGGGGACTGAGCTCATCCCCCTCAGCTATGGCTCTGTATGTCAGCCAACCAGTGGGTCACTTTAAGGTTCAGACCAAAAATCATCAGCAATTAAAAAACGAACCTATCAAAAAAAAAAAAAAAATTGTAATTTAAGAAATTACACCAACCATTTGAAAAATGTTTCACTCTAAACATTCATCTATCACTTTAAGCTAAATACCAATTGTTTTATTGTGTATTTCTGTGCCACTGCTATAAATGACTTCATACATGCTGCAATTTGAAGGTACGGTTCGTTTAAGTTACATCACTCCGTTGTCGCCAAGCATAAAAGTTGGCGACGAAAGAAACATTTCAAACTATGTAACATTGTTGGTGCGAAAATAATCATTATTAAAATACAGCTTTGGCATATACTGTTATACTTGTAAGACTTTGGCATATACTGTTTGATTTTACAGAGCAGAATTTTGGTGATGGAGGTTTTAAACCAAAGTCGATCGCAGCAGATGCATCTGTGAATGGGTCCATCAGACATCGAATCAAAAAAGTTTTTTCCCAGTTTTTCCCAAGCCGATTGCTTTTTAGTTTTCTTTTTAGGTGGTGGAAAATCAAGAGTAATAGCTATAACATTTTCCGGCTTGTTAGAATCACTATTGGCACTCAAATTTTCCTGGTTAGAACCGACCGATAGTAAAACGCCATGGCTAGTGGATTGGTCGCCCTGGCGACATGATGTTTTACAATTAATCGGTTCGGCATTAAATTGCTTCCTTTTTCGTGATCGCCTTTCAACACGTAATTGGTTTTCAGCGGCTCAATAATCTTTTGATTTTATCATTTTCTGCATTGAAAGACGTTTTTGCGCCAAACCAAATACAGTATTACTCAGTTATCCCGTCGACCAATTTCGCCAAATGATACGAATCGCCAAACTAATAAGCAACTTATACATGTTGACTGTGTTTAATATCATTGAATGCGATATTCACGTTCATTCATTTCTTTGGCTTCGGCTTTTTCCGTATCTGTTAATTTCCGTCTACCCATTTTTAAATTTGTTAGTTTTCTCCTTTATTACAATGATTTTAACCATTTTAATTTACTATTCAAATAAAAATTCTTCTAAAAGTAAAGAATTTAATTTAAATTCAAATAAAAATTCTTCTAAAAATAAAGAATTTAATTTAAATTCAAAAGTGGTAACATCATTCAAAAGTGGTAACATCATTCAAAAGTGGTAACATCATCGGGTCCATTCTCCCGAAAACAACAACCATTTTTCAAATGGTTAAAAAAAAAAAATAAATAATTGTAATTTAAGAAATTACCCCAACCATTTGAAAAATGTTTCACTCGATACATTCATCTATCATTTTAAGCTAAATACCAGTTGTTTTATTGTGTATTATCCGTGCCACTGCTATAAATGACTTTATACATGCTGCAATTTGAAGGTACGGTTCGTTTAAGTTATATCACTCTATTGTCGCCAAGCATAAAAGTTGGCGACGAAAGAAACATTTCAAACTATTTAACATTGTTGGTGCAAAAGTAATCATTATTAAAATACAGCTTTGGCATATACTGTTATACTTGTAAGACTTTGGCATATATTGTTTGATTTTACAGAGCAGAATTTTGGTGATGGAGGTTTTAAACCAAAATCGATCGCAGCACATGCATCTGTGAATGGGTCCATCAGACATCGAATCAAAAAAGTTTTTTCCCAGTTTTTCCCAAGCCGATTGCTTTTTAGTTTTCTTTTTAGGTGGTGGAAAATCAATAGTAATAGCTATAACATTTTCCGGCTTGTTAGAATCACTATTGGCACTCAAATTTTCCTGGTTAGAACCGACCGATAGTAAAACGCCATGGCTAGTGGATTGGTCGCCCTGGCGACATGATGTTTTACAATTAATCGGTTCGGCATTAAATTGCTTCCTTTTTCGTGATCGCCTTTCAACACGTAATTGGTTTTCAGCGGCTCAATAATCTTTTGATTTTATCATTTTCTGCATTGAAAGACGTTTTTGCGCCAAACCAAATACAGTATTACTCAGTTATCCCGTCGACCAATTTCGCCAAATGATACGAATCGCCAAACTAATAAGCAACTTATACATGTTGACTGTGTTTAATATCATTGAATGCGATATTCACGTTCATTCATTTCTTTGGCTTCGGCTTTTTCCGTATCTGTTAATTTCCGTCTACCCATTTTTAAATTTGTTAGTTTTCTCCTTTATTACAATGATTTTAACCATTTTAATTTACTATTCAAATAAAAATTCTTCTAAAAGTAAAGAATTTAATTTAAATTCAAATAAAAATTCTTCTAAAAATAAAGAATTTAATTTAAATTCAAAAGTGGTAACATCATTCAAAAGTGGTAACATCATCGGGTCCATTCTCCCGAAAACAACAACCATTTTTCAAATGGTTAAAAAAAAAAAAAAAATTGTAATTTAAGAAATTACCCCAACCATTTGAAAAATGTTTCACTCGATACATTCATCTATCATTTTAAGCTAAATACCAGTTGTTTTATTGTGTATTATCCGTGCCACTGCTATAAATGACTTTATACATGCTGCAATTTGAAGGTACGGTTCGTTTAAGTTATATCACTCTATTGTCGCCAAGCATAAAAGTTGGCGACGAAAGAAACATTTCAAACTATTTAACATTGTTGGTGCAAAAGTAATCATTATTAAAATACAGCTTTGGCATATACTGTTATACTTGTAAGACTTTGGCATATATTGTTTGATTTTACAGAGCAGAATTTTGGTGATGGAGGTTTTAAACCAAAATCGATCGCAGCACATGCATCTGTGAATGGGTCCATCAGACATCGAATCAAAAAAGTTTTTTCCCAGTTTTTCCCAAGCCGATTGCTTTTTAGTTTTCTTTTTAGGTGGTGGAAAATCAAGAGTAATAGCTATAACATTTTCCGGCTTGTTAGAATCACTATTGGCACTCAAATTTTCCTGGTTAGAACCGACCGATAGTAAAACGCCATGGCTAGTGGATTGGTCGCCCTGGCGACATGATGTTTTACAATTAATCGGTTCGGCATTAAATTGCTTCCTTTTTCGTGATCGCCTTTCAACACGTAATTGGTTTTCAGCGGCTCAATAATCTTTTGATTTTATCATTTTCTGCATTGAAAGACGTTTTTGCGCCAAACCAAATACAGTATTACTCAGTTATCCCGTCGACCAATTTCGCCAAATGATACGAATCGCCAAACTAATAAGCAACTTATACATGTTGACTAAATTTTTATTTTAAATAGCAAAAGAAGAAATAAAAATCACTTTATGATTGTTTAAGTACGCGTATTGTGTTTAATATCATTGAATGCGATATTCACGTTCATTCATTTCTTTGGCTTCGGCTTTTTCCGTATCTGTTAATTTCCGTCTACCCATTTTTAAATTTGTTAGTTTTCTCCTTTATTACAATGATTTTAACCATTTTAATTTACTATTCAAATAAAAATTCTTCTAAAAGTAAAGAATTTAATTTAAATTCAAATAAAAATTCTTCTAAAAATAAAGAATTTAATTTAAATTCAAAAGTGGTAACATCATTCAAAAGTGGTAACATCATCGGGTCCATTCTCCCGAAAACAACAACCATTTTTCAAATGGTTAATAAAGAATTTAATTTAAATTCAAAAGTGGTAACATCATTCAAAAGTGGTAACATCATTCAAAAGTGGTAACATCATCGGGTCCATTCTCCCGAAAACAACAACCATTTTTCAAATGGTTAAAAAAAAAAAAAAATAATATTTAAAAAAATTGTAATTTAAGAAATTACCCCAACCATTTGAAAAATGTTTCACTCGATACATTCATCTATCATTTTAAGCTAAATACCAGTTGTTTTATTGTGTATTATCCGTGCCACTGCTATAAATGACTTTATACATGCTGCAATTTGAAGGTACGGTTCGTTTAAGTTATATCACTCTATTGTCGCCAAGCATAAAAGTTGGCGACGAAAGAAACATTTCAAACTATTTAACATTGTTGGTGCAAAAGTAATCATTATTAAAATACAGCTTTGGCATATACTGTTATACTTGTAAGACTTTGGCATATATTGTTTGATTTTACAGAGCAGAATTTTGGTGATGGAGGTTTTAAACCAAAATCGATCGCAGCACATGCATCTGTGAATGGGTCCATCAGACATCGAATCAAAAAAGTTTTTTCCCAGTTTTTCCCAAGCCGATTGCTTTTTAGTTTTCTTTTTAGGTGGTGGAAAATCAATAGTAATAGCTATAACATTTTCCGGCTTGTTAGAATCACTATTGGCACTCAAATTTTCCTGGTTAGAACCGACCGATAGTAAAACGCCATGGCTAGTGGATTGGTCGCCCTGGCGACATGATGTTTTACAATTAATCGGTTCGGCATTAAATTGCTTCCTTTTTCGTGATCGCCTTTCAACACGTAATTGGTTTTCAGCGGCTCAATAATCTTTTGATTTTATCATTTTCTGCATTGAAAGACGTTTTTGCGCCAAACCAAATACAGTATTACTCAGTTATCCCGTCGACCAATTTCGCCAAATGATACGAATCGCCAAACTAATAAGCAACTTATACATGTTGACTGTGTTTAATATCATTGAATGCGATATTCACGTTCATTCATTTCTTTGGCTTCGGCTTTTTCCGTATCTGTTAATTTCCGTCTACCCATTTTTAAATTTGTTAGTTTTCTCCTTTATTACAATGATTTTAACCATTTTAATTTACTATTCAAATAAAAATTCTTCTAAAAGTAAAGAATTTAATTTAAATTCAAATAAAAATTCTTCTAAAAATAAAGAATTTAATTTAAATTCAAAAGTGGTAACATCATTCAAAAGTGGTAACATCATTCAAAAGTGGTAACATCATCGGGTCCATTCTCCCGAAAACAACAACCATTTTTCAAATGGTTAAAAAAAAAAAAAAAAATTGTAATTTAAGAAATTACCCCAACCATTTGAAAAATGTTTCACTCGATACATTCATCTATCATTTTAAGCTAAATACCAGTTGTTTTATTGTGTATTATCCGTGCCACTGCTATAAATGACTTTATACATGCTGCAATTTGAAGGTACGGTTCGTTTAAGTTATATCACTCTATTGTCGCCAAGCATAAAAGTTGGCGACGAAAGAAACATTTCAAACTATTTAACATTGTTGGTGCAAAAGTAATCATTATTAAAATACAGCTTTGGCATATACTGTTATACTTGTAAGACTTTGGCATATATTGTTTGATTTTACAGAGCAGAATTTTGGTGATGGAGGTTTTAAACCAAAATCGATCGCAGCACATGCATCTGTGAATGGGTCCATCAGACATCGAATCAAAAAAGTTTTTTCCCAGTTTTTCCCAAGCCGATTGCTTTTTAGTTTTCTTTTTAGGTGGTGGAAAATCAAGAGTAATAGCTATAACATTTTCCGGCTTGTTAGAATCACTATTGGCACTCAAATTTTCCTGGTTAGAACCGACCGATAGTAAAACGCCATGGCTAGTGGATTGGTCGCCCTGGCGACATGATGTTTTACAATTAATCGGTTCGGCATTAAATTGCTTCCATTTTCGTGATCGCCTTTCAACACGTAATTGGTTTTCAGCGGCTCAATAATCTTTTGATTTTATCATTTTCTGCATTGAAAGACGTTTTTGCGCCAAACCAAATACAGTATTACTCAGTTATCCCGTCGACCAATTTCGCCAAATGATACGAATCGCCAAACTAATAAGCAACTTATACATGTTGACTAAATTTTTATTTTAAATAGCAAAAGAAGAAATAAAAATCACTTTATGATTGTTTAAGTACGCGTATTGTGTTTAATATCATTGAATGCGATATTCACGTTCATTCATTTCTTTGGCTTCGGCTTTTTCCGTATCTGTTAATTTCCGTCTACCCATTTTTAAATTTGTTAGTTTTCTCCTTTATTACAATGATTTTAACCATTTTAATTTACTATTCAAATAAAAATTCTTCTAAAAGTAAAGAATTTAATTTAAATTCAAATAAAAATTCTTCTAAAAATAAAGAATTTAATTTAAATTCAAAAGTGGTAACATCATTCAAAAGTGGTAACATCATTCAAAAGTGGTAACATCATCGGGTCCATTCTCCCGAAAACAACAACCATTTTTCAAATGGTTAATAAAGAATTTAATTTAAATTCAAAAGTGGTAACATCATTCAAAAGTGGTAACATCATTCAAAAGTGGTAACATCATCGGGTCCATTCTCCCGAAAACAACAACCATTTTTCAAATGGTTAAAAAAAAAAAAAAAAAATAATATTTAAAAAAATTGTAATTTAAGAAATTACCCCAACCATTTGAAAAATGTTTCACTCGATACATTCATCTATCATTTTAAGCTAAATACCAGTTGTTTTATTGTGTATTATCCGTGCCACTGCTATAAATGACTTTATACATGCTGCAATTTGAAGGTACGGTTCGTTTAAGTTATATCACTCTATTGTCGCCAAGCATAAAAGTTGGCGACGAAAGAAACATTTCAAACTATTTAACATTGTTGGTGCAAAAGTAATCATTATTAAAATACAGCTTTGGCATATACTGTTATACTTGTAAGACTTTGGCATATATTGTTTGATTTTACAGAGCAGAATTTTGGTGATGGAGGTTTTAAACCAAAATCGATCGCAGCACATGCATCTGTGAATGGGTCCATCAGACATCGAATCAAAAAAGTTTTTTCCCAGTTTTTCCCAAGCCGATTGCTTTTTAGTTTTCTTTTTAGGTGGTGGAAAATCAAGAGTAATAGCTATAACATTTTCCGGCTTGTTAGAATCACTATTGGCACTCAAATTTTCCTGGTTAGAACCGACCGATAGTAAAACGCCATGGCTAGTGGATTGGTCGCCCTGGCGACATGATGTTTTACAATTAATCGGTTCGGCATTAAATTGCTTCCTTTTTCGTGATCGCCTTTCAACACGTAATTGGTTTTCAGCGGCTCAATAATCTTTTGATTTTATCATTTTCTGCATTGAAAGACGTTTTTGCGCCAAACCAAATACAGTATTACTCAGTTATCCCGTCGACCAATTTCGCCAAATGATACGAATCGCCAAACTAATAAGCAACTTATACATGTTGACTAAATTTTTATTTTAAATAGCAAAAGAAGAAATAAAAATCACTTTATGATTGTTTAAGTACGCGTATTGTGTTTAATATCATTGAATGCG
Organism: Maratus speculifer; assembly: GCA_964019185.1. Taxonomy (NCBI): domain Eukaryota; kingdom Metazoa; phylum Arthropoda; class Arachnida; order Araneae; family Salticidae; genus Maratus; species Maratus speculifer. The sequence continues at coordinate 78,205 of CAXHSM010000943.1, forward strand.
ATATTCACGTTCATTCATTTCTTTGGCTTCGGCTTTTTCCGTATCTGTTAATTTCCGTCTACCCATTTTTAAATTTGTTAGTTTTCTCCTTTATTACAATGATTTTAACCATTTTAATTTACTATTCAAATAAAAATTCTTCTAAAAGTAAAGAATTTAATTTAAATTCAAATAAAAATTCTTCTAAAAATAAAGAATTTAATTTAAATTCAAAAGTGGTAACATCATTCAAAAGTGGTAACATCATCGGGTCCATTCTCCCGAAAACAACAACCATTTTTCAAATGGTTAATAAAGAATTTAATTTAAATTCAAAAGTGGTAACATCATTCAAAAGTGGTAACATCATTCAAAAGTGGTAACATCATCGGGTCCATTCTCCCGAAAACAACAACCATTTTTCAAATGGTTAAAAAAAAAAAAAATAATATTTAAAAAAATTGTAATTTAAGAAATTACCCCAACCATTTGAAAAATGTTTCACTCGATACATTCATCTATCATTTTAAGCTAAATACCAGTTGTTTTATTGTGTATTATCCGTGCCACTGCTATAAATGACTTTATACATGCTGCAATTTGAAGGTACGGTTCGTTTAAGTTATATCACTCTATTGTCGCCAAGCATAAAAGTTGGCGACGAAAGAAACATTTCAAACTATTTAACATTGTTGGTGCAAAAGTAATCATTATTAAAATACAGCTTTGGCATATACTGTTATACTTGTAAGACTTTGGCATATATTGTTTGATTTTACAGAGCAGAATTTTGGTGATGGAGGTTTTAAACCAAAATCGATCGCAGCACATGCATCTGTGAATGGGTCCATCAGACATCGAATCAAAAAAGTTTTTTCCCAGTTTTTCCCAAGCCGATTGCTTTTTAGTTTTCTTTTTAGGTGGTGGAAAATCAATAGTAATAGCTATAACATTTTCCGGCTTGTTAGAATCACTATTGGCACTCAAATTTTCCTGGTTAGAACCGACCGATAGTAAAACGCCATGGCTAGTGGATTGGTCGCCCTGGCGACATGATGTTTTACAATTAATCGGTTCGGCATTAAATTGCTTCCTTTTTCGTGATCGCCTTTCAACACGTAATTGGTTTTCAGCGGCTCAATAATCTTTTGATTTTATCATTTTCTGCATTGAAAGACGTTTTTGCGCCAAACCAAATACAGTATTACTCAGTTATCCCGTCGACCAATTTCGCCAAATGATACGAATCGCCAAACTAATAAGCAACTTATACATGTTGACTGTGTTTAATATCATTGAATGCGATATTCACGTTCATTCATTTCTTTGGCTTCGGCTTTTTCCGTATCTGTTAATTTCCGTCTACCCATTTTTAAATTTGTTAGTTTTCTCCTTTATTACAATGATTTTAACCATTTTAATTTACTATTCAAATAAAAATTCTTCTAAAAGTAAAGAATTTAATTTAAATTCAAATAAAAATTCTTCTAAAAATAAAGAATTTAATTTAAATTCAAAAGTGGTAACATCATTCAAAAGTGGTAACATCATTCAAAAGTGGTAACATCATCGGGTCCATTCTCCCGAAAACAACAACCATTTTTCAAATGGTTAAAAAAAAAAAAAAAAAATTGTAATTTAAGAAATTACCCCAACCATTTGAAAAATGTTTCACTCGATACATTCATCTATCATTTTAAGCTAAATACCAGTTGTTTTATTGTGTATTATCCGTGCCACTGCTATAAATGACTTTATAAATGCTGCAATTTGAAGGTACGGTTCGTTTAAGTTATATCACTCTATTGTCGCCAAGCATAAAAGTTGGCGACGAAAGAAACATTTCAAACTATTTAACATTGTTGGTGCAAAAGTAATCATTATTAAAATACAGCTTTGGCATATACTGTTATACTTGTAAGACTTTGGCATATATTGTTTGATTTTACAGAGCAGAATTTTGGTGATGGAGGTTTTAAACCAAAATCGATCGCAGCACATGCATCTGTGAATGGGTCCATCAGACATCGAATCAAAAAAGTTTTTTCCCAGTTTTTCCCAAGCCGATTGCTTTTTAGTTTTCTTTTTAGGTGGTGGAAAATCAAGAGTAATAGCTATAACATTTTCCGGCTTGTTAGAATCACTATTGGCACTCAAATTTTCCTGGTTAGAACCGACCGATAGTAAAACGCCATGGCTAGTGGATTGGTCGCCCTGGCGACATGATGTTTTACAATTAATCGGTTCGGCATTAAATTGCTTCCTTTTTCGTGATCGCCTTTCAACACGTAATTGGTTTTCAGCGGCTCAATAATCTTTTGATTTTATCATTTTCTGCATTGAAAGACGTTTTTGCGCCAAACCAAATACAGTATTACTCAGTTATCCCGTCGACCAATTTCGCCAAATGATACGAATCGCCAAACTAATAAGCAACTTATACATGTTGACTAAATTTTTATTTTAAATAGCAAAAGAAGAAATAAAAATCACTTTATGATTGTTTAAGTACGCGTATTGTGTTTAATATCATTGAATGCGATATTCACGTTCATTCATTTCTTTGGCTTCGGCTTTTTCCGTATCTGTTAATTTCCGTCTACCCATTTTTAAATTTGTTAGTTTTCTCCTTTATTACAATGATTTTAACCATTTTAATTTACTATTCAAATAAAAATTCTTCTAAAAGTAAAGAATTTAATTTAAATTCAAATAAAAATTCTTCTAAAAATAAAGAATTTAATTTAAATTCAAAAGTGGTAACATCATTCAAAAGTGGTAACATCATTCAAAAGTGGTAACATCATCGGGTCCATTCTCCCGAAAACAACAACCATTTTTCAAATGGTTAATAAAGAATTTAATTTAAATTCAAAAGTGGTAACATCATTCAAAAGTGGTAACATCATCGGGTCCATTCTCCCGAAAACAACAACCATTTTTCAAATGGTTAAAAAAAAAAAAAATAATATTTAAAAAAATTGTAATTTAAGAAATTACCCCAACCATTTGAAAAATGTTTCACTCGATACATTCATCTATCATTTTAAGCTAAATACCAGTTGTTTTATTGTGTATTATCCGTGCCACTGCTATAAATGACTTTATACATGCTGCAATTTGAAGGTACGGTTCGTTTAAGTTATATCACTCTATTGTCGCCAAGCATAAAAGTTGGCGACGAAAGAAACATTTCAAACTATTTAACATTGTTGGTGCAAAAGTAATCATTATTAAAATACAGCTTTGGCATATACTGTTATACTTGTAAGACTTTGGCATATATTGTTTGATTTTACAGAGCAGAATTTTGGTGATGGAGGTTTTAAACCAAAATCGATCGCAGCACATGCATCTGTGAATGGGTCCATCAGACATCGAATCAAAAAAGTTTTTTCCCAGTTTTTCCCAAGCCGATTGCTTTTTAGTTTTCTTTTTAGGTGGTGGAAAATCAAGAGTAATAGCTATAACATTTTCCGGCTTGTTAGAATCACTATTGGCACTCAAATTTTCCTGGTTAGAACCGACCGATAGTAAAACGCCATGGCTAGTGGATTGGTCGCCCTGGCGACATGATGTTTTACAATTAATCGGTTCGGCATTAAATTGCTTCCTTTTTCGTGATCGCCTTTCAACACGTAATTGGTTTTCAGCGGCTCAATAATCTTTTGATTTTATCATTTTCTGCATTGAAAGACGTTTTTGCGCCAAACCAAATACAGTATTACTCAGTTATCCCGTCGACCAATTTCGCCAAATGATACGAATCGCCAAACTAATAAGCAACTTATACATGTTGACTAAATTTTTATTTTAAATAGCAAAAGAAGAAATAAAAATCACTTTATGATTGTTTAAGTACGCGTATTGTGTTTAATATCATTGAATGCGATATTCACGTTCATTCATTTCTTTGGCTTCGGCTTTTTCCGTATCTGTTAATTTCCGTCTACCCATTTTTAAATTTGTTAGTTTTCTCCTTTATTACAATGATTTTAACCATTTTAATTTACTATTCAAATAAAAATTCTTCTAAAAGTAAAGAATTTAATTTAAATTCAAATAAAAATTCTTCTAAAAATAAAGAATTTAATTTAAATTCAAAAGTGGTAACATCATTCAAAAGTGGTAACATCATTCAAAAGTGGTAACATCATCGGGTCCATTCTCCCGAAAACAACAACCATTTTTCAAATGGTTAATAAAGAATTTAATTTAAATTCAAAAGTGGTAACATCATTCAAAAGTGGTAACATCATTCAAAAGTGGTAACATCATCGGGTCCATTCTCCCGAAAACAACAACCATTTTTCAAATGGTTAAAAAAAAAAAAATAATAATATTTAAAAAAATTGTAATTTAAGAAATTACCCCAACCATTTGAAAAATGTTTCACTCGATACATTCATCTATCATTTTAAGCTAAATACCAGTTGTTTTATTGTGTATTATCCGTGCCACTGCTATAAATGACTTTATACATGCTGCAATTTGAAGGTACGGTTCGTTTAAGTTATATCACTCTATTGTCGCCAAGCATAAAAGTTGGCGACGAAAGAAACATTTCAAACTATTTAACATTGTTGGTGCAAAAGTAATCATTATTAAAATACAGCTTTGGCATATACTGTTATACTTGTAAGACTTTGGCATATATTGTTTGATTTTACAGAGCAGAATTTTGGTGATGGAGGTTTTAAACCAAAATCGATCGCAGCACATGCATCTGTGAATGGGTCCATCAGACATCGAATCAAAAAAGTTTTTTCCCAGTTTTTCCCAAGCCGATTGCTTTTTAGTTTTCTTTTTAGGTGGTGGAAAATCAATAGTAATAGCTATAACATTTTCCGGCTTGTTAGAATCACTATTGGCACTCAAATTTTCCTGGTTAGAACCGACCGATAGTAAAACGCCATGGCTAGTGGATTGGTCGCCCTGGCGACATGATGTTTTACAATTAATCGGTTCGGCATTAAATTGCTTCCTTTTTCGTGATCGCCTTTCAACACGTAATTGGTTTTCAGCGGCTCAATAATCTTTTGATTTTATCATTTTCTGCATTGAAAGACGTTTTTGCGCCAAACCAAATACAGTATTACTCAGTTATCCCGTCGACCAATTTCGCCAAATGATACGAATCGCCAAACTAATAAGCAACTTATACATGTTGACTGTGTTTAATATCATTGAATGCGATATTCACGTTCATTCATTTCTTTGGCTTCGGCTTTTTCCGTATCTGTTAATTTCCGTCTACCCATTTTTAAATTTGTTAGTTTTCTCCTTTATTACAATGATTTTAACCATTTTAATTTACTATTCAAATAAAAATTCTTCTAAAAGTAAAGAATTTAATTTAAATTCAAATAAAAATTCTTCTAAAAATAAAGAATTTAATTTAAATTCAAAAGTGGTAACATCATTCAAAAGTGGTAACATCATTCAAAAGTGGTAACATCATCGGGTCCATTCTCCCGAAAACAACAACCATTTTTCAAATGGTTAATAATGGACATATTTTCTGCAGCATTTAAAAATTTTTACCTGATTTAAAAATAAAAATAAAAATGATTTTTTTTTTTGTAAAGATTTAAAAACGATTTATTTTAGACGCTATATTAGAAACGAAACGGAGATTTTGGAACATTTGGTACCAAGATAAGAATCATTTACAGAAAGTAATTAATATGAAGCATGATTTTTATAATAAAAAGACATTTTGAAACATTGATTAATGGATCAAAAAGATTTTTAGTTGAAGAAATTTAGAAAATAAGTAAATTAAACTTTTTCTATTTATTGTTTCTTCAACGTAATAGAAAATATATGTAACGAATATTTGAAAGCGAGGTTTCTGACACATTGGCATCAGAAAAAAATCGCGTCAAATCCTGAGCGTATATGGTATCTGTGCCGGGATTTTGTACCTATGCCACATTTTTAAAGTTTCTCCGTCTTATATGTTCGAAGAAAATCAAAATAAATTAAGGTAAATAAAAGTCTTCAAAGATAATGGTATTACAGAATAATAGTAAAAAATAATAGTACATCGCCCTTGGTATGTAATGAAACTAGTAAATCTGTAGAACGAGGCCTTCAAACTCAAGTCCTGGCATTTATTAAGACTAACCGCAGAATTAACAACTAGATGGCGTAAGACTTTTCGGCTCTGCAATAAATTAGCCAATTCTATCAACTTAAATATTCAAATCGAATGTAAACAAATATAAATAATAATGTTTACAAATATTTTTTTTTTTTTTTTTTTTTATAATCGCGCCTAAACTTGTAATATTACAAACAATTAATCATTGAATAAAATTAATTTTGAATTAACTTGTATGAAATTTATTGTTCCGATTATTGTTAAAATGATAACACACTACACGACTTAATTTTTAAAATATCACAAAGAGTTTCTGTTGAAAAGAACTTTTTTTTTATATTTCAAGTTGATATTTTTATAAAACCCTTTTGATTCATTATCTGTATGAAATAATGAAATATAATATCACATTTGAAACATTCATAACGCTCAACCTTTTGGCAAAGATGTCTAATACTTACCACGTTGCCGCGATTTTTTTATGCCAATTTCGCGAAAATTTCGTTTCCAAATACCAGTCACATGCATAATTTTACATTATTTTGTATTATTGAAATAAATAGTGATAAATAAAAAAAAGTTTATTAATAACTATAGAACAAAACAATTTATATCATAAAAAAGGACAGTAAAATAAAATAAACAATTTATTAATAAATATACAGTGATAACCGAGTTAGCATGTGAGACACATAATCGCATTTTGTTCCAGTCGTACCAACGTGCTGCATATATGATATCTGTCCCCAACTTTTCTACGTTGAACCATAGAAGGAATGTAGTGGAGGATATATGGGGGCATACATCATATACCCTCTGGGCTTTTTAAGAGATACCGTATACACTCTGCTTCTCAAAAGAGCTATAGTGTTATACTCTCTAGGGTATACCCTCTGTTTTGAGCGTATACCTTTTACTTAGAATGTATATCCTCTGATCTCTTTACGACTATACCACTGACCCTACCCAGAACCTCGATTGACGGTTTGATTGTTTTTCGCTGTTAAAATTCTGTCGAAGTTAAATTCCAATTTTGGGCAGAAGTTCAGTTCAAACATTAACTAATTTATCAAGAATTTTCTACCTGACAAAATACAGAAAATAAATAAATGTAACGTCATACATAAAGTAAAAAAATAAATGCATTTTATTGATACTATGTCTTGACATATTATTGGAGGTATATTATATTGTTTAGAGGCGAATGTCTAGATCTGTACTTCTAGGCAATGTATCAATACTGATTGTTAAGTATAAATGTCAGTTATATACAGACAGCGATGTAGTCTTAAAAAAATCAGCTGCTCAGAACGGAGCCCACAGAGCAGAGGAGGAGCAGAGCACAGAACCTTAGAGTACAGATACTATTAGTTTTCTTGAGAAACAGAGGGTATACGATGTTTTTAAAAATCCAGAAGGCATACGGCGGATACCCCCGTATACCCTCCACTACATCCCTATATACAGAATAGATTTTTTTGTCGAATATGACCTCATAATTCATGAGAAAAGAATTCACCGAGGAGAAAAGTGACATCTGACTTTTTACATCGTAAAAAGTGAAACTGATTTTAAGAATTAAAAGACGCACAGTTATGACGTCATATTGGAAATGAAACAGAGATTTTTAAATATTTGGTAGCAAGACAGGAAGCATGTAAAGATTTCAGTTCCATAAGTAAGAAAAACTAACGATTTGGAAATGAGGCATAGAATTTGGTACGGCCCTGTGTAAATTACATCGGTAATTGTGGTGATACAATACCGCATAAAAGAATTCCTGATGGTGGTACCCTCAGTTAATTTTGAAATGAGTTCATCTGAACGCAGTAGTTATTAAAAAACTTGAGATATTAAACAAAAACGTAATTTGCTGAACAAATTTTAAAAAAAAACTATTTCCTACACGATTTAAGCCCAAGAAGGGACAGATATTAAGATAATTGATTTAGTTATTTCTACATTTAATATTATTTTTTGAAAAAAAATAAGTTAAACCCAGTGAAAGTTAAAAAATAAAAATGAAATTCAAACAATGCGATATTTAAATACCCTAGATCTTAGATTACGCTCAAATGATATCGAAATAAATCTAAGCCTTTTTGCCAAACTCAACTTGCAAATATTTATATAGTAGCTTTTGTGTTATGTTTATGACAAGTGTAAACAAAATGAATCGACAATCATAAAAGCAAATGTTCAAGAAAAGGCTTAGATTTATTTTGATATCATTTGAGCGGTATCTAAGATCTAGGGTATTTAAGTATCATATTGTTTGAAATTCTTTTTTATTTTTTAATTTTCACTGGGTTTAACTTATTTTTTTTTTTTCGAAAAATTAATACTAAATGTAGAAATAACTAAATCTTAATATCTGTCCCTTCTTGGGCTTAAATCGTGTCGGAAATAAATTTTGTTTCTTTTTAATTTGTTCAGCAAATTACGTTTTTGTTTAATTCTATAATTGCTGAAATAAATATAGATAATTATTCTTAGCACAACTATTTTTTTTGATTTCGCGCTGCCACCTACAGCGATTGCTGAGATATGAAAAAATGACCTAAAATATTCGATTAGCTTTTAAACCGCTTTGAAAGGAAGAATGTCTATAACATTCTCAATGGTTCAATTTTTTGATAGAAACAATTTTTTTTCATAAAAAATTAAAAACGAAAATCAAAAGCAACTTTATTAGATTACAATAGGAGTACAAAATACATATGTACAAGTACATATAACAAATCTGAAGAAATACTAGAAATAGCACCAAGTTTTCGTCATTTTTGCAAGTAATTTTTATTCTTATAATACTTGTCACTTTATCGCCATGTTTGTGAAAAATCTAGCGACAGTATCGGGGCACCTCTATGGTACCCCCTCTCCTGTGGTTCGCCCTATGTGCAAAGATTTTCATTTGTCAATAATTATTTACCAGATTTTAATAGGTCCATTTCCAAATCGTTTGACCTAATTTCAAATTGTTGTCTTTTTACTTCCTTCTATATTCAATAGAAGAAAGTATGGTGATCGAAATTTTTTTCGAATTCCGTTTTTCGACAGATTTACACGTTTTATGGTTCAGAGATTCCAAAAAACCTGTTTTTACAAAATGTCTGTCTGTGTTTATGTCGCCATTCTACTATCAGAAAATGTATGAAGTTATCCATAGAAATCAACCAAACTTTTTGTGAATGTTTCTGGCTGTGGCAAGCAGGTTCTCCTTCAGTTTTGAAATAGTCCACTGGAAGAGGGCGCTGCAATCGCGATTTTAGTGCCATTTTCAATATTGTACCGGCCAAAAGTATATGAAGTTATGCATCGAATTGAACCAGATTTTTTGTGTAAGTGTATGATTAAGGTTAGTTGGTCCTCCCTGAATTTGAAAAAATACGCCAAAAGGGGGCGCTGCAGTTGCGTTTTTTGTGCCATTTTCAATATTATACCGGCCAAAAGTGTATGAAGTTATGCTTCGAATTGAACCAAATTTTTTGTGTAAGTGTATGACTATAGCTAATTGGTCCTCCCTGAATTTGAAAAAAATCCGCCGGAAGGGCGCGCTGCAATCGCGATTTTTGTGCCATATTCAATATTGTACCGACCAAAAGTATATGAAGTTATGCATCGGATTGAACCAAATTTTTTGTGTAAGTGTATGGCTATGGCTAGTTAGTCCTCCCTGAATTTGAAAAAAATCCGCCGGATGGGAGGCGCTGCAATCGCGATTTTTGTGCCATTTTCAATATTATACTGACGAAAAATATATGAATTTATGCAACGAATTAATCAATTTTTTTGTGTAAGTGTAAGGCTATGGCTAATTGCTCCTCCCTGAATTTGAATAAAACCGCCGGAACGGGGCGTTACCAATTTTATGCCATTTTCAATATTGCACCACTTGAAAGTGTATGAAGTTACTCCGAGAACTGAATTAAAATTTTCGTACATATATTTTTTGGTAAGGTAAATAGATTCTCCCTGAATTAAAAAAAATCTGCCTATCATTTTATTATTCATCGGCTCGTTTAGAGGCGGAAATTCGTTTTTACTTCGATTAATTGATTGAATCAGAAATTTAAGATGAAAAACAAAGTTGGTAAGGTATTGAATTAAAATTATTAAAACATTAAAATGAGTAACTATTTTTTAAAAATATTAAAATTTGCGTATGTGATAGAAGAAAGTTTTGAGATTGGCACATCCAACTAGTTTTTATACATAGAAGTATTTATTTTCTAGAATTTAATACTTCGACCTAAAATAGCTGCTGAGATATTGTCAAATCTTTGATCATCTTATTAATCCCATTTCAGATAGATTTTGTAAAATCGGTAAAATAAATTTTTGATAAATTTTTAGTACATTTATTTTCTGGAATTTCACAATTCTACCTAAAATGGTTGCGGATATATACCAAATTTTCGAAACTGTGTTACTCTCTTTTTAATTCTCTTTGGCGGGGGGGGGGGGGAGGGGAGGGGATTTTAATTAATTTCTGAAAAACATGTTTAGTTTTTTTTTTTAAGTCTACTTATTTTCTGGAATTTAACGCTACTACGTTAAAGGGCTGCTGAGGTATGGGCAAATGCTCAAAATATTTGACCCCCTTAAAATCTCTTTTGAGGAGAATTTCTAAACTTGATGAAATACATGTTAATTATTTTTTCAGTAAATTTATTTTTTAGACTTTCACTCACTTACGTAAAATGATTGCTGAAATATGCCATATGTTCTGGAATTTCCGATCCCCTCTTGCCTCTTTTAACAACCACAGAAGCGGTTTTGTAAAATCTCAAAAGTATTCGTTTAATTGATTTTTTAATAGATTTATAGTCTGGAATTTCATGTTCTGACGTAAAACTGCTGCTGGGATATGGCAAATGTTCAAAAAATGTTGTCCCCCGTTTTAACATCATTGGGGGGAGATTTTGTAAAATCACTGATACATATTTTTAATATTTCTTAGTAATTTTTTTTTTTTTTTTTGAATTCTCGCTCCTACCTAAAATAGCTGCTCATATCTGCCGAATGTTTAAAATTTACAATCCCCTTTTTAACTTTTTTATGGCATGGATTTTCCAAATCCTCTCTTTTTACTTACCTAAGTCATTATAGCAACCTGATGACCAGATTTCATGATCCTAACTTTAATCAATTCCATTTTGATGAGTCTCTAAGTCAAAAAGTAACTCATTAAGTTAATAAATCATATGTAAATAATTTATACAGCGCGTTCTAGTAAATACTGTTTTTAAAATACATATACAAACCAGTGAAATACTTTTTTGTTTTATTTTCATAGTATTTTATATCATTTGTTAAAAAATCTCACTTTCTGAAACCTGAATTGCATAAAAGTTTTAAAAGAAGCGCCAAGTTTCTTGTAACGGGGAAATACTGAGAAAGCTTTAAAAACATGGTAATTAGGCACTTAGCTAAGTGCAATGGATAGGATTTTAGAAATTCTCTCCTAAGGTGAAAAATTATAGAACATCTTGCTAAATGTCAACAAATATTTCGCTGCTGACACTGCTTCTGACAGCAGCTTCAAATCCAAATTATAAAGCTACTAAAAATGTAACAAACTGCGTATTTGAGTGATTCTATCACTATTTTTTATGGTGTTTAAAAGAGCATTGAAAATTTTGGAGTATTTGGCACATCTCAGCAGCTGTTTTAGATAGGAGTGAGAAATTGCAGAAAATAAATATGTTGAAAAAATTAACTTCTTCCAGCTATTTTAAAATTTGCTGCAAAATAAATCTACAAATATTAGATAAAAATGATATCATTTTACATCAATTTTTAGTCAGTCCTGGCATCAGTCATAAAGTTTGAAAAGAAAAATAATACAACAGATAAAAACTTCTTAAAAACATCATAATATTCTTATACTAAATTTTAAACTAAATAAAATATTAAAAAATAAAAATAAAAATAATAAACTATAATTAAATAAAAACTAAATTCATTCTTATACTAAACTTTTCATCTTAGTCGTGCGGCGACTTTCCTTGCAGAAATTCATCTTCTCTTGACGAAGAAAAACTCAGTTCTTTCGTAAGGCCTTGCATACTTAAGAATATTTTATTGTGTCTTCAAGAAGTTTTTATCTATTCAATTGATAATACAATTTTTAACTTATTTTCTAGAAAAAAAAATTGCTACTTTTTTAATATAAATCACACATAACGTGATTACTACATCTAAACTAATAAAATACTTAACTATAACGTAATGCCTATAGTATACAATCGAAGTATTTATGAAAATATAGAAGCCATGTCTTTAAAGTGAGTTTGTATACATATAAAAAAAGTTTGATAAAATGTGTTATTATATTAAGCCATTTTTTTCTTAATTGTTTTCTTGAAATCCAAGTGTCTGTTTTAAAGAAAAACGTTTGGTTTCAAAAACATTCAAATTAAGGTTCTGCGTATTATAATAATTATTATTACTCTATAAGAATTATTACTGTTTACGCCATTTGCGATTCTTCTGTTTTAAAAATATACTTCACTTATTAAATCCTTCTATAGTAAAAAAAAACTAGCCTTAAAAGGAATGACTCCTGGAATGATGCTGATGTGGAAGATTTCCGGAACTAACGAATCCGGGTTGTCCACTCCTTCCATAATCGGAATAGACCAATCAGGAAAGGGCTCCGTCTATGCATCGCCATATGGGTTACCATAAAGAGAGGAAAGGTTACCATCGCCAACAATCGCCAAGTTTGTCGCCAACTTGGCGATATATCGCCAAATTTGGCGACCAAAATTAGTTGTCAAAAGTGACGCTAACTTGGCGATAACTGTAATATTTCGCCAAATTTTTAATTTCTTTACAACACCAGTCGTTTGATACATCATTTGAGAGGTTTGCAACTGCTTATTCATGTAATGGATGTCTTGTGTGTTATCCCCCACTCTGCTCTCCAGGGGGGACACATTTTTAATTTCTTTACAACACCAGTTGTGTTACACATCATTTGAAAGATCTGCAACTGTTTATTCATTTTATGGATGTCTTGTGTGTCACCCCCACTCTGCCCCCAGGGGGCACATTTTCATTTTTTTACAACACCAGTCGTGTGACATATCATTTGAGAGGTCTGCAGCTGCTTATTCATATTATGGATGTCTTTTGTGTCGCCTCCCACTCTGCCCCCCAGGGGGGCACATTTTTAATTTCTTTACAACACCAGTCGTGTGACACATCAGTTGAAAGGTCTGCAACTGCTTATTCATACCATGGGGTATTGGCGAACGCAGCAAGCAGGGGTAGCCAATAATTTGGAATCGCGAAGCGATTACGCGGGGGGTTGGCGAGCATAGCGAGCAGGGGGGCGGCGCCCCCCTAGTTAAAAATAAAAGTTACCTTCCTGAAAAAATAATGCATAACAAAGTGCAAAAAGTAATAGAAAGCTATAATATAAATTAAATCTTATTGTAATACATTTTTTTAAAAACATCTCGAAACTTTTTTCATTAGCCCGTTTTCATAAGAATATTAATATAATAGCACGCAAAAAACTAATATTGATTATCTTTCAGATAAGTGAAATATTCGTTAAACAATAATTAATCTATATGAATAGCTAATGTTAACGTTATTAACATAAAAGTAATTTTTTCTATAAAGTGAAAAAAATTGGTCCCGAAAGCGTTAAAATAAAACACTGAAATTAAAAATAACCTCTAAAAAAATTTACCTGATCTCTAATTTTTATTCAAAGTGTAAAAATAAGAAAAAAAAATAGTTCGTATTGTATAAAAACTAATGACAATTTTCGAGAACATGTGCAAAACATATAAATGGTTATGCAGTAGGATTGGGGGTAAACAGAGCTAGTGCTATTTATTTATCAATAAATTAATGGGTGTAGTGGAATTTTATTTGAATTTTAAAGGTAAGAGAGTAAAGCTATATCCTATCAAAAACATGAATGTGAAAGAATGCCAAGTTCGTTATATGTTTCGCTAATAAAAGAAGTGAGATCTAACTACAAACCAAGTTCTTTCGGAGCTCCTTAAATCATAACTCCTGCATGCATAATATTATTCAATTGCTTAAAATGATTTGTTATGTTACTTGTTATTCAATTGAGCGACTTAGCAATTTTTCTCTTATTCAATTTTTTTCTATTTAGTTGATCAGAAATTAAAGTTGATCCCTTCCTTAATTTATCAGTACCTTAAATTCAATATACTTATTCAAACACTCGATTGACTAGATCTTTGCCAATCAAATTCTAGATTAAATTGTACTCCGACTCAAAGATTAAAGTTCGTAGCTGAAAACTTGCCAAGTCGCTCTATTGAATAACAAGTAACATAACAAATCATTTTAAGCAATTGAATAATATTATGCATGACAGCAGTTATGATTTAAGGAGCTCCGAAAGAACTTGGTTTGCAGTTAGATCTCACTTCTTTTATTAGCGAAACATTTAACGAACTTGGCATTCTTTCACATTCATGTTTTTGATAGGATATCATTATTTTTTGTCAAATAAGTAGGTTTTGAAATAAATAGGTTAAATTAGTTAAATTTGTTTTATTTAATATTAATTAATGTTTCAGCTTTTTCCAGCATTTATTCACTGTTTTTTCCAGTCAAATTTAAATATTTAACATTAGGACTGCTTATGTTCCTTTAAATTCCACTAATAAGGATGTTTCTTTTACGTGATTGGGCACTACTTGATTATTTCGTCGACCAAAAACGTTTGTAGCCAACTTGGCGAAATATCGCTATATTGACGACAAAAATTACGCACCAAACGTTATGCTAACATGGCACTATTTCTGGTATTTTGCCTAATTCCCATAGATTCCCATTGTAATCTGGTAATTTATCTAATAATTTTGTTAGAGCAAGGACTGTCGCCATCATTTTGGCATCTTTTTTTTCTTTAAATCGGTTCGCTAACTACCCAAGATTGCTTATATATTGCTATTTAGAAAGTTTTTAGAACGCTTTTCGCGCATTTTTACCCCTTTTAAATTTTGTATTTGTTAACAAATGTTCTTAGTGATCATTTATATCTTATAATTAATGAACATGCCAAATTTTATGTTTTTAAGCCCTTAACATACAGACATCGCATTTTTAGAACGCTTTTTGCTCTTTTACCCCTTTTGGATTTGTGGAATCGACATAAGATATAGCCTATATTAGAGCAAGGATTATCACTATCGTTTTGATATCATTACTTTTAAGATCGGTTTGTTGTTTGCTGAAATTGCTTAAAAATCCCAATTTAGTTCATTTTTAGAACGTTTTTCGCACATTTTCACCCCTTTTGAATTCCGTATTCTTTATCAAATGCCCTTAGAGATCATTTATATCTTATAAATAACTAGCTGATCCGCCCGGCGTTGCCCGGGTCCGTATTAACAATATTAAACGAACTTGAAATTTGTATGATTTTATCATTAACTCGTTACATGCAGAAATGCATTGTCTGAAATACGTAGCCACTGACTGTGTGAAAAATCGGTTTTAAAAACAACTAATATTAAGCTCTAAAAATACTCAAAATGAGCAATGAGAAACGCGGGAGGTAATATGTATCCAACGATTGCATGATTTTCGGGTAAAAAAGTTGATATTTACCCGTAAAAATCACTGTTAAGTCACGTAACTAATTATTATTTTCACATACAAATCCCAAGTGAAATATTTTGAATTTCAAACTAATTATATCACTCTTAAATCCGATTATACCATGAATGAAATCGATACACGATGGTAGCTAAAAGGTTGGTATATAGTACTATAATTTCAGAGCTATTTAACAAAAGTAAGTGTTATTTTTAATCAAATCTTGCGTATAGGTTCACTCTGTGTATAAATTCCTAACCTTAAACTTTTATACCGTAACCGGAACCTGTCTGTAACCTAACAGCGACTTAACAGTACCCTACCGTAAATTAAATATAACAGAAATGTAACCTAGCATAAATGTATTCACTTTATTGTAACATACAGTATCCTTATTCTAACCATAACATAAATGCAATTTAACTTTAACCTAACTTTAACCTAAATAATATAATAGAAAAAAACCATTTTAAAAAATTACTATTTCTTCGTAAAATATGCTTCAGCTGTAATTCGTTTCTTTCAATTCGTTTTATTAATACAAAATTCCTTCCTCGTGCTTTTGTTTGAGACATTAAAATTTCAGCGATAAATGGTTTAATATTGCAAACCACGGAGTAAGACACTTCTTACTCCGTGTTGCAAACCTTTTTTCGCTTTACTTCGCCTCCACCTATCTTTGTCTCCATGGTGTACAGCAGCTGTGATTTAAAAAAAAATCCTCATTTAAACTGACAGTTTGCCAGTCTATGAATTTTAAAGGTCTGTCCCAGCTTTTTTAATAATTTCTGCGAAAATTTTATGCAACCAATCTACCATAAGAAAATGAAATGGAAAAAAAAAGTGAAAAAGGCGATTTTTTATGAGAGTGAGCTTTGGAATTTAATTAATTACTCAGTTAATAAATAGAATTTTGAGATTCTGAGCTTCAGGTGCATCAGGAGAGACATTGGTCTACTCTCAAAAAAATTTTGAGCTTCGTACGTGCTGTAGATTTTGCTAGCCATCGCAGACACACAGACACACACACAGACAGACAGAGCGTTTTGTTCTTTTATTAGTATAGATTAACATGCCAAATCTTATAGTTGTAGGTCCTTCAGTAACACAAAAGTTGCATTTTTAGAATGTTTTTTGCTTCTTCACCCTCTTTTGGTTAATGGTATAAGCATAAAATATAGCCTATGTTTGAACCGGGTCGAATACCATCATTTTGGTATCATTAATTTTGAAATCGGTTCGGTGGTTTCAGAGATTAGCGCCGATACTCGCCAAAAGTGTCGCCAACTTAGCACTATTTCTGATATTAAGCAAAATTCTCATAAACTCTAAAATGCCAAACTTTATGTTTCCAGTCCAGTCCCTTAATATACAGACATCTCATTTTTAAAATGTTTTTTGCTCTTTTACCTCCTTTGGATTAGTGTAATCGACATAAGATATATCCTATGTTGGAGCAAAGACTGTCATTATCATTTTGATATCATTACTTTTAAGATCGGTTTGTTGGTTGCTGAGATTGTTTTAAAATTGGTATTTCGAACTTTTTTAGAACGTTCTTCACGGATTTTCACCCATTTAAATTTCATATTTTTTAGCAAATGTCATTAGTGATCATTTATATCTTATAAATAATAACCATGCCAAATTTTGTGCCTCTAGGCCCTTCAGTAAAACAAAAATCACATTTTTATAATGTTTTTCGCTTCTGAACCCTCTTTTGGTTAGTGGCACAGACATAAGATATAGTCTATGTTTGAACCCGGGCGAATACCATCATTTTGGTACCATTACGTTTGAAATCGGTTCGGTAGTTTCAGAGATTAGCCCTGATACTCGCCAAAAGTGAAGCCAACTTGGCACTATTTCTAGTATTTTGTGAAATTCTCATAAACTTCCATTTTAATCCAATAATTTATCCTCTAACCAACAATTAATGTTTAATTAATGGTGATTTCTGATTTTTTCCTATTTATAGATCCAATAACCTACCTCCACACCAAATTTCAATTTCCTAAGTCACCTGGAAATAGTCAAACATTTCTATGAGTGAGTCAGTGAGTCAGTGGTAAAAACAGTGGTTTTCAGACGTCAATTTCTCGTGAACGGTAAAAGATTAAAAAAAAAAAATTTAGGATTCGGAAATTAGAAGATGGTCTTATACGACACAAAAAAATTGCAAGTGTGTAGATCAAATAGAATTTAAGTTATTGAGGGGTCAAAAGCGGCTCGAAATGGTTCGGGTAATATAACCCATGGCCGGTGTGTCGCCTTTTACTTTGTGAACTTGGCTGACACACTGCCGTGTGTCTAGATATGAGGCTTGTAACGGTAAACACACGTTGGGCGTCAATCGTAATGGTTGGGTGCTCGTACTGGGTGTTAAATGCAGACATAACTCAGAACGTAAGATAAAAACAGTTTATTTAAAACGATTAGGGCTCAAGGGGAGTGGAGCAAGTCTGTAATTTTAACAACTGAGAACACTACTAAAAGATTAAACTCATACTCACAGCTCCGGAACTAGCTCAATCGGGGCACTTCAGATTACTTCTCAGCTAACTTTCCGCTAAACTGCTAGATAAAATCTTATTAGACAGCCCGTGGCTGTATATATTTCTTTATTAACTTTGAACTAGGCAACGTAATTACTATTAACTTCTTACCACTGGCAAACTTCTCGAGTCGAATCCCAAAATTCCTTGTCAACTCACTGGAGGCTCGCCAATACTTGATATCGCTTGCTCTAGATTCACTATTAGCTGTCCAATGCTGCTAGACACACACTGCTGGCTAACGTCGCCAGAGACACACTCTACACACACTCAAACTCTAAGCTTTTATATGCTGCAAAGTGAGGTACTACAAATTTACATATTACCACTAACCGCGACATAACTGTAGAATCCAAAAGAGACACACACGCTCTAGAAAGTTAAAGTAAAAGAGAGGATAGATGTCGCTTTCACGCTTACACATGTTAAATCATTGACGTCACGATCTCAAAAATGCTAGAGTGCCTTTATTACAAAGGTCACACAGGCCAGTTAGCTTCACAGGCTAACTTTGACATGAAAGTTATGAAAGTTTCACAATCAATTAACACTTTGCTCCATAAGTAGTAGCAATTTAACTAACAGGTTTTGCATTTAAGTATTTTTCTATGTAAATATTTTTCTAATTTCTTATTAATTTGTGCAAAAAGTAATAATGTGCATGTAAACTCTTAACAATGTTTTTTTTCTTTTTTAATGACAGGAAATCAAGGTTTTCTTAGCCGATGTCACTTTAACATTTGTTAATGAGTCGGATGGAAAAAAAGAAGATGTCAAGATCTGGGTGATGGTCAAAATTATTCAAAAGGAAAATGTAAAATCAAATAGATAAATTCTTTTTTGGCGAAAACATTCCATGTGCTTTTGTATTCAATGTTATTTACACATGCAATTGCAGATTGATTTTTAACACTATGTACATAACAAGATTTGATTACCACATGTTTCTACTTATCTATTAAAATGATTTAGAGGTTTTCTTCTCTGAAAACTGCACGATGTTCTGTGATGAAATAATCCTTTTAAAAATCCCGCAACATTTAAAAGGTGACAGTTATAAATCAGCTGATGATTAATACATGACGTCTTTCCCTAAGCAATCTGTCTTGCTTTATTTTTATATAACTGGTACCATACTGTCTAAAGCGTTATATTTTTTAAAAATAATTTTGCTATTTCGAAATGCTGTCTATTTTGTGATATCAAATGCTAAATACAATGCATATTAATGGATCTCGGTATTCCTTTTTACCTGATGGTGTATTTTAACGCTATGTCACTCTTAGATTTTTTTTTCAGTCCCTATGAAATATAAATGCATAAAACTTTCAATATGGGCAATGTAATATCTCTTCTATAAGTTAAAAGGTTAATATTCTACATTGAAATTTTATGTAATTTTTTTAATGTTTATTTTTGATTTAAAAAAATATTCTTTGACTTGCTTCGACTGCATGCAACATTTCTGAAAAACGAATAAAGCAAATAGAATGGAAACTTGCTAAATATTTCCATTTCAAGTTAAAGAATAACTTATACTTCAAATTTAATATTATAATAAGATTAAAACAATATTTATTTTGCATTGTTTGATTTGCTTTTTTTAAAATCCGATTTGTCATACATTTTTTAGCGCTTATTCACATTTTGAGGTGATTTGTCTACATTAATAAAAAAATAATCCAGTTTAAATTTTTCAACCTTATATAATACTTTGTGCCTTCTTTTCAACGATGTTTATTGAATGAAAATATGTTCTTAAATTAAATTATATATTAAAGAAAAACTCTATTAAAAACTCATAAAGAAGTGGTACATAAACTGTAGGGGAAAGTGGCAAAATGGTACATAAACTGTAGGGGAAAGTGGGGATGAATGGGACAACAGAAATTTATATATGTTTCCCAAACATAAATAATTTGATAATTTACCTGACTGATGGCAGTACTGCGGGGTCAGTCAACAGACATAGTTTCAAAGCAATATCCATTACACAAGATTAGCTATTGTACAATGTGTATTTTTCAAGAACCAAAGTTACTTTTTCTGTTTAACCTTTTTAGTATTTAATTGAGAGTTAACCTTCTCAAAACCTTATATATATATTTTTTTTTTGTTAAAATGATATAATCTCTTGTTATAATTATGATGCAAATGAACAATATTGACAGTGCTTGCTAAGCCTAATCACTGTTTTGTATAATCATGTGGCTATGGGGATTAATGGGACAGTGTTTATGGGGATGAATGGGACTGTCACATTCATCCCCAGGGAGATTCCATAATAGATAAAATTACATTTTTCATTACCTAGAAACCAGATGTTAAGAGGAGAAAACAAGGCCACTGTCGTGTTTTAACCGATACGCCAGAAAAACAATATTTGAAAAAAAAAAAAAAAAAAAAAAAAAAACAGAAACTAATTTGAAAAAAATGAATTGCCTAACTTCAAGAAATATTTTTAATAAAGGTATGGACAGTAGTGATGACTCTGACAATTTATCACTTCATGATAAAGATGAAAGTGATTTGAAAATGATTTCAAGTGATATGGAACACCAAGTTGGATAATATAATAGAAGACAATTTTCTTTTAACAAAGATATATGGAAAAAAATATTTATCATTACGATTCAAGGGTTTTAAATAACAATAATGATAACAATAATGAATAATGCAGCAGACTTGTA
>CAXHSM010000943.1:99160-231404 GCA_964019185.1 Maratus speculifer
TTTGTATTAACATTATAAAATCACCCAAAAATAGCCATATTTGGAGATCTTTAAATGCACTGGATCATTATTCATCCTTCCACTGCTAATTACCAAAATCGAATCAAGCTTGCACTATAACATATTATTGCAATATTTTGCAATAACCTTTTAATAGTATTGACATTAAATTTTGAATAAACATTATGTTACAAACTTAGTTTACATTTGGTTCAGAGTTGTATTGCAGACTAGATTATTAAGGATTAGTTAATCTTTTACTTCCCTAGCCACAACTTGTGTTAAATTTTACACAGTCATGATTATTAAATAATTTATTTTTTATAGGTTATGAAATACAGTAGCTAGGTAATTGAAGATAGAAAAACAATATATATATAGTCAAATAAGTAAATTAATAAAAAATATTAGTAAACATATAAATTATTCTACCAAGAGTATATAAACAGGTATATAAAAAAAATCTGACAAATATATTGACAGTTTTTTAAATAAAAGGAATAATTTAAAATAGGGGCTCAAAATCAAAAAATCCATGAAGTGGAATGCAATGTCAAAATTCTCGTTGCTAAAATAGTTTTTGGATGTTAATAATATGTTCTAAAATTTTTTCGCATACCGGAACAATATTAATCTTATTTGCATGAATCCAAACATAGTTATGCTACGGTTTGCTCAGCAGCCTTATTAGAAACTCTTATTAGTAAATTTTAGCATCATCCATAATTTACTATGTAAATACATTAACCGGATGCATCATTCTCTTTGAATGAATGGAAATTTGAAAATTGTCTGAATCGCCATAAAAATAAATTATGGTGCAATATATATATTCTTTATAATCAGAAATAATAATTCAAATATAGGAAAAACTATGCCACTAAATGAAGGTACCTCACCAACATGCCCATTTCATTTAAAGATAATCGGCTTTTTACGGCAGTTATTGCAGAACAGACAGACTTAGAGATGAAAAACAAAGTCTTTTTGTGTCTCCACAGTAAGCCTTTATTGACATTTAAGAAAAGAAAGAACATTATTTTCTTGAACTATTATAAAGCAATAAATTTTCAGCAAAATATTCTAGTTGTATTGGGTTATGTTTCATACTTTATGCATGAATTTTTGTTCTTTTCTGTTTTTAAAGATTTAAACAGATTAAATATGTTAATGACTTCGGTTTCCAAGTTCATCTATCTATCCATGCTCTAACTCTTAAAAATAGGCCCAGATTCCACAAAATTTTAATATGTTATTGTAATTTTATACAGCACAATCACTACATAAAATGAAGTCTGCAGTATGCATAGTTCGTTTTCAAGGATAGTCAAAAGTATTTTGTTACATTATGGTGAAAAGCATGAAAGTTTCAAGAACATTTTGATTATCACTACCTTTCAACAGATGTTGGATTAAATATAATTTTTTGGAAACATTTTTGTTGCATACCTCTCATAATTTTTCATGAGTAATTTTTAACACATGTTTGTGGTAATCACTTTTAGGAGGAAACTTCTTGTTGCATACCTTACAATCAGAAAGTTATTCACGAGTATGAATTAAGAGATGCCTGCTTAAGTTATGCTTAAGTGAGAATTTCTTGTTACATACCTCACACACAAAAGGTTTTTCACGAGTATGAATTAAGAGATGCCTGCTTAAATGCTGCTTAAGAGAGAATTTCTTGTTGCATATCTCACAAAGAAAAGGCTTCTTATCACTATGAGTTAACAGATGACTACTTAAATACCTTTTTGTGATGAATTTCTTGCAACAAAATTCACATACTAAAGATTTATCGGCAGAATGAATTAACAGATGTGAACTTAAATTACCCTTATGAGAGAATTTTTTGTTGCATACCTCACAGACAAATGGTTTCTCACCAGTGTGAATTAACAAATGTCTTCTTAAATAACTCTTGTTGGAGAATTTCTTTCCGCATAGTTCACAGACAAAAGGATTCTCACCAGTATGAATTAACAGGTGCCTGCTTAAACTACTCTTGTCTAAGAATTTCTTGTTGCATATCTCACACACAAAAAGTTTCTTACCACTATGAATTAAGAGATGTCTGCTTAAATTACTTTTTTCATTGAATTGCTTATTGCATATCTCACACATAAAAGGTTTCTGACCAGAATGAATTAACAGGTGTCTGTTTAAATGACCCTTTTGAGAGAAACTCTTGTGGCATATCTCACACACAAGACATTTTCCCTGCTGCGGGCTAAAAGTTGTTTTTTCAAAAATGTTTTGTAAAGAAATATTTTCCTGCATATTTCAGACTTTAAAGATAATTTTGATTGATCTGATGTATATCAAACTTTATAGCTTTATGCATCTGCAATAAACAGAAATAACTTAATCACTTTTTGGTTCATTAAAAAACAATATATAATAAAATATAATTTTAACATTAAAAATAAAAATTAATGTATTAAATTGAATAGAAATAAAATTTGTATGAAAATATTAAAAAATACAATAGAAACCTAATTATCTGATGCTGGGAAAATTGAAGTGCATAAGGTTCGCTTCGTAATTATATACTGATTAAACTATATATAAATCATTACATGTAAACTAAAATCCTAAGACTATAAACTAAATTTATCATAAAAAAATTATAAACATTGAAATAAAATGTTTTTAAAATTTATTATGATAAATATTATGAAAAACAATAAAGCAAATTTAATGACAAAATTCCATATCATCAGTGAAAAAACCGACACATTTAAGCCGCAAGGCAAATGTGTCGTTTTTTCTGTTTGTTTCTATTTATTTATTTTATTTTATTTTATTTATTTTATTTTATTTATTTATTTATTTTTTGCTAAGAAGAATATAATGTACAGTTGTATTTAGTTGGAATTCATCGAAAATTATTCCTTTTTCAGTCTAATATGAATGATTCTTAAAATAAAATTAAATATCACTCTTTCAAGCTATATTGCATAGTAAAATTTTAATCATTTATTAGTGATTTTACCAAGTTTAAACGGGATCAGCACCATTAGACATTGTGTCTATGAGTGTCCCTTGTGAAGGTCCATTAGGGAAAAGAGTTTCATCCCAAAACTTTCACATTCAGACGCTTTTTGATCTTTGCTCTGATCATTATAAAAGGAAGGGTATCGTTGAAATACTCAGCCCTCTCTTGACGAATAACCCGATCTAAAGATCGGGTTATTCGTCAGGGCAATTGAGCTCTCGACTGTCTTTTTCTGAAGATTTTATCGAACGCAGATAAATTGTTCGAACGCACTACCCTATAAGAGGAGTCGGAGACCACTTGTGGGCGCGATTCGGACGAAGCGGCTACACAAGGTTTTCAGGGTTTTCCTTGTGCGTAACGATAATTCGAGTGACTTTCCTGAAAGTCCTCTCTGAAGACTGAGTCCGCTGATCAGCGGTGTGCTCAGGTAACTTTTGCTACACTACTTGCTACAGTGCTCCGTAGTGAGGCTCGGGCGGTATCGTTTCAGCGACGATAGCTGATTGTCCCGTCTGTCTGCGACGGTTGGGTCGTGCGCCTGGCGTCTCTGCCTGCCTTTCCTGGCCGGCGGTGGTACTATCGTGGCGTCTGGTCGTCATTTGGTACCTCATGGATCAGATGTCTCGTGACCTCTTTGACAGACCGCAAGGAGCCTCTCGGCTCTGGATCGGGAAACTCATAGTTTTACCAAGTTTAAAGTCATATTAATAGAGATGCATTTTGGCTGGATACCGAACACCGGTATCCAGTATAATTCGCAGCCGGATGTCCGGTTATCAGTCACAGTATGTTTTTATCTTTTTTATCATTTTTAAAAGAAGTTAAACATGTGTTTACATAATATTAATGTTATTTAACTTTCAATCCAATTTTTTTTATAAATTCTATAAACAATTATTTTTCTAATTACTTAAGATTTAGTGCCAATATTACATTATTTTTAAATCATTCTTTACAATAACATCAGATAAGTAATTTAGAAAATAAGGAAATAATTTTATGAGGGCAAAATACTTACAATTGATTAATTTAAAAAGAGGATATTTATCTTCCCCTTTCTGTATTATAAAGGACAAACATAACCTTAATTCAATACATGTAGTAAATATAGCAGAATGTTTTATTTCCCACCTTTACCTTTATCTTTCCTCTTTTGTCTTGAATTTCATTCTGTACATAACTTTATTTCATAAAAACAAGTTTTGTGTTGTCAGAACAAAAAAATTTTTATTTCTTTCTACTAACACACCCAATAAAATATCATTTTTCTTTTTTTCTTGAGTCACTCGAAGTTTTTCCTTTTTTACCTGTGTTTGTACAATGTCATGATTATAAATAATTTCATATTAATAAAAAATGAATGCACTGTATATTACTAAAATTAACTATCAGCTTTGCAATGTGGAAATTTTAACAGTGAGTTTGAACAATAAATGCATAATATGGCTTAATCGTTCCAGGCCGGATGTACTGTCGAATAATCTTGGCATCCGGCTACTGCCAATTATTTGGCATACTGGGCAGATCAGCCAGATGCGGTATGTTTGCCGGATATCCGTTGCATCCCTACTTATCAACTTGATAATAGGTAAATTAAAATACATTTTCTCATGCAATTTCAAAATACAGTTCACTTGGAAGTATATTCTTAGGTCAGTCTATGCAAATTGGATGATGAAATGTGAGAAGTGAAAACATCAAACTCAGTTATAATAGAGTCTATAGAGAGATTAATAGTCTTAAAAGAACATCAGATGTAGGGTTGGCAAATTTCTATCAGGATGGTTAAAACGAGCGATTGTAACTAGTTAAAATCAGCGTGGCAGAACCAAAAATCAATACTAATTAGAACTTTAATCTGCAATGATTTATAATTCATCAATGTATTTAATATGTAAACAACTAAGTTTAAATTAAAACTAAAGTTTTAAATGTAATGAATATAATAAAACGTTTGAAGATGATTATATACATATATTTTGTTTATAAACAGGGATGCAGCAGTATGGACAATCATTCCCATCGAGTTCATGGCTGAAATTCTAGAATTAGTTAAAAACACGATTTTCATGTTAAAACAAAATCGGCCTGCGAAGTTGTACTTTGGGTGGCAAATCCCCAAAACCCGATTTAAGCGATTGACTCATAGATTTACCATTGTATTTTTTTGCACCCAAAGGTATAAAAACATAGAGGACTGGCAGCAGGAAAACATTATGGTGCAACAATCAATCAACTTAATTAAATATTTAATCTGGATATGATTTCCAGCAAGATAGGACTTATCAGGACAGTTACATTTTAATATGATTATCAAGTTTTAATAAATTCCAAATTTCTAGGTGTCGTCATCTAGATGGGATGATCGTCTCTGCTGATACCTTCCGGTGGATATATGGGTGATTCTCAAAATAGGGGACAATTTATGTCTTTCGGCATACAAAAAAAATTGAGAGGTTTTCTGTCACGTTTTTATATTTAGATATGTTTGTATTAATATTATTCATTATTTGCATTCAAGAATTACTCACTTTTTAGTTAAAAACACCTTAAAATAACAGAATGTTCAAAATGGCTCATAATCTTATTTAAATTAAAATTTGTCATTAGCATGGACAAATATCAGTGTCATTAGCATGGTTTTTCTGTCCATGCTAAAGACTCCTATGTGCATAAATGTAACCAGTGCTTATATTGTATCCTTTATAAAGTTTAATTTTACAAATAAATTTAGGTATTACATTTATTATCCCTAAAATATGCGTTAAATCTGTCAGAAAATCACTAAGACAGCTTCTTACATTGTTAGTGTGAGATTGTTGCTCATGTAAACAAAGTTTGCTCTTTGGTAATGTTTTTATTCTCCTTATATGTATATATGTAAAAATGGAAACCACTTGCTGAAAAGGAAGGTTAATAAACATAGGAAAAAATATTTAAACTGGAAGAAAAAAAAATTCTTAATATATTTATTCCATGTAATTTGTTTTGTCATTAGCATGGCTCAAAAATACTAATTATTTTTTTTAAGTTAATTTTTAAATATTTAGTTCTGCTGACTACATGTAAAGTATACCTAATACAACACCTATTTTTTTTCAAAAATTTTGCTGACAGTAATTTTTTTAAGATTTCACTTTTGAAAAAGTCTCCTATTTTGAGAATCACCCATATAGTGCTAATTCTTTTCGCTTGAAAAACAAATTTTTTAATAGTACTCTGATGCTGCAGAAGATTAACTATTAACATTATAGTTTGTAATTAAATTTAAAAGCAAAAAACACAAGAAAAAATTTATAATATTTCAACAAATCTATTTTCAAAACTATATTAAAATAAAGTTCACATTTGGCACAGTCAGATTAAAGAATTTTAACAGAAATCCAAATTGAATATCTGAACATGATTTAAACTGTGAAGCTCATTTTAAACTGTAAAAAATATAGCACCACCACCAATAATAAACAAACTAAATAAATAAATTCTTTCCAATTAGATAATATGTAGATTAGCAGACAACAGGCTGTTTCAGAAGCAGCTTAAAATTATGTACCAAAACTTTCATATTACAAAAAAATAAGTAACAGTCTTCTTAAAGTTTTTTGTGTATTTCATGAAGTTCTATAAATCAATAATTTTAGATTTTTTAAAGACAATTTTTATTTGTTTAAAATGTATGTGGACTAATTTATATCTATATATCTACACCTATATATTAAAATTTATGTAAAAGAAAATTAAATCATCTGATTGCAATTTCTATATTGGTATTTTATGAAGCAAAATAAAGATTGTTTGCTTACATATATTAATTTAAAAGCTATTCTCATTGAAAAATACACATTCCATTTTTTTAAATTATGTTTTGCATACAAAACTTGAAATATTTTAGTAAATTTAAGATGTATTGCAAATCTTTTGCTTCATTACACAGGTCAATGGTTTGCTAATATATTCTTGAAAAAACAAAGTGAAACATTCTGAATAGATTTTGTTATAGAAGGTTTGGAATTAACAATTTCTTTTGCTAATATATGACTAAACATTGCCTAAATTTGAAAAGTTAATTAAAACTTCATTAAAACTTTATTTGAATTAATAATTTTATGCCCTTTTTCTCTAAAATAACAAGTGATTAATAAAAATTTCAGATTTTAAAAAATATATAAAATGATTAAAAATAAAGCTCCAAAAGTATGCACATATCTTAAGGATATATTTTTAGAAGTTCATATTTAGTTTTATAATAATTGATTAAATATATTTTTAAGCAATCAATAAACATTTTTTACATTTAAAACGTTTTTCCTAACATTTAAGAACAGTATAGTCAATCAGGATAACTCTGACTTATCAAGCTAACTTTAAGCGAAGAGAGAAAAAAAGATTAATTTTGCTACATCACGCGAGTTAACAGCAAAATTTTCATCTCATAATATAGAGAGCAGCACTAGTGTGAGTTTGACAGCTCACTGAAAACAATTTGTCAAGATTTCACCATGACAGAATGGATCAAAATTTCATAAAAATGGAGCAAGGCTACCTTGATAGATTGTATATATTGTATCATTTCTTTTCTTTCTATTTCCTAGATCAATCTTTTCTTATCAATCTTTATTCCAGCTACCCTAATTTCGATTAGCTGATTTTCTGTGCTAGTGCCTCCTGATAATACTAATTTTCTTTTACTTGAAAAACTGAAATTTTCACAATGGTAATCTGATGCTGCATAAGTTTAACTATTAAGATTATTGTTTATAATTGAATTTTAAAATAATCATTCTATGATGTTTCAACTAAATCACTTTTCAAAGTACTTTTAAATTAACTTTGCGGGAAAATACCCCCCCCCCCTCACCCATATCCCTCCATGAGATTCAAACATGGATTAATTGTTGACCAGTCTAATTGTGTGATATATATTTTGCCTAAACCATGAATTCATTGATGTAGAGGTATGGATGGATGCCCTGGTCAAGTCAGAATGCCAGTCTGGTCCTGCTAGCAAATCCAAAATTGCTGTAAATTGGTATGTATCCTGATAATCCTCTGATTTCATTTTTCTGTTGGTAAATTCTAGAAATGTTTGGTGTTGAAAGAAAACCCTCTCCAGCTCACAGATACTTCGCCTTGTTGCCTGCTAAAACAGTTCTTGGACTCTTTTCTTAGATCAAATCATTAAAATTGATAACCACCAGGTCGTCTAAATTCCATATCTTTTCATCAGTGAAGATGACAGAAATCAGACCATATGACACATTATTTTTAGCTCACTTTAGACGTGCATCTTTATGCCTTTGCTTTAAGCAAGGTTTTGCTTTCATTCTCCTGTAAACATTATTTTTTGAAGCTTTAATCCTTCTGTATACAGTAATTTTTTAAATTATGGAAAATGATAAAACTGACGGAATTTTTAATAATATTCTATCATCACGTAACTTTTTTTTTTTAGCTCTTCAGATTAGTTTTAGTTTTTTTTGTACTGTACTTACTCGTGTATAAGGCGTTCCCCTACTTTACAAGTAAAAATGGTGATTTCTTAAAATCTCGTATATAATGTGCACCATAAATTTGATACACTAATGAAGAATGACCAAATGAATTTCAGTAAAAAACAAAGTCGAAACAAACATTGCACCTGAGCAGAAAACACGACGAAAATGCATATTTAGACTTCGGGTTGTAAGAGAATGACGAGAAACTGGAATGAGTGATGCTAAAGAGAAGTGCTAATTAGTGCTTAGATAATGTCACTAGCTCTGTTGTATAAAAAATTGCATGGAGTGAAATAAATATGCAGTAATAATCAATATTAAGTAACATTTTCCGAGTTTTTATATCTTCTTTGAATAATTTCTTGTTTCATATGTATATAATTCGACTGCATTCAACAGTAAAAAAATATTCTGTGTATAAAGCACACGAGTTTTGCCCCAATTTAAAAAAAAAAAAAAAAAAAAAAAAAAAGCGCGCCTTATACACGGGTAAATATGGTATTCCATGTTTTACCTGATCTCAAAACTCTACAAATATTGCTCAAAAATCTCTTTATTGTTATCGATATTTGTATAAGATTTTGTTTTTGCACTTTTAAATGTAAAATCTTAATAATTTCAGCTTTAGAAACTTCTTTAAATGTGGCATTTTAATCATAAGGCACAGGAAATGTCTTTTCCAAATCACAAACAAAATACTGCATTGAACACATTTGATTCCACAAAATTTCAATAAATTATTATTTTTTAAATACAGCAGGCGATATTTCAATTAAAGGGAAAACTTATTCTGTATTTACAAAAGCTCCCAAAAATAAAAATATTTTATTTTGTAAAGAAAAATGTAAAAGAAAATATGTAATGCTCTATTGTATCTATACTTTTGGAACAGCATATTTTTACATATTTTAATGAATATTTTATAACTTGAAACATTTGATCATAATTTATTTGTGGATATCAGCAAAGCTGCTTTTATTTATTACCTATCTCACGAATTTTCATTGTTCCTTAAAACTTTTTATGTTAACGCAAATTTTAATGACCGATTAAACTTTTGGGACAGGATGTATTATTTTTTCCTGGAGCATTTCATATTATAGAGCTAATTTTGCTAAATTTTCTAAACCAAGACTTTTTCTTAACTTGATTTGAATAAAAGAAACATTTGAAAATATTTTTCAAGAGAAGCATTACTTACTGGATATAGTTTTCTATTTTGGAGTTAATTATATAAAAAATTACACAACCACATTATAAGAGAAATTCCATTTATTACATTACTCCTTTTTCCCATTGGAAATTTATTTATTTTTAAATAAACATTATCCACAATATTTTATTTATTTATTTATCCCGAATAAAATGTACTTGAGAAATTTTATATTCCTAAAAAAGTCTCTGATTATGTCTTGAAATGAGTTTCTGCAAGTTAAAGTCAATTTCTGCCAGCCAAAATCCATCCCTGGCAAGACAGAAGAGAAAAAACACTGAAATAGGAAATTTTACTCAAAAACAAATGTACCAATAAAACCCTTCATTATCTTAGGTAAAAATTACCAAAGCAACAATACTTCAAATAATTGTGTTGCAGTTATGATGTGACTTCTCTAAGTACTATAAAAATGCCTGTTTAAGAGCACAATTTTAAAATTCAATTTGAAATAGAGAAATAGATTTGGAGTAGTAACAAATTTATTATAGTGATTTTTAAGCATTACAAGAGACAGGCTGGTCTGAAATACTTTATGTTAAAATTGCATTGTATTTCGAATCCAGTAACAAACTAATGACATTTTTATAGATAATTTCTTTTTGCATCATTATTCTAATAGCCTACAATTAATTAACGTAGATATGAAAAGGAAACGTGAACTAAGAACATTTTAATAGGAATCATATAAACATCTCAAATAAATTCAGTTTTCTACAAAATAAGAAATTAAAAATCAATTTACTCAATTTAATCTAGTCTGTCATAACAAATTAGCATATTGCACATGTATTACTTAATATATTATCATGAAATGAAAGTCCCATTGCAGAATCTAAATCAAAAAAACAATTCACAAAAAACATCAAAACACATATTACTTTAAAGTCTACATTTTCACAAGAAATATTTTCTTACTTTAGATTTAGAATATCATCGAGTGTTGAATACATATTTTTAAAACTTTGAATGATTTCGTTGAAATTTTAATACTGTTCATACATCTCCCAAGATAATTTTAATTTTAGATAGAGGTTTCTTTCTAAATACTGATTCCATGACTATTTTCACAACAGTATATTTATAGTCTTACATTTACCAATTTTTGCAGGTGGCAACAAACACTTTAGACCAAAATCCCTTCATATTCCCCTGCTAGTGATAAAAATTTCCCAATGATTTCGTTGAAATTTTAATACTGTTCATACATCTCCCACAGATAATTTTAATTTTGTACAATTTTAGTCATCTTTTTTTTAGATAGAGGTTTCTTTCTAAATACTGATTCCATGACTATTTTCACAACAGTATATTTATAGTCTTACATTTACCAATTTTTGCAGGTGGCAACAAACACTTTAGACCAAAATCCCTTCATATTCCCCTGCTAGTGATAAAAATTTCCCTGTAATGAGTATTTACACAGAAATAACATTTCCAAGAATGGGGATAAATTTGTAAGAAGGATTGTAATAAATTTTATATTCACAATGTAACTAGAATCATGAGTCATGGAGTTTTCCTATATCAAGGAGAGTGACTACTATTTTCATACAAAAACAAGAATATTTTTTTAGATTACTCTATGGAACATATATGAATATTTTTATAGATTATTCTATAGAATATATATGAATATTTTTATAGATTATTCTAAAGACATTACTGCTGAACTCCTAAAATTATTTCAATACTTTTTGGTTAAACTAGATTATATAAAAATGATCTATGATTTTATACGATTCTATAAGAAATTTTTTGTAAGGATAAGGTCACAAATAAAAATCTTAAAAAAACATGATAAAAAGCATTAATCTTTTAAGAACTTTCCAGCGTTGATTAAAAGTGTTTATTAATTCAGTCTGTCTATGTGTTTCCTGCCTGTCTATACTCATACATGGCTATTTCTGTCTTTTTTTAAATGAAAAATTTATAATTTGAATCGGAAATTCTATAAAAGAATGAAATTCAGTGTATTTTAAATTACTACTATGCTTAATGTAAAATATATTTAATTAAACAAACTTTCTGGTTGGAAATACAGTGTCCCACACAAATAAAGCCAACATGATTTTGTACCATAATCAGAGACGAAACAAAAAAAAAAAAAAAAAAAAACAAGAACAAAACAAATATACTAAGAAAGACTACATAGAAATGCATGTTTACTAGCAATACTTCACTCTCTGCCCCACATGATCAGAAAAAAAATGAATGTATAAAAAAAGAAGAAGGGGCACGGTATCCTGCCGAAATAAAGCCACAACCATTAATAGCAATTATATCTGTCATGCTTACATATGACTGAATGTAATAACAATTTTTAAAATATCCTGTGAAATGATTACTATAAGGATAAAAATGAGGTGTCAAGGTATTCACAATTAAACAAGCTTTTATTTATTATTAAAAAAAAAGAAAAATCGATATTTTGGCAAATTTTGAGATAAACTGCCCTTTAACGTAATGATGTTGCAGATATAACTGGTGATTCAAGTGCCTGGAATATGCCATCTGGTGGAGAAAAGATGTAACTCCTCCCTTAAGGATAATGCTGGGCAAGCACACTGAATTACATGTACTTTAAACAGCGTTGAATTCCGAGGATGGCCTGTGGGGACATCCCCCTCCCCCAGAGCAATGAAATGTCCCCAACCCATGGAAAATTTGCATTTTCAATGGTCAAAAAGTACAATCCGCCCCCCCCCCCAGAACTCTATAATATCCCCCCTCCCCACTCCTAGAACCACTGAAATCTCTCCCAGAGAAAAGCGTCCAAATTCAACAATGACTTTAAATTTGTTCAGAACAATCATACTTTAGCACAATTTCCAATTTCCTGTGAGATTTGTGTTCATTCTTAAATGACAAAGCAAAAATTATTTAACTTACATATTTGGAACTTTGAACAATAAAGAATTATTTGAAAGGCGCTTTAACATTAGTTAAAGGAAAATTAAAGTAGCAATTTTAATGTAACAAAGGCTGTGAGCAGTGCCTTTATAAACCGTTTTAATTCCCAATAATTGCTTTTTAAATAGCAAGATGGTAGAATTTAATATTAAAGTATCAGAAAAAGATTTGAAAGAACAAATTTATTATAATAACTTACAAAAATTACACAAAAAAAAAAAAAAAAAAAATCGACTCAAATATTTTATGTTAAAACTCCCTCATATTTCTAGGTCAGCGTTAAAATAATGACATTTTCAAAGTCAGTTTCTTTCACAAAACTACCCTAGTACATAGTCGTTATTTAAATAAAGTGGATATGTAAAAGAAAATTGCAGTATAAGATGTTAAATATCATATAAAACCCTAAAATTAACTCTACAAAATAATGCAATATACTCCCTCAAATCTAAAACTCTATAAAATATACACATAGTTTATAAACAATGAATATAGGGACAAAATTTGACTTTTTTAGTTTTATATCGATTCCATCTATATTTTAATTTGTAATGTATTTTTTTTTTTTTTTAATACTAGTTAATAATGATTTTCAATGAAGGAAGAATAAATTTATTTCTGAAAAAAAAAATTGCTGATATTACTGGTAATCACAATCTTCCTACCAAATATATTTATGTATGAAACAAGCTTTTTCAGTTATTAAGTCTGGCTAACCTGACTTAAACCTGACTGGCTAACCTCTTTCATTTTCTGATTTTGATGTGAATTAGTAATGATCCTTAATTAGGCAAGTTTCATTGAATAATTTAAGAAAAATGATTCCGATCTTTATAATAAATATTTAATCACACATTATTGATTAATTAATTGATCTTTGCTTTTAATATATTAATCATTTAAAAAAAATTCTAAATTTTGATTATTATAGTTTGTTACTTATTTGAATATTATATTACATTGTAAATTAAATTTAATTATAGATTTGACTGCATTAAAAATTATATTCTAATTACTGTTTAAAAGAAAGTAAACAAAGCAATGACCAGAAATCTGCAAAATTCTAAAATCTGCACAACTTCTGGTCCTAAGCATTGCACATTTGAGGGAGTCTACTGTGTAAATTAAATATGCCATTACAAAGAAAATAAAATGCTGTAAGTAGTAACATTGTTGATACATTGCAGCCTCCTTGCATGAGAATAGAGAAGTACCATTTTACTTACCCATCATACGTAGTATAGGGTAAGTCTTGCAATCGTTTTGAAAATCGAAAAAAATTTTTTGACGGATTTACACGTTTTAGATAGTGGAGATTCCGAAAAACATATTTTTAGAAAAAAAATTTTGCCGTCCGTCTGTCTGTCTGTCTGTCTGTAAACGCTCTATCTCCCGAACAAATTGAGATAGAGACTTGAAATTTTGTATGTAGTTAGTATGTAAGAATGGGACGAACCCTATTTAATATCAGCAACCTCGATTATCCGGAACTATTTTTTTCGGACTCTCGAAAAATTCGTTCTGATGGAAGGTATATGAAAATTTTCGAATTTTTTTGTTCTAAGGAATGGACGTAAAAGGCAATAAAATAACACACATTTTGCATATAGAACGAAGTCGATCGGATTATTAGTTGCCGAGATATTTGTAATCTTGTTTTCCACATTCTTCGATTTTTCATGACCCTGTATTTCATTCAAATTTCAATTCAGAGGTATATTTTAATTGGAAATGAGACGCTTAATCCGACGCAATTAATTGTTAGTTAATAGAATTATTATTTTTGGAGTTATAAGGATGTTTCTTTTACGCAGTTCGGTACCATTTGAGTAGTTTGGCGTTTTATATAATTTGTCGAAATTGGTACATCAACAGTTCTTTAATATAGCATTACTATGTATATTAACAGTATTTAAATTTTGTTTATGAACTACAATGCATTGTATAAATAGTTTTCATATGTTTTATTTTCATATACATATCCATGATGGGTAAGTATTACGGTGGCCCCCAACGACTAGTTTCTAAATGCAGGAAAAGTACAAAATATTTGTTTTTTTAAATCAGTACATCCACAGCATTTATTGACAATGGATCTAATATGATGAAGACAGTGCAATTTCAGATTCTTCGTTTCGTAAATTGTTTTGATATTTTATGTAACTTTTGATAAAATTTAGGTAAAAACTTGATTAATCCATAAATTACTTAAAAAATATTTATTTTCAATAGAACAGAATACAACCGAATTCACTCTACAAGCACAATGTTTTAAATTTAAACGTTAAAAAAATTCAAACAAGTTTGCTGTCTCGAAATTTAAACATGAATATTATCCGCCTAACTAATAAATAAATAAAAGTACCTGCTGTAAATAAAAACATTTCAATAATGCTTTCAATGACTATGGTCAGAATAAAAGTTGGGATACAAGAAATTTCTTGTAGTCATATCATCAAACTGCAAGTAGCAGAATTTTAGATGAAGATTAACAAAAAGAAACTATCTTAGCAATAACTTATTTTAATAAAGAGGATGATATCAATAAATCCATATATATATATACATATATTTTTTTTTTAATTACCTGATATTATAGACAGAGCAATGGGCAAGACACAAGACGCCAATTCAAGAATGAATCGTGAATTTATACATTACGATTCATTTGAAAGAATTCATTCATTGAATCGCTGCGATTAATTAAACTGATGCAATAACAATAACACTCGTAACCCCCCCCCCCCATTTTTTTATTCCATTGTTTAATACTGGTTATCAGACAACCATTAACAGAGAAAAGCTTTACTACAGAATCTATTTTAAATTTTCCTGAGTTATTCAAAGTTAAATTGTGTAAATTTTATACCCAAGGGCACAATTAAGTGCTAGATTCGCAAATTTTTACTAATGCTTTCTGTTCTTTTTTTCAATAAATTTTAAAACGAAAAACTTATTTAAGTGATTTTTTTACTGAATCATTATTAATGAATGAATTGTTCATACATGATTCATTCTTTATGTTGGCGTCTGTACTAAAATGGACAAAATGGCGAAAGTCAGATTAATAATAATAATAATAATAATAATAAAAATATTAAGTTTAATGATCCACCTTCTTTACTAAAATAAATTAATGGTAAGATCTGAATCTTTTGTTATTCTTCTACTGAAAATTCTAGAACTTGTAATTTGATCGTATGATGACACAAAATTTTATGTAACTTTCATTTTTGCTATCATATATAGCCATTTTAAATATTCCGCACATTATTAAATGGATATTTTGCTAACCGAATCCTAATTATCAGGCCGAATACTTTATTATTTTAGGATTTAAAGGTGTTAAAAAATTAAAATTTACTTAATATTTAAAACAGGTACTTTTCTTTACTTTTTTTTTTCTTCTCAGAGTAAAATACACTATAAGTAACTAACATACACTATAAAAACTATAAGTTTCGAAACATATTTTCTGGCTGCCTATTCAGTGATTAAATTACACAAACTTTTTTTTTTCAACAGTTGTATAATTTAATTTTTTATTTATACAAACAGAAGTAAATTGAATGTAAAAAATCAACCATAATGTATACACATATATGTACACACATATATACACATGTGTAAATGTAAAATTATATAGAATTATTATAATTATGTAACTATATAGATATATATATAAACACTCATAAGCATTCATTAGGTTTGTTTTCAGTGGCGTATCTAAACTTATCATTTCGGAGGGGGCTGATATGTAGTGAAAGTTTCTGGCAAGGAATTGCAAAAAAAAAAAAAAAAATCCGTTTTTAAGTGGTTTTTATCATAGCAAGTAACACATATAATATACAATCGAAAATCGAACCCACTAAAATAGAATGACATGAGACTGCAAAAAATTTCTTTTTAAGCAGGTTTTAGTCTTAATTAGTATAATTTTTATGGCAGCAAATAGAACCTGTGTATAATCTGTAACTTGTCTGAAATGGTTATTTTTTGTTCTTTCTTAAATAGATCTTTTAAATGAAACCTGCCTAAAATGGAATATTTCTTGGACGACTTTTAAATTTTATCTTTATTCAATCTCATTTCATTTTGATTAATTTTCATAGTTAAATTTCGTTTTCCACAAATTTTGTAGGGGGCTGCAGCCCCATCTGCCTTCCCCTGAATACGCCACTGTTTGTTTTCATATCTGTTTGTATCATTTGTCATTAATTCTCATTTTATTAAGCCAAAATTGTACAGTGTAGCGAATAGCTATAAAAAAATGTGAAGGCCTATGTAAGGAAAAAAGATCACTTTTTTT
Source organism: Maratus speculifer (assembly GCA_964019185.1). Lineage (NCBI taxonomy): Eukaryota > Metazoa > Arthropoda > Arachnida > Araneae > Salticidae > Maratus > Maratus speculifer. The sequence goes on from CAXHSM010000943.1 coordinate 116,092, forward strand.
TCTAAATCTATCACTACAAATTATCAATAGACAATTATTAACATATCATAATTATAAGTAAAATAAGTATATATTTTACTGTATGTTTATCAATTTTAAAATTTGTTTTCAATTTTATATGTAATTGACAGTTTTTTATAATGTATTATTCTTGAAAAATAGAAGGTTAATTATGTTAAAGTTATACTAAAAATAAAATCTTGATTTAGTAATATCTTTAATTGTACTAAATTTTTCTGATTATAAAAATATTTATAATAGTTTGTGCTTTACATTTAATTTATACACACTTTTTCTTAAGTAACATGAATTTATAATTAATACAAAATTTATATACTTTTGTTATTTTACTTGCTGCAAAGCAAAAGAATGTTGTCTGATGTTCAATTTTAAAATTAATTGCTATAGCTTGCTGTGTTTTATGTGTAATTTTCATATGTTTTTAATTATGCTATACTGAGAGTTGTAAAATTCAATCAACTAATTAAAAAATGTTGATAGAAATCATCAGGAGGATGAAAAATCACCACCTGAGTCATTACTGGGGGGGGGGGGTATGGTGATAGAGTCTCCAATATTTGTGAGCTTGAGAAATTCTAAATTTTTGGAAGACCTTCTTTCTTCAGGGAAATAAATGTAAAGGATATTTGTTTTCTAACTGTAAACAGGTTAAATAACTGAAATACAGAAAGAAAGGCCTGGCTTGTTGCAGAAATGATTCTAATTCTGCCAGCCCGACTCGTAAAATATTTTAGAACCATTCTGCTGGGTATGGGACAGGCCGAGGCCCGTGCAGACCTTAGCTCATTTGTCATATATAAATATCTAAGGTAAGTAATACATGTACACTATGCTAATTTGCTAAGACTGATTACACTAAATTAAGCAATTTGATTTTTAATTTATTATTTTGTTGAAAAATGAATTTATTTGAGATGTTTATATAATTCCTATTAAAAGATTTTTTTTTGTTCACTTTTCCTTTTTATATCAGCATTAATTATTTGTAGGCCAATGAGAATAGTGTTGTGAAAGGAATTCTCTCTGAAAATTTCATTAGTTTGTTACTTGCTACAAAATATGAGGGAATTTTAAACATAAGATACTTGCGACCGGCCAGTTGTTCTTGTAATGTTTTAAAATCATTTTAATAAATTAATTCTACCAAATCTATTTCTCTACTTTCAGATTGAATTTTAAAATCTTGCTTTTAAACTGGCATTTTTATGCTGATTGTAGATGACACATCACAATTCCAACACAACTACTTGAAATATTGCTGTTTTGTTAATTTTTACGTAAGATACTGAAGGGTTTATTGGTTCATTTGTTTTTGAATAAAATATGCTATTTTCTCTCATCTTGTCAGGGCTGGATTTGGGCTTTCAAAAAGTAGTGTCTGCCATGCCCATGGCAGTAAGTGTTTATAATCTGTTTTAACTGGCAGAAACTGACAAGTTGCAGAAAATAATTTCAGAACATAATCTGAGACTTTTTTAGTAATATTAAATTCCTTAAGCACGTTTTATTTAGAATAAATAGATAAATAAAATAATGGATAGTGATTCTTTAAAATTAAATAAATTTGTATTAGGAAAAAGAACACTGTAATAAATAAAATTCCTGTTATAATATGGTTTTGTAGTTTTATATATAATCACTTATTAGAATATTTTAAAATCACAGTTTAAAATTCAAAATAGAAAACTATAACTAATACTTATTTTAAATTAAACACATTGCGAACAAGTAATGCTGGTCTTGGAACAATATTGTCAAATGTTTCTTTTAATCAAAACAATTAAAGAAACAATCTGGGTTTAGAAAGTTTAGTAAAATTAGTCCTGTGCTATGAAATGGTCTGTGAAAAAAGTAATGTTAGTATTAATATGAGTGTTTATTTTGTTTTTTCAATAAAGTAAAATAATTGTACAAATTGTATCATTAAAAAATATAAATCGGTTATCTTTTGTGGTTATTTACTTATATATTTTCTTAAGAACAATTTCTATTTGAAATAATCTGTAAGTTATTGATTTGTATAGTTTAAAAATATTTTGAAAAGTAATTCGTTAATGTAACAAAGAATGGGTTTTTTTTTTCTTTTTACTTTTAAATTCAACTATAAATTATAATGTTAATACTTAAATTTGTGCAGCATCAGATTACCATTATAATATTCTTTGTTTTTCAAATGAAAGAAAACTAGTACTATATAATAGACCGGGAGGCACCAACATAAACAATCATTTCATCGAGGTGACGATGGCTGGAAGCCTAGTATTTATTGAAACTCGATAAGCATATTAAAATGCAACTGATCTGTCATGTCCTATCTTGGTGGAAATCACGCCCAGACCCAATAATTAATTCGTTGATTGGTAGGTTTGACATTGTGTTTTCCAGTCCTCCATGTTTAACATCTCTGGGTGCAGGAAAACACAATTGGTAAATCTACAAGTGAACTACTAAAATCAGGTTTTTGAGTGCTTTCCACCAATGAATTGACAGGCCTATTGTGTTTCAATTTGTCAATCTCATTTTAACTAACTCTGGAATTTCAGCCTTGAACTCGATGTTGGTGATTGTCTTTTATGCCGTTGCCCAGTCTATTAACAAAGTATATTTATATGGTCATTTTGAAAACTTTTACTATGTTGAATAACATTCCTAATCTTTAGTTTTATTTTTTAATTTAGTTTTTTACGTATGAAATACATGCATGAATTATAAATCATTGCTGATTAAACTTCTTATTAGTATTGATTCTTAATTTCTATCATGCTTACTTTAACCTGTTGCATCCACTTGCTTTAATCACCCTGGCAGACACTTGCCAACCCTGGGTCTGATAATCTGTCAGGAATATTACACTCATGATAGACTCTGTTATGGGTTATTCTCTTCAATAGTGCAAAAAGTTTTTCCCAGCCATATAAATGTTCTAAATTTCATTTTATTTTTATTTATTTATACTTTTATTAGAAGGTCTAAAGTTTGTTTATTAGGGGCTGGGCGTAAAATTTAAAAATAAACAAATTTAATATTTAACTAGTTGGATGTGTCAATCCCGAAACTTTCTTCTATCTCATAAGTACATTTTAATATTAAAAAAAAAAAAAAAGTGGTGACCCCAAAGTTACCCACTATCGAATTTCCTCGAAAATTTGACCTAGCCTAATGAAATTCTGGTATCCGAAAAGCCTAACACGTAAAATTTAATTAATATTCTGAGAAAATGAGCTTAGTAGTGCCTCATGTTGGATAACTTATACTAAAACCTAATAAGCATCTATTGATGTCAAGACGTAACAGAACCTGAAATTTGATGGAATTTCGTCCATTAGTTCTTGAGATATAGTTTTAACAAAAAAATTGCAAAACGTAGCACAGCAACACCATATCTTGGACAATTTATGCCAAAACGTAAAAAAGCGTCTAATTATGTTACGGTGTAAAAGAATCTGAAGTTTGATGAAATTCTGTGCATTAGTTCTTGAGATATAGCTAGTTAAAAAAAACCGTGTAAAGTATAAGCACAGCAGCACCATCAGTTGAAAGATTTATAACAAAACGTAATCATCGTGTCATTATGTTATATGTCATTTTGTAACAAAATCTGAAGTTTGATGAAATTCTATGCGTTGGTTGTTGAGATATAGCTATCGGAAAAATCGTGCAAAATGCAGCATAGCTGCACCACCTGTTGCAAGGTTAATACCAAAATGTAATCAGCATCTAATTATGTTATATATTCTAGTGTAAAAGAAACTAAAATTTGATGAAGTTCTCTGCATTAGTTCTTGAGATATAGCTATCGCAAAAATCGTGCAAAATGTTGCATAGCAGCGGAATCTGAAGTTTGGTGAAATTCTGTGCATTAGTTCTTGAGATATAGCTATCATGAAAATCATGAAAAACTTGGCATACCAGCGCCACCTGCTGGCCAATTTACACCAAAACTTAATCAGCGTCTATGTATATCAAGGGGTCACAGAATCTGAAGATTGGTGAAATTCTGTGCATTAGTTCGTGAGATATAGCAATCTTGAAAATCATGAAAAACGTAGTATAGCAGCGCCACCTGCTGGCCAATATTCATCAAAAACCAACAGACACTAATTCATATCAAGGTCTAACTGAATATAAATTTTCATTAAATTTCCAGCATTAGTTCTTGAGATAGAGCGCCCACAAATTTTTTGCCACATACAGACAGACAGACTCACAGACAGACATTTTCTAAAAATAGTCAAAACGTGTTCAGGACCTTCTAAAACGTATAAATCCGTCGAAAACTGGAAGTCGAAAATTTTCATGAATCCAATACTTTCTTCTTGTAAAGATAGAAGAAAGTAAAAATGTAAGATATATCATGCAAATGTCATTCCCTCACCTCTCCCCTACCCATGCTACCATACTTTACTGCCTGATTTTTTCCATTCCAAAACAGAAATAATTAAAACATCCTAAGCAAAATAAAGTTCTTAATTGGTACCTTACAAAAATAATAAAAATATTATTTTTTAATATAATTATGTAGTCTACTCAATCAATTATATATCTCCCCATGTTAGACCATCATTCCCTCACACCTTGCTATTATCACAAATATCCTATCACTAAAGATGAGCAGCAGTGTAGCATTCTTCACAGAGAGGAAGCTAATTTGAGTACTTGTCAGTCCAGCAACATAAATTGGTGGTATAAGTTTTTGTTAATTTTCTAGAAATTTTTTTCATTCAGAAAATCGGGGAGTATTTTTATTAGCAGTCATTCCCTCACACAGAATACTCAATTTTTAGCAATTTTCAAAATTTTTAATTTTATCATACATTATATATTATTTGTTCTTCTTTAAGGAATCAATTCGTTTTTTTCCATAATTTTGCATTTTTCATGACAATTAGTAAAAACATCTTAATTTTATCATTCCCTCACTCATCATTCCCTCGCATTTATTGTTATGAGTTAATGATAAAGTGAATGGGGAATACGTACTTTTGTTTAAAATTTTATAACGATTTCTGCTGCTATTAAAATCTTCAACAATTTACCAATTACTAGCAATTTATCCAATTTTTGTGAAAATTTACCTATGTAACATTCAAGTCAGACTGCTTGATCAAATTTGCAGTATTGTAGAGAATAACCCTTATAACTCTATTTGATGTTTTCACTTCATTATCCAATTTCCATAGATCGACCTAAAAATATATTTCCAAGTGAGTTGTATTTTGAAATTGCATGAGAAGATTCATTTTGTTTTACAAATTATAAATTACATAGGATTTAACACGTTGAATGCCACACAGTTTCCGATGACTGACACTGACCTTTCCATCTAAGCCGTGTGTTATTTAATAAAATGATCCTCTAATAAACAACAGTTAAATAAATGTTAAAAGTTTTAAATAATTACATAAAAGATATTTTTTTAGTTTTATATAATATTTTACACTGTCAGTCACCGGGGACTGATGTGTCATTCAATGTAACATAGTATAAACACACACTATACAACATATACTACATAAACATACATTATAAAACATAGTTTAAACATAGTAAAAATGCTAATAATGAATAAAATTATTACCATACTATAAAACTTGAAAAAATAATACAAAATCTTCTCCTAATAATATTTTATATGTTATTAAAAAAGTACTTATTTTGGATGAATTCCGAACTAAACACATTTGTATTTTCCATTCCCCTTGCTGCAAAAACAATTGATTTTTGCCTCATTGTTTAAATGTATCATTGTTTTTACTGATATGAAATTATAGAATTTCCTCCTTAGGTTTCCTCTATTTTTAATTAATAAATTTTACTATAACCACCTTTAATTTTAATGTTTAATATATTTTTTTATAATGGTAGGTATTTAATTTACATGTTATAGTTTAATCAGTATATAATAATGAAATACACCTGATGCAGTTTCAGTTTTCCAAGCATCAGATAATTAGGTTTATATGGAAGTTTTTAATACTATCATGCAAATTTTATTTCAATTCAATTTAATATATTAGCTCTTATTTTTCATGATAACTTTTTTCTTGTAAATTGTTTTAATGACTCATAAAAGTTATTAAGGTATTTATTTCTCTTTATTCCAGAACCTATGAAAGCAGCTATAGATGAAATCAACCTAATTTATCTTTAAAATCTGAAATATGCAGCAAAACCTTTTTTCACAAACCATGTTCCGAAAAACAGTTTCTAGCTCACAGCAGAGAAAATATTTTATGTGTGAAATATGCAACAAGAGTTTCTCACGAAAGGGTCGTTTAAACTCACACCAGTTAATTCATACTGGTGAAAAACCTTTTGCATGTAAGATATGCAACAAGAGTTTCTCTCAAAAGGGTAATTTGAGCAAACATCTGCTTATTCATTCTGGCGAGAAATCTTTTGTATGTCAGATATGCAACACAAAATTCTCCCAAAAAAGCAATCTAAGCCAGCATCTGTTAATTCATACTGGTGAGAAACGTTTTGTGTGTGAAATATGCAACAACAAATTCTCTCAAAAGATTAGTTTAAATAATCATCTGTTAATTCATACTGGTGAGAAACCTTTTACATGTGAGCTATGCAATAAGAAATTTTCTGAAAAAAGTAGTTTAACTAAACATCTGTTTATTCATACTGGTGAGAAACGTTTTGCATGTGAGATATGTGACAGGACATTTTCGTACAGGAGTTCCCTGAGAAAGCATCTGTTAAAGCATACTGGTGAAAGACCTTATGTGTGCGAGACATGCAACAAAAAATTCACTCATAAGAGTAATTTAAATGATCACCTCTCAATTCATTCTGGTGAAACACCTTTTGTTTGTGAGATATGTAACAAGAAATGTTTACGAAAGGTTGATTTAAACAAACATCTCTTAATTCATACTGGTGAAAAACCTTTTGTTTGTGATATATGCAACAAAAAATTCTCTCAAAAGAGTAATTTAAACAAGCATCTGTTAATACATACAGGTCAGAAAGCTTTTGCTTGTGAGATATGCAATAAAAAATTCTCTCAAAAGAGTAATTTACGCACACATGTGTTAATTCATACTGGTGAATAATTATGAGATATATAATTTTAAAACAAGCATCTGTAAAATAGTACCGGTTATCAAAATATGCTTCAACGTTTATCCCACTGACATTAATTTAACAAAAAAATTTTACTGCCCCTGTAAATGAATTATACATACTACAGACTTCATTTTATGCAGTGATTGTATTTCAGTAAATGGCAATAACATATTAAAAATTGAGGTAATTCGAGTGTATTTTCAAAAGTTAGAGCATGGACATACAAACCAAAGTCATTAACTCTTTTCAATCATTTAAAAAAAGAAGAACGAAAATTCATGCATCGAGCATAGACTGTGAAACATAATCCAATGCAATTAGAATATTTTGTCAAAACTGCACTGTTTTTTAATAATATGGCGAAAATATTGCTTTTTTTCTGTTATATCAGTAAAGGTTTACTTTGGAAACACAAAAAAGTTTTTGATTTCAATCTAGTAGTCTATCTGTTTTGCGATAACTGCCGCACAAAGCCGATTAGCTTGAAATTTAATCGGCATGTTTGTGACGCGCCCGAATTTAGCTGTGTAGTTTTTGCTATATTTGGTTAATTCGTTCTGAAAATATAGAATATTGTGTTTGTCAATATAATGCTTTTCTGTGTTAATTCGGAGGATTTTCAAATTTTTGTTTGTTGAAGGAAATGATGCATCTGGTTAATGTATTTAAAAGGTAAATTATAGGTGCTAAAACTTCCAAATAAAATATTAAAATTATCCCTTTCATCTTGAAATATTGTCAATATATTGTCAATTTTTTAAAATTTGTGTGTATAATTTTGGTGGTATTTTGTACACGTTTATCAATAAAAGAAAACATTTTTTTTATTAATTTAAATAATTGATGTGATACATGTATCATTCTTTTCTTTTTCTATCATCACTTTCGAGCATTTGCATTTCATCACCTACGAAAAAGAATTTATTTACCCCTTTGAACGGCGGTGGTATAAAATATATACCACTTAATTTTAATTGAGAAATACCACATAGACATCAGAATTTTGAAATGAAAATTTTAATTTTGTCAAGTACGTAAAGAAAAGCATTTTTCTATTTTGAAATATTTTTTTTATTGTGGTGTCATTGAATCATTTCAGCATTTTTTGAATAAAAGTGCTTTGCCCCTCATAGGGTTAAATAATTGCGAGTGGAAAAAAATAGCAGAAAGTGCGGCTGAAGAAAATAAAAAGTTAGTTATTCTTAATAATCTGTTCTGAAGTACAACTTTGCACTAAATTGAAACTAAATTAGCAACATTATTTTTTTAACTTAATGTAGCTACTGTTAAAAGACTATCACCGAAAAAAAAATAAAGCCAGATTAATGTGAATTAGGAAATAGCAATATACCCGAGGATGAATGTTTATCTAGTGCATTTACAGGCCTCAAATATGTCTATTTTTCGTAGATATTTTTAAATGTCGATGCTATTGGGTAAATTAGTATGTATTTCGATTGAAATTTTAACATGCTAAAAGTGATAGAAGTACATTTAGAGGAATTTAAATGTTTTTTTAATAAACAAATCAGAGAATGTTGAAAGAGATGCTTAAAAAAAACAGATAAAATAATCCATGTTTGCAGATGATGCTTTTTATTAGAGCACTTGCTTTCATTGAGCTTGTGATCTTGTAATTTTTACTTTACCGAGTACATTTTGTAAACATTTGCGATGTTAATATTTTTATCAATATTGACCTGCATGAAGTTACAGGTTATGCATACAAATTATACAGATCACTTTATTAACCCCTAATCATTGCACCTATGGAAGTGATGATAAAGAGACTTTGAGGTATTTATATGTCCTTATTTTTTTTGTTCATTTAGCTTATTAATATTTTAGTTTATGAATAATAAGTAATTTTTTTTGCTCAGTTTTATTAGATCTATATCGATGTAATCTTACATCTATGATCATCAAAAATTATTCCCAGAAACAAAAAGTTCAACATTTCTAAATAATGAGTTGGATATAATAATATCAGTTTATGTAGAAGTTAACATTTCTATTTGAATATTTCCTTCTATTATTTACCTTCCAAGATTTTTATATACCCATAAATATTTATGTAATTTAAAAAAATAATAAAATGTGGATTGTAGGATCTTGACTATTACATAAAATGTGTTTCAAATACAATGACTTACCGAGCTCATGTTGAGGCTCCTGACCTGCAGATTAACTAATTAAACAACTGATGACAATTCCCCAAAATTTGGAAAGAACTTTGTTTTTGTACTAAAAATGAAGATCCAATGAGTCGCCCCCCCCCCTAAAAAAATGTTTTTATAATGCTTTAGGGAGCATTTTTAATCAATGGTGGGTGCGGGAGGATTTTTTAAGTATGTATTTGTTGTATCGTTTCTTATGTATTTTTTAATTATGAATTGAAAGTCGACGTCTTCAATTCGATACAATCATTCATTATATACTTTTGGTAGGTTTTATGAATACAAAGTCAAAAATTATACTTTGCTATTTAGCTCAGCTTTGTCACATTTACTTTACATTCAAAACATGTTTTCTATATCCTATCAAATAATATGAAATCAATGGCAGGTTTAAGTGCTGCTAGTGATAGCCCCACCCCCTTATGCTAATAAAGTGTTTGCAAAATTGCACCGTGTATCCTCATGGAAAATGATTTGGGGATGAAGCTTGAGCTTAAAACAGGCTGCGTTAGTTTAAATTCACAGGACTAGGTCAGATTTTTGTGTTTTAGCTCTGGGCCGGGTCCTGGTTGTATATTTTTCTGCAAATTTGGGTTCGGTGAATCTTTTTTTTCCAGGTTGAACTGGCTTGGACTTCAATCCTTAGACTTCCTAGAGATCTGCTCTGAACAAAATTTTCCGTTTGAGGCTACACTAAGAATAAAAGGTAAACGTTCCGTCCATGTCAGACTCAGCCGAAGGGTAAAACATTATTGGCCCGCCTACGATCCGTGTTGCACTCCTCAAATTCTTTTCCTTGAGCCCACCCTGAACTGGCACCTTACTTATTTATTATTCTTAATAATTTTATTAGCCTCCGATGCTATTTCTTTCAGACAAGCTAAAAAATGTCGTGTCATCAGCCCTGAAATTTCTACTCAACCGATTTTGATAATTATTTTTTTAAATGAAAGCTATTTATTTTTAGTTGTGTTCATTTTAGTTATTTTTTTAATTTATTTCCATTTTTATACTTTATTTTTAATTTTAAATGCTTTTTACGATATTTGTTCAAAACGGATGCAACACAGTTTAGCTCTTCTCTCGATAATAAAAATTTATTTTCCAAAATGATTGCGTATAATTATGCACTAACTGAGGTAAAAAAAATTTGCTGAGAAATAATATTACCGTTTTTTTGGATATATAGTCCGCGGCTTATACAAGAAAAAAACCTTCCAAGAAGCCGCTGTGGGTTATACACGGTGCGGGTTATACAAAGATTTTTTTAAAAAAAATTGGAAATCGTGATATTTTTTCTACAACTTTTAAACCTCAAAAAATTTGAAAAAAAAACATCAAAATTTGTAAATTTTTTTCGCTATGCCGCGAAATTTAGAGAATTCTCCCATGTTTGTAAAGGCCTTTTTTTACATCTTAAATACAGTTATTTCTGTGTTTGGAAGAACTGTTGCAGCTATCGCCGAGTATTGCACTGATAGATCTATAATAGCTACTGTATATACTCGCGTATAAGTCGTGAAATTTTAGATAAAAAAAGAACTTCAAAGTGGGGGGGGTCGACTTACATGTGAGAGTTAAAAAAAATCTATAAATAAAATATCAGAAAATAATTTGCTAGCGAATCGGTGCTGCAGCACCCCATTGTGTTTGTAGAGTACAAAATCCGGTACCGTTCCAACGTCGACGATTCTGAATTTAGGTTCATTTAAAATTTAGTTTATTTTTCAAAAAAAAACTACCCTACCCTGTTGCAAAGAACAAAGGTTCAACTGAACAAGGAAATACTGGTATAAAATATATTTTCTTCTTTAATTTATGGGTCTACTTATACACAAATATATATGGTATGTATTAGATTTATAAATTACATACTTTAAAATTTAAGCTACTCATTCGAATTTTATTAATTTATTGAGGTTTGTTCTTTTTTTTTTAAATGGCATCTATCACTAAGTAACATTATAGCATTATTATTATAGTTTGTAAGCTTCTATGTTATACTTTTAGGGAACTTGTAATATTTATCTTGATAACACTTATTTTTCAATTGTTTTAATTTAAAATTATACATAATTTAAATTTGTGCATTAAAAATACCATTTTCTACAAAGATAATAATACATCATTTCCGGAGATTCGCGGTTTTTAAATAAAAATGAATCACTTTTCAATTTATGTGAAATCTTTACTGAAAAACATTTATATATTAGATATGCTTAACTGATAGTTAAAAATAAAATTACTAAAAGGGTTGAAATATGCAGATATCTGAAATTTTTCTACTAAGATTTCAAAAAGCAAACAATCTTAAATGCAAAAGATGCTATTTTAGTAATGATTTATCTTTCATTTATGTAATGTTGACTATTTTTTGAGAAAAGGAAACTCTTTACAATCACGAGTGATTTATGAAACCAAGCAACTCAACATATGGCGATGTGTGAAAAGGAAAAAATAATAACAAACACAATATTTTAAATTCATTTTATGTTTTTTTTTCTCCCAATATAAAAACAATGATTTGACACCGAATCAAACAGGACATGTAATTTTTTTTCTCAACCAATAACCCTGCTTTATTCATCCACTTTGTTAACCCAGAGCCGAAGAATTCTGAGTTGGGTAACTTTTCCTCTTAAATAAACGATTAGTACAAATTTCAAACTCACAGTTGAAAAATCTCAACCTGGGGATACTGAACCGTCGGTTTAACTTTTGGTTGAAGTTAATCATGAATACGAGCATAAACAGGTACCTGAACACAAAGCTAATTGCAGATTCACAAAATTATGGTTCAAATTTTCACTAATGTATAATACTGCTTACATTTATCACAAGACTCTAAGGAAGACCATTTGAGAAGACCTTTGGACTGATCCTTACATGATTTTACCTATGGAAGTTGCACTGAAATATATAGGGAGAGTGGTCATTACCTCTAATCATGACACAGATGTCCAATCGATCCCATCCTCGGAGAAAAGAGCCAGAACATAGTCAACTATGTTGTGATAGGCCGAGGGTTATAACGAACTGCTAATATCCACACGTGTCTTGCTATAAAGTGTTTTGAAACACTGTAAACAATTTAAGAAATGTAAATAAACAATAAAACTACTAGCTTTTTTTAAAATTTTAATACAGAAATATAGGAATGGATTATTCCATAAAAATGTATTTTTATAAATTATAAATCATTACATAAACAAATGCATTTTTATAAACTTTTATGTTTAAAAATATATTTTTCAAATGCAGTAAAAACATAAGAGTTATTGTCCAGCATTATAAGAACACACAGTGCTTCACTATCAAAAGGCATGGACTGATACTGTTTCAGGAACACCCGCAAAGTTAATTTTTATGAAACACTATAAAAGTTACGTAAAGAAAAATTGGTACTTAACGTATTAACACCACTTAGCAAAAATTGAGTTAATGTGCCAATAAATAGCAATTTTGTTATTTTTAGATTGAAAATTTTTAGTGTAACATTTGGCACTTACATATTAACACCACTGCAGCAGAAATCGAGCTAATGCGCTAATAAATCGCAATATTGTTGTTTGCACGAGCACACATGAAGTTATCTTTTGGATTCCTTGTTGCTTTACTCTTTGCTGATTTTTGACATAATATTTTAGTTCTTTTTTTTTTTTTTCCTCATTTTTTCACGTCATTTTTTAGAGCTCGTACAAACAACAAGTTTGCTCTTTAATGGTGCATTAGCGCAACTTCTGCTGCAGTACTATGTAAGTACCGAAAAATTTAATAGAAACTAATAAAACATAAAACTAGACTTAATTTTATTTACCAAATTTTACATTTCACAACATAAAAAAAGCATATTTTTTCCCAAGCAAAGACATTTTAGCAATCCTTGCAGACAATTATTTACAATTTGGACTCAGATAATAGCAATTCACAAATCAATGATAAATAAAAATTCCTGTGGGGGGGGGGAGTTCTTTTTATATTTAAACATTTATCGATACAATTGAGAAGTTTAACTTTCAACGCAGTCTTGTAAATATAAAAAAAATGTCAGGATGCAATTGGAGTAGAAAAAGCCATTATTTAGACGCTTTTAATAGGAGAATTGGGATTTTGACAGGGAATTTTTATCAAGGCTTTTTTCACGAAACAACAATAATAATAATACAAATATAAGGGGCCGCCCATAAATGATGTCATGCTTTTCTTCCATATTTTTGATTCCCCCCCCCCCTCCTTTGTCAAATGTGTCACACTTCACTTTACCCCTACCCTCCTCTTGTCACATATCAAGCTATATTAGGTAAACATATACTTGAAGTTACAAAAAAAAAAAAAAAAAAAAAAAAAAAGACTGCATTTTGAATCACATTTCAAATTTTATTTTTCAACTTTAATTATGCGTTTTAATAACATTTCTGAGCTGAAAAAAAAAAAAAAAGATTCATATTTAGCATGAAATAAGGTTTACAACAACAATAAAATAATTAATGTAGAATATTATAATAAAAAAATATGAATATGAAAGGGCAATTCAAAACAGTAATATTTTGGAATTTGAAATAGAATTTAACATATTTGGGTTTTAATATTAACTTCTTAAACACAAAATATTTTAATTTTGAAATAACTTCATGCTTAATAATTTCATCTGCTGAATTTTAATGCTGTTATTTTAACCACCATGTGTGATGTCAATTTCTTCTCACCCCCCTCCACCCCCAAGTCACATTTTTATGAACCCTCCACCAAGGGTGACATCATTTATGGATGGTCCCTAACAGTTTTTATTATTATTACTGTGCACAGTTATATTACTACCTTTTAATTAAAAGTGACATTCCCTCTTCTCGTCTCCTTTATTTACCAACCTGCAGGAAGGAAGCTATTTTTGATTCATTTTTAGTTACATTTTTTTAATTATATTTATTTTTCAATATATTGAAGTAAAAATAACTGTTTTTTTAATTGTGTAGAATGCTACAAGTTCATTTATTCTTTTCTAAGAAAAAATTTTGCAAGAAAAGTTTTCTTGTTCAAATATCTTTTCTCATTTTCCAAGCAAAATCTGTAAAAACTAGAAAAAAATATGACAACCTCAATTTAGATAAATTATAATAATAATTAAATAAATAATAAACTAATTTCACATGATTAAATTATATATAAATTATTTAAAATATAATAACTTATAATATATTAATTTAATTATATAATATTTAAAATAAATTAAATGAATTACACAAAATATTTCCACTTAGCATAACTCAATACAGACAAATTCAGTTTATAAGCAATGAATGCAGTGATCTAAAATTAAACATTTAAAAGAAACTCTTGATCATAATTCAAATAAATTGTCGCTGTTTAACTCAAAACTTGAAGATCAAACTACATTTAAATAAATAGATAAATGAAAATTGCAGCAAGAATGAATATTTTCAAAATACTCAGCGATGTAGTAGAGGTTATCAGGGGGTATACGCTGTGTACCCTCTGGAATTTTTAAAGGCACACCTTATACTTTCTATTTCTAAAGAAAGCTATAGTATACACACTTTAGGGTATTCCGTTGGCCTTGAGCTTATACCCTATGCTTAGAGCATACATCCTCTGTTATTTTTACGACTAAACGCCTGATATTACTTTAAATGTCCAAATAGTAGCAAATTTGCGACTCATAAAATATTATCGTTGTCACATGATCAAATCACAAGTTGGAGAACTTTTAGTAAGAGTACATACACACACAAAAACTCTTTTCATTAACTTACTTCAGCAAAGAGGATGGAACACTATTTTTATGTTTTAAAAATCCTCCATTATTAGAATCATAAGGGAGATGCGTTAATAGGAGATGCGTTGAATATTATATTTTTGGTCAATATTTTCCTTGAGACATAGTCAAGTAAAAGGGACGCTAGCGCGATGAACGAATCACGAAGGCTTAATTAAAATGAATACTGGATAACTCAAAAAGATTTAATTCATAAGAATTATAAATGGGACATAAAAAAATTATAAATAAGAGAGTTTAATAAAAAAAAACTTTATTCAAAGCTCTATTCAATGTTTAGCAAAGATGTTTTCTAAAATCAGTCTGCTTGGTGTAAATGTGAAAGGGCACTTTAATCGATGAACTTAATTACTAATTTAATATCATTGCAACACACAGGCAAAAATAAGGAATTACGCATATACGAAAATTTAGATTATAATTTACCTTTATTAGAAAACAATCAGAAGTAAGAGAGATTTACGTGAGTTACAAACAACAGAAGAGACGCCAATAAAAGAATGAATCATGAATTACTTCATAATTCATTGAAAGTGAATCTTGTATTTATAATTCTTAATATTATTTATCAAATAAATTACTGCAATGGAAATTTGTCCAGAATTTTATTTTTATCATTGGTTGTAATATTTATTACCAGACAGCTATTAAACGAGCTTTGCCAAAGAATCTAAGGTAAAATTTCCTGAATTACCAAAATCAAATTGCATCCAATTTTTATCCTGAAGGCATATTTGAGTGCTAGATTAACGAATTTTGAAAATGCATCCTATTTTTTGTTATAAATAAATATTTTGTTTCGTAAATTCAAAGTCGATTGGTATTTTAATTGAAAACATCTACTGCAGGAGTTTTCGATTTATTGAGTCATTCAATATTTATGAATGAATTCTTTATTCTTGAATCATTCAATGTGCTGGCGTCTGTAATAAAATGGGCAAAATGGCATACTCAGATTGTAACAGTAGCTATATTTTTAAATCAATATACCGACTCATTTTCTTTACCAAAACAAATTTATGGTAAGATATATTTCTTTTGTTTTTCTTCTTCTGAAAATTCTGTAACTTGTGGATTGATCGTATGACGACACACAATTTTTTGCGTCAGAATTCATTTTTATTGGCATTTATAGCCATTTTAAATGTTCTTCACACAGGTAGACCAAGTATTTTACTAGCCGAATAGTAATTAGTAGTAATGGGAATAATTAATAGTAATTAATAGTAATTGGAAAATAACACTTTTTTTCTATCAACCAATATTGTGAATATAAATTATTAACATACAATAATTATTAAGTAAAATTTGATTAAGTATATATTTTATTGCATGGTATGAATTTTTTAATTTCCTGTAATTTTCTGCTTTATGTGTAATTTATATTTTTTACTAGTATTCTGGAATACATTCATTGTTAAATATGTTAAAGTAATACTAACGATAAAATCTTAATTCAGTAATGTACTTAATTATACAATCAAAGTTCTATAATTCGCACAAGCGGGGAGTCAAAGCTTGTGTGGATTATGGTTTATTATATACATATGTGCATTTAAATAAAAATACTTACATACATATATATATTACATATGTTCTGTAATACAATTTGTTTTTTACTGTTAATAAAATAAAAGAGTTATATTAAAAAAGTAGATGTTTTATTATGATTTTTTTATCTTTTGTTTAAAAAAATTTCAAATTTGTATATTTTTTAATTTTTTATTTCATTGATTACATTTGTAAAGTAACGCGAATTATAGAAAATTGCGGATTACGGGTGCGCAGATTATCGATCCTTGACTGTATTAAAAGTACTTTTCTTTCACTTAAAACAATATTGAAAATAAACTAATTAAAAACAGAAACAATTTTCTAAATGCACTTCAAAAAGCTTAAAAAAAAGAGAGCGAGAGAGAGAAAGTATAGGATTCAGTTTTAGCTATCAAGAAATGAGAAATTTATATAAAAAAAAAAAAAAATCAAAATATTTTTGTAATTGAATTTACAAATCTTAAGTTAATGTTTGTTAACTCAAAGAAAATTTTTATTCCATGTCAGATATCTAAAAAAGAAACAAAAATTCTTTGGTGAAGAGATATAGTCGTGTCACAAACAAAAATCGTACAAATAATTATGAAATTTTTACAGAATGGTAGCAATTGGATTAATTCCTTTGCTTTAGAGTAGTAAATAAGTTTTATTTATTGATTATATCTTTTATAATGCCATTTTATCATTATAACTATTAATAACTTTTTTAAATAATATGAACAGATAATGATATCATGCTATTAAAAGAGGCAATTTCCTTCATGAAGATATTACTGTTCAATACTTTTTCACGCTGCCAATACTGTGTTTGAGACACAAGGTAAAATGCTTTAGTGAATTAAAAAAAATAATAATAATAATAACTTTCTTTCATAAAAGTGAATATTTTCATCACAAATGTATCTAAAGGACAAGAATTTCTGAAATTTTTACTTTCTGTTACAGAGATTACAGGTACAAGTCAATAGTTTGAATGTTTGCATTCCAAGTTGTAGCTGACAAATGCGATTTCAAATTTGAAAATTTATTTATTATTAACTAGTAGTTATTTATTAATTAACAATTGCACATTGAAGTAGCTTTTAAATGGTGAGTACAATTTTGAGAACAGCATTTGCAAATTTTGAAATGCTGAAAAGGATGGTGGATTTAGATTTCACGGGGAAAAAATTATGTGATTGTGTAAAAGTAAGAAAAATTTTTGCTTATTTTTCATTTCATAATATCAAGCATACAAGATTCAATTGAGAACTTATTCATAAATAATGTTTTTGATTATATACAGTAGACTCCCTCAAATCCGCTAGGCTTGGGACCAGAGGTTGTGCGGATTTTAGAATTTTGTGGATTTCTGGTCATTGCTTTGTTTACATTTTTTAAACAGTAATTTGAGTGCAATTAATGATGCAATCAGAACTATAATGAATGCTTACAATATAATAAAATATTAAAATAAGTAATAAACTAAAATAATAAAAATTTAAATAATTTTTAAAGTGATTAAAGTATTAATAGCAAAGGTCAAGTTAATAATCGATAGTGTATGATTAAATTTACATCATAAAGATTAAATATATTTTTCCAAAATTATTCAACAAAACTTGCTTCATAAAAGTACATTGCTAATTCATATCAAAATCATAAAATAAAGATTTTTTTTTCAAGTTTACCTAGACTTTACAACTAAAAAATCTTGATAATGCATAAATATATTTGGTAAAAAGATAGTGATTACCAGTAATATCTGAAATATCTTGAATTTTTTTCAAAAAAATTTATTCTTCTTTCATTAAAGAAACATGAATAGAGTATTATTAAGAAAATTACAAAGTAATTTATGTTATCAGTAATTTATGCATACAGTAATTTATGTTATCAGTATCAAATCTTTGTATTTGTCTTTGTAGGGGACTGTAAAACAACTCATGTTAAAAGTAATTCACGTTAAGTGTGTTCATGTTAACGAGGTTTAACTGTAATCCAAATAATTGAAGCTTTTGAGAATAGTATTTTGATAACTTTATTTAAGAATTTAATTCTTTTAAGACTTACTTCAACCAATATAAGTTGGATTTTTTTTATTTTCTTTATAATTAATCACAAATTAATATAACAATTCAAAGAATTTAATTCTTTTAAGACTTACATAAACCAATATAAGTTGGATTTTTTTTATTGTAGTTAATTCTTTATAATTAATTACAAATTAATATAATAATTCAAAGAACTTAATTCTTTTAAGACTTACATCAACCAATATAAGTTGGATTTTTTTTATTGTAGTTAATTCTTTATAATTAATTACAAATTAATATAATAATTCCTTTAAAAATTTTCTTTCGTCAAAATTTAGATAAATTTTTCTAGGTGAGTATTGCTAGCAGGTATGGAAGCAATCGGAATATGTATATAATTTAAAAAAAAATTAAATACAGTCGAGGATCTATAATCTGTGGACCCATAATTCACAATTTTCTATAATCCGCGTTACTTTATGAATGTAAACAATGGTATAAACAGTTAAGAAAATTTACAAATCTGTGACCCAAAAATGATTTTTTTTAAACAAATAGTAAAAAAAATTAATAAAATCATAATAAAGCATTCATTTTTTATTTTAAATTATTCTTTTATTTTATTAACAGTAAAAAACTAAACTGTATTACGGAGCGCACCTAAGCTTACTGACCGTTTGAAATTCCGACCTTTCATTCGTAGCTATTTCAGTATTTGTAAGTTCAGGAGAGTGATGAAGATGAGATGAGAATGATGAGTGATGTGACTTCAGAGCAGGCCAATGAAAACACACTATTTTATGTGCTTGTCGCACGTACTAGCAGTAACATAGCATCACCTGAGAACTAGATATTATGGGTTGGGAAGGTCGAATCAATGTAACCAATCATAGTCATCGATTGCAGAGGTTTCGCCAACGTCACGAAAGGCAAACGGGAACCTTCAACTACTGGTGAACTCTGATTGATTTATCAAGATCCGACCTTTCAAGAAACTAAGCTTCAGCTGGAAAGCTCTTTTTTTCATTCTATTTACGCTCTTAATTTAGCAACAAGCACAGTTGACAAGTTGATGTTTATGAATAACGACTCAAATGTCGTCTAGTATTGATTTTACGTTTTACTCTAATGAATATGCAAGGTGCAAATTGAATAAAGGAAAGCATAGTAATGATGATTCAAGTTCTTCAGCAGCTAAAAGATCCCACATAGTGCTAAATTGCAATTAAACAATAAATGTAATTATTGTTATTTAATTGTACATAAATATCATTTTTTTAAAATAAAATAACTTTAAAAATGCATTTTTTAAGATTACTTATTAAATTAATTACTAGATTTCATATTTATCTTTCCATATTATACAGATTATAGAATTGAAATGCTGTCTAAGAATAATAAAAGGATGCATAATCCATTATTCTCTATAATCCGCAATATTCCATAATCCACACAACCTTTGGGCCCAACTTGTGCGGATTATAGATCTTTGACTGTAACAAACTTTGTTGTGATATTTATATCAAATATTTATTGATTTCTATTAAATTTAATGTTATTAAATCTTCAGTAATGCCATTCAATTTAATGCACATGTTTTATTTTAAGTCTAAAGATGTAGCATAATTGTGTTTTGTTAATAAAGGGTAAGTAATACATGACAACATTGCTAAAATTTTATTGGTTAAAGTAAATTGAATAAATTGATTTGTAATGTATAAATTCATTAATAAATGAATTTCATTTAGATGATTTTTAACATTTTAGGTAGCTTTCATTAAAAAAATTAAAAAGCTATCTATTGCAGTCATCCGATGAAAAGCACTTAAAAAAATTGTTATAGTTTCACCGATAATGACTCCCAGACCACAAAACCATTCTATGTCCAAATGTGTACATGTATGTCTACAGTAGACTCCCTCAAATATGCAATCCTAATTCCACAACTCTCTGAAATCTGCATATAATTTATGGATGTAAACAATGAAATATTCATGTCAGATACAGGGACAAAATTTGACTTTTTTTTTGTTTTATATCAATTCCTTATTTATTTTAATTTGTAATTTTTGTTAATATTACTGAATTCATGTTTTTTCAAGGAAGGACAAATTTTTTTCTGAAAGACTCATGATACTGCTGATATTATTCGTAATTACAATCTTCGTACCAGATATATTTCTGTATTAATCAAGCTTTTTCGTTTATTAAGATTGGCTAAATTTAAAATAAAACTTCCTTTTTTATGATTTTGATGGGAATTAGCAATACTATATGTTTATGAAGCTAGTTTCATTGAATAATTTATGGGAAATGCATTTCATCTTTATAATGAATATTTATTCATACATTATTGATTATTAACTTGACCTTTGCATTTAATATTTTAACCATTTAAAAAATTATCTAAATTTTTATTATTTCAGCTCATTATTTAGTTTTATATTTTATTATATTATAAGCATTCATTATACTTTTGTTTGCATCATTAATTACATTCAAATTACTGTTTAAAACATGCAAACAAATCAATGACCTGAAATCTAAAAATTCTAAAATCCGCACAACCTCTAGTCCCAAACTGTGCGGATTTCAAGCAGTCTACTGTATATAGATAAATATACACACTATATGGTCAAAGATGACCGGCCACTTTTGATTTTCGACGTTTTGTTGACTGTCTAGAAAAATACGTGAGGAAACATCTGGAAACGCCTGGTGTATAAACAGAGTGGTATAGTTCATATAGTTCCGTAACAATTTTTTTCTTAAACAACTTAAGAGACCGTCAACAAATTGTAAAAAATAAATATCTTTTGGTTAACCCTGTCAAAACTAATGTAGCGTAAGCATTAAAACTGTAGATTATGATTAAGTGTCTTATTTTAATAAAGTGTATACATTTTTATGAGAATAACATGTATACTCGAAGAGAAATTAAGGTTTTTTTAAAAAAAGAGTTTCAAATTTTGCCAAGTTTTTTGCTGATAATTTGCAAAATTCTTAAAAAAAATGTTCTTTTCAGAAAATATGACAAACAACATTCTACATAATATCCTATAATCAAAATTAAAAAATAATAAAAACTGCAGGAATAATGAGTAGATTTACTAGATAATTTTGTATTGTGCATTCATGAAGGCAATCAAAATATAATTTACATAATGTGTTAGCTCAATAAATAGGGTAACATTTCTGAAAATCTCAAAAACATAGCTTGATATTTCTAAAAAAAATAGTTTATAGAATAAGCTCAGTATCCATTGCTTCCATAAAGATAAGGGGATGTATCCATATTTCCCTTGAATAGTGTCAATACAGCACACATAATATTGAATGTGCATATTTTTTATTCTATAGACTGTGTTATGAGCAGCTCTGTTTTAAATCCATTTAGTGATACTCTTAATTCAGTTTATTATCCAACTTACATAGACACATCTATAAATGTTTTTTAAAACTTAAAAATAAATATATTTTTTTATTTATTATATACAGCATCAAACATTGTTAAAATACTAATCAATGACTAAATTATTGCTATACAATGTAGATTGTATTAATAATGCAATATGTTTTCCTCAATAATCAATTGTATTAGTTAAAAAAATTCTTAAATCTTGAAGAAGATTGAATAAATGCTTCTAAATATTATAGTTTCCCTTGTTGTAAAAATAAATTTTTTCATCCACATTGCTTATACATTGTAACATTATTTTCATAGACGACATGAAATTATAAAATTTTCTGCATAAGTTTGCTTTATTCTTTATTTATAAATGTTATATTCATAAATATTTGACTTTGTCTCAATTTATAACATTAATTTCTAAATTTTTATTAATAATATTTTATTTATGATGAAGTTTTTTTTATTAATAGTGCCAATTATTTGCTCCATTTATTCATATTTGGTTATAGTAAGAATCTTTTTGCAATAGTAAAATTATTCTGACCGACATTGATTTTGCGAGCATCGTGTATTTGGGAGTCTATTTCAATTCATTTTCCTGCATTAATTTAACATTTTATAATACATTTATTTTTTGTAAATTACTTTTTCATGCATCTTCAAAGATGGTAGATTTATATATTTATTTATTGCAGATGCAAAAAGCTATGCATGTAGATGCACTTCACATCACTCAAAATTGTCTTTAAAGTGTGCAATATGCAGCAAAATATTTCTTTACAAGAGGTTTTAGGCAAAGTACGTTCTGACTCACAGCATGGAAAACTGTTTGTTTGTGAGGTATGCAGCAAAGAATTTTCGAGAAAAAAATATTTAAGCAAACACCTCTTAATTCATACTGGTGAGAAACCTTTTGTGTGTGAGATATGCAACAGGAAATTTTCTCAAAAGAGTAATTTAAACACACACATCTTAATTCATACTGGTAACAAACCTTTTGGGTGTGAGATGTGCAACAAAAAATTCTCTCAAATGAGTAGTTTAAACACACACCTCTTAATTCATACTGGTGACAAACCTTTTGTGTGTGAGATATGTAACAAGAAATTCTCTCAAATGAGTAGTTTAAGCACACACCTCTTAATTCATACTGGTGAGAAATCTTTTGTTTGTGAAATATGCAACCAGAAATTCTCTAAAAAGAGCAATTTAAGCACACATCTATTAATTCATACTGGCGAGAAACAATATGTATGTGAAATATGCAGCAGGAAATTTTCTAAAAAGAGTAGTTTAAGCACACATCTGTTAACTCATACTGGTGAGAGACCTTTTGTTTGTGAGACATGCAACAAGAAATTCTCTCAAAAGGGCCACTTAAGAACACATCTGTTAATTCATACAGGAGTGAAACCTTTTGTGTGTGAAATATGCAACAAGAAATTTTCTGGAAAGAGTAGTTTAAGGAAGCATCTCTTAATACATACTGGAGAAAAACCTTTTGTTTGTGAGACATGCAACAAGAAATTTTCTCTGAAGTGTAATTTAAACAGACATCTTTTAGTACATACTGGGGAGACTTGTTTGGTGTGAAATATGTATCAAGCATTTCGCTTAAAAGACTATTTTAAGGAAACTTAAGCTCAATCTGTACTATTGAGCCAATTTATGCGAGATATTAAAAAAATCGCAAAAGAGCAATCTTGTTTTTGCTCCCATAATTTTTTAATTCCGATTAACTAATTTTTATACTTCTTGTATTTAGAAACTTCTAATTGGCAAATTCTAGTATTAAAACAATATTTTATTTAAAATATTAGAGAGACTAAAATGAAACAACGAGCAACCAAATTTTTTTTTAACTAGTAAATTAGCAAGTAAGGGTCTTCAAAATCATTTTTGCCAAACCATATTTTATATTTATTTGATTTTATCTTTATATTGTCTAAAAAACTTTGCAATTCTCTATTTTTTGACATAATATAGATTTATAAGGCTGTAAAATTAGCGTTATGATTGAGAATATTTGAGTCAAAAGACTTGTTAAAAATAATTTCTCACAATGAAGTTCTTTTATTTTAACACGTTCGCTGCCAAAGCTGAGGTAGTGCATCTGTCCATGGGTGCCTAAGTGAACATTTCTGTCACATTTTGTTATTGTATTTAAGTTTTGAGAAATAAATGATCCGATTCAGTACGTCAAGTGTATGGTGTAGTTTCTTTCTGTGTCTCAAACAGCTAAACAATGCTTTTTTTAAGGCAATACTCGTAATCGGCAATTTAGATAAGGATATCAGTAACGAGTTATCTCGTAGCTGGGAAGAAAGCCAGTTTACCGACTACGAGTAATATCTTAGTTATCAGCGAATGTGTTAATACTGTCTTTTTTATAAACTTTTAAGCTGAAAGTAACTGTTTTTAAGACGTACTATTGAAAATAAAAATAATTACGGGTTTAATACAGTAATTATTTTAAAATTTAATAATAGTTCTGATGAGGTTTGAAAAAGTAAATAAACTTGCTAAATGGGTTTTAAAATTCTGCTTTTCTCATCAGGATTCTGTATAAAAAAATACCTTTCATTTGACTATGATATCATTACTTGTTGTGATTAAATTACTTAGTCTCAAGATCTTCTAAATTTTTATTGTTTCTCGTAAAAGAAGAAAGATCTGATGTGATTTTTCCACGTTAATAAAAGTTGGTAAAATGCGTTTGAAACATTTGTTTACTTCGTCATATTCAATCTCCTTTTGGAAAATTTCCAATGCACTTGAAAACAAAAGAAAAAAATAAGGACAAATTTTGATTTTTTTTAAATACGATGCTTTTTTAATATGGCAAAAACGTACAAAATTTATATTAATTAAATCCATATTACATTGAAATTTTATAAGCCTTATTAAATTAAAAAACTTCAATATCCGTCTTTCGATCTACTTTACCATGTGAATATATGTGTATGTAATAATTATGAAAATGATAATTAGTTACATTAATCTAAATCTGGAACTTAACTCTGTTTCTAAATAATTCATGAAGTATCATCTGGGAATATAGTGCCCTTCCTTGTTTTCTTGACCCTGGGGGCCGAGGTACTATACAGCACCCGGACATATATATTCGGGATGAAGGCAGGGAAAATCGCAAGTTTCAGAGCCCCACCTACCTACCCTTTAACCGTCTTTCAATATCTTTAATTTGTCTAATTTTTATGTTTAATTTGTCCGGTTTCTAAATTCTCCGGTTAAATTGTACTTTTTTTCCTTTTTTCTATTTAGAATCCAGGGTATTCGGGTCGTAAGTTGAAAATTTTTGGCGACATCCGTGATCGCCTAGCGACGACATCGCTTCACGCAAGAGACTAGGAGTCTTCGGGACGTAGGTAGGGGTCGTCGACGAAAATTGGCCGCTCACCGCGACGGTTGAACCACCCCCAACCGCCGTCCGAGACATATATATTCGGTATGAAAGCAGTGAAAATCGCAAGTTTTAGAGCCCCACTCGCCCGCTAACCATCTTTCAATATCTTTAATTTGTCTAATTTTTTTGTTACATTTTTTCGGTTTCAATTGTACATTTTTTCCCTTTTTTCTGTTAAGCCAATTATCGTAGACGACCCCTACCTACGTCCCGAACATTCTTAGTCTCTTGTGCGAGGCGTTGTCACCGGTCGGCGACCACGGATAGCGCCAAAAGTTTTTAACTTACGACCTGAATACCCTGGACTCTAAATAAAAAAAAAGGGAAAAAAGTACAATTGTAACCGGACAAAATTAATAGTAAAATTAAAGATATTAAAGTACGGTTAGCGGGTGGGTGGGGCTCTGAAACTTGAGATTTCCCTGCCTTCATCCTGAATATATAGGTCCCGGATAGGTGGCCAACCTGATGTGGTTCCCTCGGCGTTTAGACACGAGCAAATTGTAGCAATTTCTTATTTTATCAACCTCGACTGGACGAAAAGTTGGGTGAACCTTGACCAATAGGCTGGTGTATTCTCAACTTGCAGCACAACAGTAATTTTCTCTGACCACTAAACCACAATGCTTTAACAAATTATTTAGAAATAAGTGATTAAAAGAAATGGCAAGTTCCTTTGAGTTGATTTTCTTGAGAGGGGGGGATGGCGAGAATATGTTATACTGTACCATTTTGTTTATAAAAAGAAATTCCGCTAAAATAACTACAACATTATACAGTCGAGTCTCTCTATAACGAAACTCTATCCAGCGAATTTCTCTTTTTAACGAATTTTTTATAGGAACAGTTAATTTTTCCATGATTATATTAAAAATAACCTCTATAGAGCGAAATATATATCTCCATTTAACGAATTTTTTCAAAAATGTTCTTTCACATATTCAGAAATCGATCCAAATTGTTTGTAGAATTTTTTTTGTTGTTGATTTCTGGTTTATGTTTCATAGCTGCATTCCTCTACCTTATTCCTTATGTCGAGAAAAGGCATTCACCCCCCCCTCCCCACCCAAGAAAATCAATCTTTTTGCATGGTTACACTTGACTTTGTTTTATTCAAGATGAGCATGCGTCCTTGGAAAATATTCAAACATTTGTTTGCTACTGGAGCGATTTGCAATTATCACAAAGCATTCTAAAAGATAAAACTATTCCATTGTCGTCATGAAAATGTTGCTTGTTTCTTGGTTTGGATAGTGAGGTAGGAATAAGGAAGGGATAAGGGGGCGATTGCAGAAAAGGTTTTTATCTATCTAAGGTAACTTTTATTACTTTTAGAGTTTAGAGTAGATGTTTGTTGTTTGTGGCGACTCGGACCATTTTTTGCTGTGATAGATCATTTGAATGAAAAATTGTTACTAAATGTCATCTATGCTTGGGTTATCTTCTACTGCATCTGTATCAAAATTGCTTCTGAGATCCTGGAAAAATTCCATTAAATGTTTCAAAAACTTAATTAAACAATTAAAAAACAATTCTGTTTCAAAATTTAAACATCAAATGAAATTTTTTTACCGTTTTCTATTCAACGAATTTTTTTATATAACGAATTTTTAGACTGAACAATGGATTTCGTTATATAGAGACTTGACTATATTATAAAAAAATACGACTTTAATTCAATATAAAGACCTTTGACTTACAAAACCACTATTGAAGCAGATGGGATGTTGAATGAAATAAATACAGAAATTAAAATTATGTTTAGAAATCAAGAAGTAACGAAAAGGGTCGAAATAATTTAATTAATTTTTTTTTTCAAAGTTTTATGATTCGTCGTGTGGTTGGATGTATTCTGCTGTTAAAATGCAAAATTTCTAGTTTAACCTAAATAAAATCTCTGAATGCACTCTGTGATGAACAGACAGAGAAGTGAAGCGAATAAGGTTTAATCACATCAACGGTACCCCAACATGAAAGATAAAAGAAATAAAGTAAAACCATCATAGTCGAAGAGCCGACAGCACAAACTCTATGTCATCGAGCACAAGAAAAAATCCTTTATTTTATGGTAGAGTAGTAATAGGAGAATCTAATGATCCATGTTTGCCGGAAGTGAAGTGGTGCATAAGCCAAAAATTAATACCAATAGTTGTTAACTTGTAGGTTTAGCATTGTGTTTGTCCTACAATCTAAAGTATGGAAACATTGAAAACTGGGTGCATTAAAGTAGTAATAGGGAAATCTAATGATCCACGTCTGACGGAAGTGAAGTGGTACATCAGCCAAAAATGTATACCATTAGTGGTTGACTCGTAAGTTTAGCATTGTGTTTGTCCTACAATCTAAAATATGGAAACATTGAAAACTGGGTTCAAGAAAACACAATGCTAAGCCTTAGAGTTAACCACTAGTGGCATTAATTTTTGCCTTGTTCAAACTTCCTTCAGTTCCGTCAGACGTGGATCATTAGATTTCCCTATTACTACTTTTTCATAAAATAAAGAGTTTTTTTCCTGCACTGTTAAAAATCTGTTGCATTTTGCTGCAACGCACTCCCCTGCTTGAATAGAAAACGGTTACTTGGCCGTGAAACAGAGCTTTCTCATTGGTTGGAATAGAGATATTATATACAAGGGCTGGAGTGCGTTGCAGCAAAATGCTGCAGATTTTTAACAGTGTGTGCTCGATAACTTAGGGTTTTGTTCTGTCAGCTCTTGGACTGTCAGTGATGCCGGAATGAGAAAAAATTTTTGGCTTTTAGTTAATAATTATTATTTCATGCGCATTTTTCTCGGGATGATGATTAAAATAGAATAAAAAAAATCAAAATTCTAAATTTATACCCATCAATCTAATAAGATCTAATAACATAAATATACTTTTAAGAAGATTTTGCTTTTGCATTCTGTTGAAGATATCATACGATCATAAAATATAGCCTGTGATTAAATACAGTGTGTCGTTCCACTTTTCCAACAATACTTTTGAAATGGGTCAATAGTTCCATAGATTAGCCCCTACAAACAAACATTTCTTTCTTATTATATTAGTATAAAAATATTTAAAAATGCGTATCATTACTTTCTTCTATCTTTACAAACAGAAAATATTGGATTCATGGAATTTTTATGATGCCGGTTTTCGACGGATTTACACATTTTAGACTGCGAGAAACTTGTTTCTATAAAATATCTGTATATAAGTCTTTGTGTATGAGACACAAAAGTTTATTGACCTTCTACATTCAAAACTAATAAACGGAATTTAATAAAAAATCATATTCAGTTAGCCTTGGATACAAATTTTTGCTGATTAGTTTTGGCGTAAATCGTTTAACAGGTGGTGTTGCTATGCAGCATTTTTCACGATTTCCTCAATCGCTTAACCTCCGGAACTAATTCACAGATTTTGATCAAACTTTAGATTCGGTTTGTTCTTAACATAAATTGACATCTTTTGTTTTACATTTCAGTGTAAATTGCTTTACAGTTTGCCCTGCTAGGCTGCATTTTTTCCTCACTAGGTCTATCTCTAGAACTAATGCACGGATTTTCATCAGACTTCAAATGCGGTTAGTCTTTGACATGAATTGACATTTTTATGATATTTTGGTGCAAATGTCTCAATAGGTGATGCTGCTATCATTCATTTTCCAAGATTTTCGCAATAGGTATATCTCAAAGAAATACCTAATGCACGACACTTTTGCACAAATTGCTCTAATTACGTATTGGTGTTAACCGCACAGTAGGTGGAGCTGCTAAGCTGCAGTATGTAGGATTTAAGCGATTTTAGCGATAGTTATATCAGTGGCGTAGCAAGCGGGAGGCAGAGGGGGCGGTCCATTCCGGATGTCACCCAATCTTTATTTAACAAATATATATGTATAATCTTATAAGATTTTGGATAGGAATTCTGAAAAAAATGAAATTTTTAGCGCACGACGCAATAGAGTAAGTTTTCTTTTCTTTGAGAATGCGGAATTTTATGCAGAATGATGTATAAATAAAACATGCACCAGGAAACAAAACCTATCTATCCAATGAGTGGGTAGCAAAAGAAAATTTTTAAAAGAATTTTTTGTTTTACATGTAGACACGACGTTAGCTTATGTGGACTATGGGTTAAGTGATTAGTCAATACTGTTTTTTTGCAGGAAAACAGAAAGGAAATATGAAATGGTATGGTCATTTGTTATAATAATATAGAATTGTGAGTGAAAAAATATGGCGGATCGGAAGGGGTGACACCATTTACATCCTCCTCGGATAACATCCTAGCTACGCAGCGATCATATATCTAGAACTAATGCGCTGGATTTCATATCTTTAGAATTTTCATAATGGACATAGATATCCATTTAAATTTGGCAGTGTGATAGCGGATTTTGATGTATTAACATGTATGAGATAGAAAAAAGTTTTGCGATTGCCAAATCCGACTAAACATTATTTTTAATTACTTTTATAACTTAATTAAACATACTTAAAAATAAAAAAAGTATATTTTTTCCAGATTTTTGCAAACTGTAAAGAGAGTCTAAAACGTCCACTATTGGCATTTTTTGAAATTTTTCTTTAAAACTTATTTTTAAGAAACTACTAACGTAAAGTATAGTTTTAGCAAAACCAGTAAACGAATCGATATATTTTTCCGTTTATTATAATCATCTGAAATTTGTACCTCCCTTCCCCTTTTAACACAGTAAAGTTTGCGCTACCTAACCACTCCCAACGTTTCAGATTTTAAACTCAAAATTTAAGTTTATGTCTAAGCTTCTAAAAAAATTCATGAAATGCAAAATGTAACGGAAAAATGGTTGTTTGTTACTCCAAAGTTTAAAGCGCCCTCTATCGGCATTTTTTGAAATTTATTTTTAAGACAATACTGACATAAAGAATAGTTTTAGTGAAAATCGCAAATCATTCCACCAGATTTCCCGTTTTTTATGATTATTTGAAACTAATGGCGGCTATCTCCTTCGGAAAACGTTTGGGATCCTTGGTTTCTTATTTAATATTGTTTGTCTTGATGTGTACTATCACCCCTCTTTTTCGTAAAAACAATTTAGAATCCCCTGTATATATATATATATATATATATATATATATATATATATATATATATATAGAGAGAGAGAGAGAGAGAGAGAGAGAGAGAGAGAGAGGTGTTTGGAGATTAATTAATATTTTAAAATGAATAATAAATATTCTATTAGCACAATAAATTCAGTAATCAATGTTGTTAAACTTAAAAAATAGATTGCAACACTTACTAGTTTTGCAATCCTTGCTGGATCACACTGAACTAGATAAAATAATCTTTAATTGTGCTCTATGTAATTGTAAATACCAAAATCTTCTAAAAATGTGCCGGGAAAATTATAAAATCATTTTACTAAAATACAATTTTCAGTTAGAAAGAACTTCTGAAAACCCTTCAATATTTGATATCTTTCTATTGTAAAGTTCCAAAAAACAAATAAAATCTATCATTGAACTTATTTTTTTAAGTTTGATCAGCTTCAGAAACTCTTAAAGAAATTTTCAAATTGGTGCTTGCAAAAATTGCTCTTAAATGCAATAAAAATTCTAAAAATAATGTAAAACATTCTTTCTGTGTTTCTGATAGCTCTAAAATGTTTTTTAAATTGTTTGGATCCCATGAATTTTACTTTCGTGTGTTTGAGTAAAATTAGCTGAATCTTTAAAATTCAGGCAGGAAAAGCTGACTTTTCCTCACGGTCAAAAACACTTTTTTTACTTTATATACTTATCTACTTTTTTACTTATTTACTTTTTTTACTAATCTTTTTAATGTCTTATATTTTTTTAGGAGGGGGTCCCCCGTAAATCTTAGAAAAAGTTATTGACATATAAAAATTCTGGTCATTTTTGGCTAATTTTAATTACTCGGAACCTCTTAATGGAAATCTGGATTAATTGCATGGCAGCCATGCCTCTGTGGACATGTTGCTTTTACCCAAATAGTCATCATCTAATTCACTGGTAATTAGGTTTACCAAAGTCTGCAGACTCCTGGTTTGTTTTCCGGTGCTTTTGATTTTTTTTCTCATTTCTCTGGGTTTTTTTCTTTTTTTTTTATTATTTTGACATTTTATTAGGTTGGCAATTAATGATTAAAAAGAAAATCACATTAAAAAAATTCCTTTTGTATAAACACTTAGGGATCTATTCTGCATTACAGAATATAGGCGGAGACAATTTTTTGTTGAAAAGTATAATAGATACTTTTTAGATTTTAAGATATTTTTAGATTGCCCATAATCAACGCCATAAAGTATTTTTCTATGAAAAAAATATCAATAACAATGTGAAATTTATTAAGTAATAGTTTCCTATTAGCCAGATACATCAAGTTAATTGCCAAAGATATCACAACTAACAGCAGCCTTTTTTAATCCAAATATTGCAAAGTTTAAAGCATGTAGTTTAATTAAATGATTGTTAAATTTGTAAATTATATTTATTTATTTTTTATTTACTAATTGATGAAATTTTAATTTACTTATGCAATATTAGCCGGAAACAAATGCTGTACAATTTTTATTATTTTAAGTGCAATTATATACAGGGTGTCCTAAAAGTCTGGAAACGGTCGAATAACTCGAGAAATACATAAGAGATTGAAAAACGAAAATATACGTGTTAAATATTTTTAAATAAGCTACTCAGTGATACCAAATTTGACCTTCGCAACCGAACCCTAGGGGTCAGAGGGGGTCCAACTTTGAAATCTTAAATTATAATCCCCATTTTTTATTGCAGATTCGGATTCTACGGACAAAAATACGTAACTTTTGTTTTTGATATTTATTTCGAATCCTCGTTTATCACGGTGTAATTGAGTATATTAAATCGATACATATTTCGGTTTTCCCAACCAGGTTTTGTCTGATTGGCCAGAATTTTGACGTCAAATTACTCGTCTTTTGCAGAAATAGCGTTTCTTGAAAATCACCAGTGGCGAATCTTTCGATAATGCTACGCTGTTAAAAATTTGCTCCATTTGCTGTAGCGTCACTCCACAGCTTTTATAGAATGTCTCTTTTATGACCAACGAGAATGCTCCATAACACAGTAAAGTAATCGTTTTCTATAAAAGCGGTGGAGTGACGCTACAGCAAATGAGTTAAGTTTTTACAGTGTATAGGGTTTTTTTTTGTTTTTCTGTACAAAACTTCATTGAAATATATTAATTTATTTTTCTATTTGGATTTTTATTTTATCTAGTAAATTGTTTTTAAATAACGAATGGTTTCTAAATACGGCTGATGTGGGTGTATTTTTTTTTAATTATTTGCTGTAGAGTCACTCCACCGCTTTTATAGAAAACGGTTACTTTACTGTGTTATGGAGCATTCTCATTGGTCATAAAAGAGATATTCTATAAAAGCTGTGGAGTGACGCTACAGCAAATGGATCAAATTTTTAACAGCGGCGTAGCATTATCGAATTAATCGCCACGGGTGATTTTCAAGAAACCACTATTCTTGCAAAAGACGAGGAATTTGACGTCAAAATTCTGGCCAATCAGGCAAAAACGTGGTTGGGAAAACCGAAATATGTATCGATTTAATATGCTCAATTACACCGTGATAAACGAGGATTCGAAATAAACATCAAACACAAAAGTTACGTATTTTTGTCCGTAGAATCCGAATCTGCAATAAAAAATGGGGCTATAATTAAAGATTTTAAAGTTGGACCCCCTGTGACCCCCAGCGGGGCGGTTGCGAAGGTCAAATTTGGTATCACTAAGTAGCTTATTTAAAAATATTTAATATGTATATTTTTGTTTTTCTATCTCTTATGTATTTCTCGAGTTATTCGACCGTTTCCAGACTTCTCGGACACCCTGTATATATGTCTGTAGAATTGTAGAAAAGTATAATCATCCCCATATAATATTTTTAATGTATTTTTGGAAATAATAGACGTATCAATTGTTAAATTGATTAAAATCCCTGATAAGTACACATCTTGGAACAGTGAAACGTATCTGCAATTCAATAGCATTAGAATGCACATTAAAACCTCCATGTGGACACTTCCGAATAGTGGACACCTCTCTTTAGTGAACATTTTTTAATTTACATCTCAAAAATTTGTATATATTTGTCTTAGAATAATGCACACCTGAAATAAGGAATTAATTTTGCAGCCTATTCTGACTTCTCATTTGGCATTGTTTGTAGTTTAGAAGGTCTAAATTACTTGAATTGTAATGAGAATATACTAGATCTTTATTTTCATAAATAAAAGTTTATATATTAAAGAACCAAATGTTCACTAGATTTTATAGTTACATTAAAATAGGGATTAATTTTTCTTCATTTCACATTAGAATAGATGAGAATTTTTGGTCGAGTTTTAATTTGACTTTCAATCCAAACTTTGCGTTCGGTTACGGGCAAGCTCTATCGGCTCAGACTTCAAGAGGGGGTGGAGGGTTGAACAAAAATTGTTTTCTGGGATGTTTGAAAAGTAAAGTTATATGAAAGGAAATTCTTAGTAGGACCTTCTTCTCTGAAAGCAAAATTATATATGTATATATGTATGTGTGTGTGTGTGGAAATACAGTGATATATTAATATCGTATATGTTTATTTTGGTGTCTTTACAATCTCTAAATAAATATTTCCTGTATTTTAAAAACTAAACCTGCATATTCTTTCACAATAGTTTTTAAACATTCTGTTTTAAAATCTTTACTATTTCTAATTTTCGTTTCTCAAATATTTTAAAGAAAATTCTTGAAATTGGAAAATTATTCTCACAGCATGCGATACTTTAGATTTAGTACATATCGAAATTGAACAGTTTCATTAGATAACAATAATAAATTAAAATTTTTGTAAGATTCTAAAATGTTAGGGGAAAAAGTAACAGAAAAAACTATCAATACATTTTGTATTAATTAAAATCTACCATAAATGTTAGCTTCGGAATATAAGTGTCAATTTGTGTACATAAAAAAATCGTGTTTATATCGAGTGGGCAGAAAGTCCATAGAGACTTTAAAAATTTATTAAAACCGGAAAATTAATTAAAATTAAAAAACTGGTTCCAGAGTTAGCGTGAATTATGATAATTTATTAATTAATAAGTCACAGGAATTTCTTTAATATAGAAAAATATAATTCAAAAAACTACTAATAGATGACGTTGACGTAGCCATATCAAAGAAACGATATGCTAATAACGAAAAGAATGTCTTCAAATCGTTGACTAGACCTATACAGATAGCGCATTTATGGAAGATGCTTATGCAAGATGGAGTAGCCAATCACATAGCTTCTCCGGTCAAAGAATTTCTGGTGATGACTTACTGATGACAGAAAATCTTTAGCTGGAATTTCAGACTCCCATGGCCTCCTCGGTCTCTATATCTAACACCGGCAAACTTATGTTTATATAAATATTCGAAATCCAGGTTGCATTGATATGCTCCATTCAATCGGTTTCAATAGAAAGATATAATCCCCGGTTAGGATGTATATCCTCACCTGCTGTACTCTACATTGCTACATTTATGTGATGGTTGTCACATGGAACACATACAGCTGCAATAAACGATTTGGAGACATTCTTTTCATTACTTGCGTATCTTTCCTAACATTTAGGTATGTCAGCGCAACCTACTGGCTGTTTTTTAAATGATTTTTTTTGTCTTAAAAAAATTCCTGACCTATAAATGCTAACTTTATAAATCATTTTTATTTCAGTTATTTTTCCGCATTTTATAAACATTCAGAAATTTTACGGATGTTTTGCCCACCCGGTATGTATATTACAAAGGCCAAACAAATCTATGCGTGACTCATACGTCATTTTACGAATGACACTTTCTAATTTTTAATAAAATTTTAGTTTTGCAATTTTTGATGCTGCTAATTTTAAAATTTCTAAATATCGCGCATTTAAAGTTTTTTACACCGGCGTATAGGTAAAAAAATAATAATGTGCTTTTAAATGTAATTTGTTTGAAAACTCTATATGAATTTGTTTTTGAGTGTTTTTAAAGAAGAATCGTAGCATTTATGTGCATTGTGTGTTCGGAAGTTTGTGTTTAAAAATATCAATTTATGTTACAGAATTTTATGATTCTAGGATGGATGAATTAACATAGCACAGTTCGACAAACAAATGAAGAAGATCTTGACCATAATTCGTGTTCGATACTATAAAAATAATCGTTTTACCTTATCTGATATTACAGGAATATTTTGTATCGTATTTATTATATGCAGGATTACTTCAGAAAATTTCAATTTACACTTAAAAGAATATAAATAGTGTAGTATGTTTTCAACTAATAGCAATCGAGACGTCAAGTTTTGAATTAAAAGGATTTTAGAAAGATCAAATTAAAATATCATTTAAAAAAAGGGATGATTACATATATAAGAGGTGCATATGTAAGTTTTAAGATGCTGAAAATGATGTCAAGTAGAGATTTCACGGGCAAAAAGTTCTATGATTGAGTGAAAGTGAAATAAATTTTGCTTTTTTTATTTTGGAACACCAAGCATAACAGCCTTAATTGATAATTTTGTCATAATAACAGATTTTTATTATGTTTTGCTGCTTACACATACGATTAACCCCTTGAGGGGCGGTGGTTTCATAGATATACCACTTAATTTTAATTCCCAAACGCCACGTTCGCACTGGAATTTTGTTGAAGAAAATTACGGTTTATTGATTGCGTGAAGTATAGCGTTTTCTTATTTAGAAATAAAGTTGCTTTCAAATTCCGGTATCAGTCATTAATTTCAATACTTAAGCAATGAATTTGCCCTGCCCCGCAAAGGGTTAAAGCACAATTTTAATAATTTCTACAACTGAGTTTTATAGAAATAATATTTTGCTAACTTTAGGCTAAATATCGTTTGTTTAAGAGTTAAAATTATCAACATAAGATGCATTTTTTATTGTAACTAAATTTTATAGGTTTATTATAAATCATGGAAACAGTTCCCTCTTAAATATTTTCTATCGTCGAATTTCGACGGGTTCTACTTTGTATACATAAAGACTAAATGCTGATATCAGATCTGAACTGTCCGCTTTCCGATGCATTCCTCAGTCAATTTTTTGATCTCAAAAGCATAAAATTGGTAGATGTTCTTAAACAGATATTATGTTATCGAAAAAATCATATCTATTTTTTGATAAAGCAGAGAATTTTTCCAATAATACGGTCGAATTCAGTGTTTTGTACCAAATTTACGTATGAGACAGCTCGAAAAAATAGTAAATATCAGTCAAGCGCAAATAACTCAACTTGTAATTCATTTATCGAAAAGTGAAAAAAATCCACTCGATCCAAAATAGTTTCATAGGTCCTTTTTTTTTACCTTTAATAATTGAGACCGTTAGAATTTATTGTGCTGTTGAGCGGGAAAAATTTAGAGTAGTTCTGGTATTAGTGAATGTTTGGAAAATATGGAATGCTTTAAAATCTGGAGCACTCGATGATGCAGCCAACTGCAAAACTACCGAACAGCATGTTTTTTAGAAATATTTTATACAGCAATAGTATGCTAAGAATACAAAGATACCAGATGAACAAAGCATTCATACAATACTTTTTCTAGAGGAAATAAATATCTCAAAGCACTTGAGAACTTAATTCCCAAAATAAAACTAGTTGGATGTGCCAATCCCAAAACTTTCTTCTATCTCATACATACATTTTAATATAAAAAAAAATAGTTACTCATTTTAATGCTTTAATAATTTTAATTCAATACCTTACCAACTTTGATTTTCATCTTAAATTTCTGCTTCAATCAATTAATCGGCGTAAAAACGAATTTCCGTCTCTGCACGAGCCGATGGACAATAGAATATAAGCAGATTTTTTTTCAAATTCAGGGAGGACCTACTTGCCTTACCAAAAAATAATCAAATACAAAATGTCTAGTTCAGTTCTAGAACTAACTTCATACACTTTTATGTGGTGCAATATTCAAAATGGCATAAAATTCGGTATTGCAGCGTCCCTTCCGGCGGATTTTTTTCAGATTCAGGGCGATCCAGCTAGCCATAGTCATACAATTACACAAAAAATTTCGTTCAATTCGATGCATAACTTCATGTACTTTTGGTCGGTACAATATTGAAAATGGCGATTGCAGCGCCCCCTTCCGGCGGATTTTATTCAAATTCAGGGAGGACCAACTAGCTATAGTCATACACATACACAAAAAATTCGGTTCAATTCGATGCAGAAA
This sequence comes from Maratus speculifer, assembly GCA_964019185.1. NCBI lineage: Eukaryota > Metazoa > Arthropoda > Arachnida > Araneae > Salticidae > Maratus > Maratus speculifer. The sequence continues at coordinate 153,831 of CAXHSM010000943.1, forward strand.
TTCATATACTTTTGGTCGGTACAATATTGAAAATGGCACAAAAATGACGATTGCAGCGCCCCCTTCCGGCGGATTTTATTCAAATTCAGGGAGGTCCAACTAGCTATAGTCATACACATACACAAAAAATTCGGTTCAATTCGATGCATAACTTCATATACTTTTGGTCGGTACAATATTGAAAATGGCACAAAAATGGCTATTGCAGCGCCCCCTTCCGGCGGAATATTTCAAAACTGTAGGAGGACCTGCTTGCCACAGCCAAAAGCATTCACAAAAAATTTGGTTCAATTCTATGCATAACTTCATACACTTTTTGATGGTAGAATGGCGACATACAGACACACACACGGACAGACAGACAGACATTTTGTAAAAACATGTTTTTTGGAATCTCTAACCCCTAAAACGTGTAAATCCGTCGAAAACCGGAAGTTGAAAAAAATTTCGATTACAATACTTTCTTCTATTGAAGATAGATGATAGTAATAAAAGAATCCCGAAATAATTCTTTGAAGGCCAATTACTTCCTCTTTAAAATACTCATACCGACGATTAAAATTTTAATGCCTCGCCAGGTATCAAAATTTAGTAAAAAATATTAATTTGGTATAAGACTGCTTGTCTATTTATATCTAAATCATTTGTAACTCAATAATGAATGCTTTGAAACATATTAAAGAAATATCCGGGTGTGCTAAAATGAACTGCCTGATTTTAAAGTTTAATAACATGTAAAGCATGACAGATTCTTTAAAACCTTACACGATTGTTATGCAAGATGTTAGGAGATTTTTTCCGCGATTCTCGGTTTTACTTTACAGTAGCAGCGATAGATGGTGCTGCAACCAGCAAGTCATTAAATCAGGGCTTGATTTCGGCCCTCTTTTTTTTATCAGTATTAATGTGAAAGAAGGAGGTTAAATATATGCAGTGATTCATGCCACCATGCAATTTTGTTCTATAAATCCCATTCTATACATTTAATTTCCTTCTCGCACACTAATACTAATAGAAGAGAGACGATAAAATTCGGATCCCAATTTAGCGCCTATTGCTTGAAGCGCCATCTAGCATTTTTATTTGAAATTAAAATCAACAATCGCAATAAAAAAAATTCCTGACATTTTACATGTCACTCATGTTAGGATTTTTTTAATAGTTCTGACCATTTGTAAGTTAGTACATTTTAAACATTTTAAAAAAGACAATATATTTAGTAGCTATGGTTGAAAATAGCACTTAAAAAAATTAAGCTGACTTCAATACATTGGAGAGAGACTCCATTCGTGCTGAAATTTCTAATTACAAGCTAACCTCCAATCTCCACAAACAAATTATTCAGCCAAGCCAGTATAAAAGATAATAAATAGACCCAATCTTTCAGAAATTAAAATTATTCATAAAGCACCAGTTACTTATGCTGAAATTTTATTTTCAAATTATGCTCGAAACTCACGAATACAGAAAAATAACATTAAAGACTTTTAGGAAATTATCTACATAAACACTACGAAAAATGTGACATAGAGAATTACATTCAAATGGAAATCTAGTAAAAAAATCAATTTAGAATGTAAAAAAAGGAGAGACAAAAGAAAATCATAATTTTAAAACTCTATAAAGAAAAACAAAAGAAAATTTTCAAAAATGCATTGTTGTAATTTATCAAACAAAAATAAATTTCTAAAAATTTGTCTAAATAAGTGTTTAATATGAATATAATTTTTTCGAATAACAAATAATTAAGATGCCTGCCAAACCAGTGATGAGGGAAGAATTTGGTGGAGTGCGTGGATCGCAGTCGGGTCAAAAATGTTTTTCACATGGACTGAGTTGGACACTGACGAAATGTTTAGCTTCTTTTCCGGACCCAGCCTCGACCTGGAAATTTTGACCAATGCAGAATCTCTAAGAAAGAATATGCTACAATCAACCTGGAAGAAAAAGAAGTCTGACCCGATCACAATCTACAGGAAATTATACGACCAGAACCCGTCCAAGTCCTATAAAAGAACGACCTGATCCAGTCCAAAACTTGTGAATGTAAATTGACATGGCCTATACGTGACTCGAGCTACGCCGTCTATCTCAAATCATTTCCCATGCATGATGTTGCATGATAATGCATGATGTTGTTTTGCAAACACTTTTTTAGCACAAGAAGAGTAGGGTGATCGCCCCTTTCACCCACCAGTAGATCTGACATTGATATGAGATTGTTTGATATGATATAAAGAACATGTTTTAAATTTATATGCGACAAAGCTAGACTAATTAATCAAGTATAATTTTAAATTTTGAATTCATAAAATATGTCATTACTCTGTAATGAATGATTGTATTGAATTACAGATGGTGTCATGTGATTCAATATTAAACAGATAAGAAATGATACAATATGTCATAGTATTTATAAAAAAAACTCTCCTCCCCCCACCTGAATGTGTTAAAAAATCCTCTAAAAGATTGTAAAAACTCAATTTTTAAGCGACTCATTAGAATTTCATTTCTCGTGCCAAAACAATGTTCTTCCACAATTTTAGTGAGTGACCGCCAGTTATTTAATTAGTTAATCTACAGGTCAGGAGCCTCGACATCAGCTCTGCAAGTTATTGTATTTTAATCACATTTTACATAATATTCAATATCCTCCTAAAATGTACATCATATTTATTTCTAAATTACATAAATATATATAATGTGAAATTCTTAGAAGGTTTCAAATAAATAATAAAAGGAAATATCCAAATATAAATATTAACTGAAACTGATACTATTTTATCTAATTCATATATAATTTAGAAATCTAGTGGTTTTATAATTTTTGTTTCTGGAAAACAGTTTTGATGGTCATAAACGTACGATCTTATCTATACAGTTCCTATAAAACCAAACAAGAAAATCACTTATAATCCTTAAATTGTAACAAAGTGAAGGGGAACAAAATTACATTTCAGGGCATATAAATACTTTATAGTCCAATAACCTGATATACATGTTTTGTGCGCATAATCAGTAACTTTAAGCAGATCAGTATTGATTAAAAAAATTATTTCCGCAAAAGGATAAAAAATAAACTTGGTAAAAAAAAATACAGGATCGCAAATTTAATGAGATCACATACCCGAATAAAAAGTGTCATAGGTGAAAATGAACTAATTTTTATCCATATTTTTTTAAGCATCTCTAACCATATTCTCTAACCAAATCATGCAATAAAAAGCATTATTTAAAAGCATTTACATGTTTTTAAATATACTTTTTTTTTAATTTTTAGCATGTTAAAATTTTAATTTAAATACATACTAATCTACTTGATAGCATTAACTGACAAAAATCACCCCCAAGATAGGCATATTTGGATACATTTAAATGGACTGGATAATCATTCATACTCAGGTTCAATGCTAATAACCTAAATCGCATCAAACTGGCATATAAGATATTTTTTTAGCTATTTTATTTACATTAAATTAAAAAAATAATGTAACTGACTTAATTTAAATTTGGTGCAAAGCTGTATTGCAGTCCAGATTATTTAAGATTAACTAATCTTTTATTTCCCACGGACCAACTTTCTGCTAAAAATTTTTTAATCGCAGTTATTTAAACGATTTTTTATAGGTTATGAAATGAAGTTGTAAGAGAGCTGATGATATAAAAAAAAGATGTATCACGTCAAATAAGTAAATTAACCCTCTGACAGTATTGCAAAAGGGCAAAATTATAATATTGTTTTCTCAGCATTTTGTATTAATTGCTAAAAAAATATGATTCTTTCAAAATTGTAGAAAAATCGTATTTACGAATATGAATGTATCCTTGAGTGCGTTAATCATTGCACAATACATTAAAAATCCATTAAATCAACTGAGTTATATCATTTTAACCCCCTGACTGCCCGGCAAAAGGGTAAAATTGTAATGTTGTTTTCTCTGTAATTTATTAAAAATGTTAAAAAAAGATGTTTTTTCCGACCTGATTATGTAGAGGTGTATAGTCTTTGAGAGTATTAATCTTAATTTTTCAAAACTGGGTTTTATTTGTAGAATTATATTAATTTAAATATTGCTTATGAAACCTGCAGGTTAGTGTGCGAAAAAATTAGCCAGCGGAAGTGAGGAGGTTAATTATTGCTTGCATTGTAGTGAAACCTGGAGCTTAGGGAACTTCTATAGACGGGCTTGTCAGTGAGAGGATTAATAAAACAATATATTTTCTTTTATTGGTAAACATGTATAAAATTCCACCAAAAATTATACACATAAATTTAAAAAAATTGGCAAATATATTGACAGTTTTTCTAAATAAAAAGTATAATTTAATTCCTTTATTTGGAAATTTTAGCATCCATAATTTACCACTTAAATTTATTAACCAGAAGCATAATTTTCTTTCAACAAACAAAACTTTGAAAATTCTCTGAATTGCTATAGAAAAGCATTATATTGTAAAACACAATGTTCTATGTTTGCAGAACGAATGAAACAAATATAGCAGAAACCATACAGCTAAATTCGGATACGTCACCAACATGCCCATTTATTTTCAAGCTAATTGGTTTTTTGCAGCAGTTAATGCAGGCATATAGACTAACAGACGTAAATCGAAACCTTTTTATGTCTCCAAATTAAGCCTTTACTGACATTTCAGGAAAAAAAACATTTTCCCTGTACTACTATAAAACTGTGAAGTTTTGACAAAATATTCCTATTTTATTATACGTCATAGTCTACGCTGGATGCATGAATTTTCTTTCTTGTTCATTTTTTAAACATATAAATAACGGGAAAAGGTTAATGAATTTGTCTTGTATGTATATGCTCCAACACTTGCAAATACACTCGAATTGCCTCAAATTGTAATATGATGTTGACGTTTTCTACAGTACGATCGCTACATAAAATGAAGTTTGTAGTACGTAAAATTCATTTACAGGAGCAGTCAAAGTGGATTGTAACATTAAGGTCAATGGGAAAAAAGTTGCAAGAGCATTTTGATTATCACTACTATTTGACAGATGTTCGTTTGAAGATTGCACATCTCTCGCAATTATTCACCAGTATGAATTAACCCTGTCTGCTCAAATCACTTTTATGGGAAAACATTTTGTTGCATATCTCACATTCAAAATGTTTCTAAGAAGAATGAATTAACAGATGTTTGTTTAAATTACACTTTAGAGAGAATTTTTTGTTGCATATCTCACAAACAAAAGATTTTTTACCAGTATGAATTAAGAGATGTGTGTTTAATGTACTCTTTCGTGAGAATTTCTTCTTGCATATCTCACACTCAAAAGGTTTTTCACCAGTATGAATTGAGAGGTGTAAGATTAAATTACTCTGATAAGAGAATTTCTTGTTGCATGTCTCACAAACAAAAGGTCTTTCACCAGTATGCATTAACAGATGCCTTCTCAGGCAACTCCTGTAAGAAAATTTCTTGTCACATATCTCACATACAAAAGGCTTCTCACCAGTATGAATTAATAGATGTTTGCTTAAACTACTTTTTTCAGAAAATTTCTTGTTGCATAGCTCACATGTGAAAGGTTTCTCACCAGCATGAATTAACAGATGCCTACTTAAACCAGCCTTTTGAGAGAATTTTTTGTTGCATATTTCACAGACAAAACGTTTCTCACCACTATGAATTAACAAATGCTGGCTTAATTTGCTTTTTTGGGAGAATATTGTGTTGCATATCTGACATACAAAAGATATTTCACCAGAATGAATTAACAGGTGTGTGCTTAAATAGCCCTTTTGAGAGAAACTCTTGTTGCATATCTCACACATAAAATATTTTCTCTGCTCTGAGCTAGAAGCTGCTTTTCCAAGCATGTTTTGTGAAAAAGTATTTTCCTGTATATTTCAGATTTTACAAATAATTTTGATTGATTTGATGTACAGCTAACTTTATATCATCTGCAATAGACAGAAGTACCTTAATCAGTTTTATTATTCATTAACAAATAATTTATAAGGAAAAAATATCAAGAAAATAAAAAAATAATGTATTAAAGTGAATTAAAGTAAAATTTGTATTATAGTATTAAAAACTACAATAGAAACCTAATTATCTGATACTTGAAAACTAAATCCGCATCAGGGGTATTTCTTAATTATTACTGATAAAACTATATGTAAAATTATAACATATAAACTAAATACCTACTATCACAAAACAAATTTAGCATAAAGGAAATAAACATTAAAGTTAAAAGTTATTGTAATAATATTAAAAATTAAAAATAAAGCAAATTTAAGGATGAAATTTTATAATTTTATATCATCAGTGGAAACAATGATATATTTAAACAGTGAGAAAAAAATCAACTATTTTTGCAGGCAAGGCGAATAGAATATACACATTCAGAATTTATCCAATTTTTTTGCTTTTTCAATAAAATATAAAAGATTATTAGGACAAGAATATACATTATACTTTCAAGCTAAATTGTATGGTAAAAATTTAATCATTTATTAGCATTTTTACCATGCTTAAATCATTAAATGCCACGTCAGTCATTGTTGAATGACAATGATCTTTGTGTTTTTGGCAGCGTCAGTCACCGGTGTCTGACAAAGTAAAATATTATATAAAACTAAAAAAATACATATTTTATGTAATTATTGAAAAAAATTTTAATATTTATTTTACTTTTGTCTATTAGAGGATTATATCATTAAATAATAGGAGGCTTAGACTAAATGTTCAGAGTCAATCAACGGAAACTGACGTGGCACTCAACATGCTAAAGCCCTATGTTGTTGATAATAGGTAAATCAAAATGAATTTTCTCGTGGAATTTCAAAATACAGCTCACTGTGAAGTATATTTTTAGATTGATCTATGCAAATAGATGAAATGTGTGAAGTGAAAACATCACATTGAGTTATAATAAAGTCTATAGTGAGTAAAATAGTCATGACTTAACATCGAACGTAAGGTTGGCAAGATTCTGTCAGGGTGGTTAAAACAAATGGTTATAACCGGTTTAAACCAACGTTTTAGAAATTGTGTCAATCATGTTGGAAATTGCACTTGAAGCGGTGCAAATAAAGTGCGTTCGTACTTCAACGAATATTAAAAACATTCAGATCTTGGCAGTTGAATCATAGATTTACCATTGTGTTTTCCTGCACCCAAAGGTATGAAAAAATGGAAGACTGGCAACAAGAAAACACAATGGCAAATTTACCAATCAACCTATTAAATATTGTGTCTGGATGTGCTTTCTACCAAAATAGGATATGGCAGATCAGTTAGTTGCATTTTAATATGCTTATCGAAATTTAATACATTCCAGATTTCTATTATTCATCCAGATAAAGTAATTGTCTGTGTTGGTGCCCCCGTTCTATCATATTACACTAATTTTCTTTCGCTTGAAAAAAAGAAATTTTCATAATGGTAATCTGACAAGTTTAACTATTAATATTAAAGTTTATAATTGAATTTAAATGTAAAAAATATAGATAAAACATTCTATGACATTTTTAAAAATCACTTTTAAAAATATTTTTAAATCATACAATCCAATAACTTACAGATTATCTACTATATACAAATGGAAATGTTTCTTATTAAAATATAAAAGTAAATAATAAAAGCACAAAAAAAACAGAATTTGTTTTAAATAAAATACAGTAGACTCCCTCAAATCCGCACAGCATGGGACCAGAGGTTTTGTGGATTTTAGAATTTTGCGGATTTCTGGTCATTGCTTTGTTTACATTTTTAAAACCGTAACTTGAATGTAATTAACAATGTAATTGAAGCTATTATAAAGACTTACAGCATAACAAAAATATTAAAATAAGTAACAAACTTAAATAATAAAAATTTAAATAATTTTTAGCACGATTAAAATATTAAAATTAAAGGTCAAGTTAATAATCAATGTATAATTAAATATTTATTATAAAAATTATATGTATTTTTCATATAAAATATTGCTTTATAAAGATGCAATATTAATTCACATCAAAATCAGAAAGTAAGGAAGTATTATTTCACTGGATGAATAATAGAAACATCTGGATGAATAATAGAAATCTGGAATGTATTAAACTTCGATAAGCATATTAAAATGCAACTAACTGATCTGCCATATCTTATTTTGGTAGAAAGCACATCCAGACACAATATTTAATAGGTTGGTTGGTAAATTTGCCATTGTGTTTTCTTGTTGCCAGTCTTCCATTTTTTCATACCTTTGGGTGCAGGAAAACACAATGGTAAATCTATGATTCAACTGCCAAGATCTGAATGTTTTTAATTTTCGTTGAAGTACGAACGCACTTTATTTGCACCGCTTCAAGTGCAATTTCCAACTTGATTGACACAATTGCTAAAACGTTGGTAACTTGAATAACCAAATTTAACGGACTTAATAACCAAAAAAGTTTGGTAAATACATAAATATATTTGATAAAAAGATTGTGATTACCACTGATATCAGCAATATCTTAATTTTTTCCAAAATAAATTTATTCTTTCTTTATAAAAACACATGAATTCAGTAATATTAACAAAAATTACAAATTAAAATATAACTGGTATTGATATAAAAATTAAAAAGTTAAATTTTGTCCCAATATCTGAACTGAATGTTTCATTGTTTACATCTGTAAATTAAGTATAGATTTTAGAGAATTGCGGATTTTAGGATTGCAGATTTGAGGGAGTCTACTGTATTTGCTACAATTATTTTACAATACTGAAAGAACAAAATTAACACTCTATTAATACTATTATTTTTTTTTCACAGAGCATTCCACAGCCCAGAACTAATTTTGCTCAGCTTTCAGAACCCAGACTGTTTCTTAACAAAAGAAATGTTCAAATATTCTCCCAATATCATCATTACTTGCTGACGAAGTGTTTAATTTAAAATAAGTATTGGACAAAATTTTCTATCTTGAATTTTAAATTGAAATTTTAAAATATTCTAATAATTGATTAAGTATAAAACTACATAATCATATTATAACAGAAATTATTTTTAATAAGCACTATCCATGATATTTTATTTATTTATTTATCTTGAATAAAATGTTCTTAGGGATTTTAATATTTTAAAAAAATCTCATATTACGTTATAAAATGATTTCTTCCAAGTTATTGTCAGTTTCTGCCAGTTAAAACCACTTACTGCCACTGGCATGGCAGAAACCACTTTCAGCAAACCCAGACCCAGCCATGACAAGATGGAAGAAAATATCATGCAAATAGCCTATTTTATTCAAAAACAAACCAACCAATAAACATTTCAGTATCTAAGATAAAAATTACCAAATCAGCATATATTCCAGATAATTATGTTGAATTTATAATGTGCAATATACAAACAACATAAAAATTCCAGTTTAAGAGCAAGATTTTAAAATTCAGTCTGAAAGTAGAGAAATAGACTTGGTACAGTTAATTTATTAAAATGATTTTAAAGCATTACAAGAGAAACTGGCTGGTCTCAAATATGTTATTTTCCCTCATATTAGAAAGCCAGTAAAAAACTAATGACATTTTCACAGATAATTCCTTTTACAGCACTATTCTCATTAGCCTACAATTAATTAAAGCACATATGAAAAGGAAAAGTGAACTAAAAACATTTTAATAGGAATCATATAAACATCTCAAATAAATTCATTTTTCTACCAAATAACAAAATGAAAATCAATTTATTGAATTTAGTGTAATTAGTCATAACGAATTAGCATAGTACACATGTATTACATATCTTAAATATTTATAAAAGACAAATGCTCTATAATATCACACTTAAAGAATGTACATGGTCATGAAATTGAATGATGAGTCCCCATTGCAATAGATTTAAAAAGCTCATTTACTTTAAGTTTTGCTAAAATCGAAAAGGTAATTCACAAAAATATTTTGAAACACAAAGTTTGTTTTATTTTTAAAATTCTATACAGTAGATTCCCTTAAATCCGCGATCACTAGAAATCCGCTCAATTTTTCAGATGTAAACAATGAAATTACAGATGGCGCTGAAGTCAGTGGCTAACGCAATGCAAACAATTCTATAACAATACCTATTTTTAAATCATTTTCAATTTCGTCCCTTTTTTTTAATGTCTTTCAATTTAAATTCTGCAGTGTTAAATATATTACTTAGGCATACAATGATCGATATTTAATAGAAATAATCATTTTTGCATCATAATTGCAGCGTAATATAACTTTCAATGGTCGTATGGTAGTGTTTGTAATTCATGTGGCAGGATAATTTTTGCTATATAAAAATTATTATTTTATAGTTTTATTACTATTTCCTTATACCTGCTAGTTAAGAAACGAATTTGGGCTCTCCATCCGGTTTACTAATTACGATGATCAATATTTAATCGAAATAATCATTATTGTATCGTAGTCCCAGCGTAATGTAACTTTCAATGACCATTTGGTAGTGTTTGTAATTCGAGGGGCAGGATAATTTTTGCTCTATAAAATGATTTTTTTTTTAATTTATCAAGCTTTTTTGTTTATTAACAAAGGCAAAACTTTTTCTTTACATAAAAGATTGATTCTTCCTCATCATTATTTATATTTAGTACTGTATCTTAATTATTTACTTTATTTTGATATTTTTCTAAAATTTTATTTTTTAACCTTTTTTATAATAATTATTTGTTTTTTAACTATTTATTTATTTAAATATTTTATTTAATTATTTAATGTTTCAATTTATTATATACATTCATTATAATGCTTAACCACCAATCAAATTAATGTTTCAAAAATGTAAGCAAATCAATGACCAGAAATCAGCAAAATTCTAAAATCTGCACAACCCAAAGTTTGTGGATTTTTGGTATCTATTGTATTTATTTTCTAATTGCTTTCATATCGTCTATTAATATACTCTTGATTAGCATTCTGCTTTATATCTTCAATACCATTGTTATTTTTTTTTAGCAGATAACTGTATTATTGTTTAAATTTCTTACAAGAAATGTCTTCTTACTTTATTTTTAGAGTATCAGCGAGTGTTGAATACGCATTTTTAAAACTTATAAATGAATTCATTGAAATTTTAATACTGTTCATACATCTCCCACAGATGATTTTAATTTTGTTCCATTTGAATAACCTTTTTTCAGATAGAAGAGTCTTTCTAAATGGGAGATGCTATGACTATTTTCGTAATAGCATTTATAGACTCGCAGTTACCAATTTTTCCAGAATGCAACAGTTTACATCAAAGTTACTTTATATTCCCCTGCTAGTGATTAAAATTTCTTGGTAATGAACATTTATTTAGAAATAACAACACTCCCAGGAATGGTCATAATTTTGTAAGAAGGATTATAGTAAACATTATCTTGGCAATACAAATAGAATCTTGAGTCACAGAATCTACCCCTATCTAGAAGGATGATGATTTTCATAAGAAAGCGAGAATATTTTTGTATTCCATTGAATATTTATTAATATTTTTATAGGTACTCTATAGACATTCCTAATGAACTTCTAAAATTATTTTATACTTTTTGGTTAAACTAACTTACATAATATTGGGCGATAATTTAATAGGATTCTATAAGAAATTTTTTGTAAGGGTGAGGTCACAAATATAAATCTTCACAAAAACATAATAAAATAATCAATCTTTTTATAACTTTACAACATTGTTTCAAAGTGTTTATGAATTTAATCTGTCTGTCTGTCTGCTGCCTGTCCATGCTCATATATATAACAATCTCTGGCTTTTTTAAAATCAAGAAATTATATTTTGAATCTGAAATTCAATAAAAGAATGAAATTACATACATTTTAAATGACTACAATATTTAACGCAAGATACATTTAACTAAACAAACTTCCTGGTTGCACATACATTTATTTTATATATTAAAATCTGGAGGTTGGTGACTATGCATGCTATAACTCGATAATATACCTCATACATCGATTCGAATTGCCATGCAGTTGATATAAGTTATTGAAGTTTACCATGCATATTTTGTATTGAAAATGAAGTATCTAACATTTATTGTTTACTTATAAGGCGACACTGAAAAGAATTCAATTACATTACCGTAAAATCCCTTCCCGATCAAATGCCCCCTCCCCACTTTATAAAGAATTTGAAATTTGCAAAAAATCCCAAGAAAGCGCCTCCTTCTCCATTCTCAAAGGCGATTGAGAAAGTGATGAGTCATTATGAAATGATTTAATCATAAATCTTTGATGAAATGTGCGTTTTTTCGGTATTTTTTAATTGATTTCATGCTTGTTTTGGCTTTTTTTTATAAACTTCTCCTTTTTTCTGTGTTTTTTAGACAGAATTTACGTTTAAAAAAATAAATAAATAAAAAAATAATTAAAAAAAAAACAAATTTTTTCAAGTATCAAAATTTATGATTCATTCAACGATTCCTTCATTTCATCATGATTCATTCCTGTAAATTTTGTTGAACAATCGCGGAAAAATCCTGTGTAAGCGCCCGACTCTAACTATTGTATTATTTTTCGTCAAGTTTGGGGGGGCGGATTAACGGTATTTTACGGTACTGTCTATGGGATAAAAATTCTATGTGATATGTTTAATTAACCACTTCACCGTTTGCCTCGAGATAAGTTGAGGGTAAAAGCACTGTTTCACCATACCTATCGCCAGTGAAATGGACCAGCTATACTCATACAAATAATTAATATGAATCACTGAGGTGGGATGCTTAGAATATGGTGTACATAGAAAAAAAAATTTATTCACACAAATTTAAGTCAAAACCCATTTACAACAGACTCTCCCAAATCCGCAACTCTCTAAAATCCTCACATAATTTAAGGATGTAAACAATGAAACATGCAAAATTTGACTTTTTTTTAGTTTTATATCAATTCCTTATATTTTTTAATTTGTAGTTTTTTAAAATTACTGAATTCATGTTTTTCATGAAGGAAGAATAAATTTATTTCTGAAAAAAATTAAGATATTACTGATATCATTGTTAATCCCAATCTTACCAAATATATTTTTACATAATCAAGCTTTTTTGGTTATTAAATCTGGCTAAACCTGAAATAAAACTTCTTTATTTTTTGATTTTGATGTGAATAAGTAATGTACTTTTGAGAGACAAGTCTCAATGAATAATTTAGAAAAAACACATTTCATCTTTGTAACGAATATTTAACAATACATTATTGATTATTAACTTGACCTTTGCTTTTAATATTTCAATCATTTAAAAATTATCTAAATTTTTATTATTTTAGATTATTACTTATTTTAATATTTTAGTACATTGTAAGCATTCGTTATATTTTGATTTCATTATTAATTATATTCATAGTTCTCTTTAAAAAATATAAACAAAGCAATCACCAGAAATTTGCAAAATTCAAATATCCGCACAACCTCTGGTCCCAAGCTGTGTGGATTTGAGTGAGTCTACTGTATTTAACAAATAAATGTATAAATGAGGATGTGAGTTAGAAAACTTACCTTTATCAAAAAAATTTTTGAATCAAATTTTTTCAATCAATCTACTCCAATGGTGAATCTGCATAATAAAATGTCATAATCTGCATAAGATCTGATTTTATTGCATATTTCTGGCATATTGGTTTACATAGAAAAACAGTGGATGCAATCAGAGGTTTTTTGAGATTTTTGAAAATTTGATTTTTTAGATAGGGGGAGTTTTGAAACTCACGTCCTCAGATATATACAGTACACTCCCTTAAATCCACACAGCTTGGGACCAGAGTTGGGTTTTAGAATTTAGCAGATTTCTAGCCATTGCTTTGTTTACATTTTTTGAATAGTAATTTGAATGGAATAAATAATGCAAGTGAAATTATAATGAATGCTTACAATATATCAAAATGAATAATAAACTAAAATAATAAAATTTTAGATAATTTTTAAAATAATTAAAATATTAAAAGCAAAGGTCAGTTTAATGATCAATAATATATTATTAAATATTCATTATAAAGATGAAATGTATTTTTCTTAAATTGCTCAATGAAACTTGCCACATAAAGATACATTACTAATTCACATTAAAATCATAAAATTTTATTTCAGGTTTAGTGAGACTTAATAACCAAAAAAGCTTGATTAATTCTTAAATACATTAGGTAAGAGGATTGTGATTTCCAATATCAGCAAAATCTTTATTTTTTTTCAGAAATAAATTTATTTGTCCTTCAATAAAAAACATGAATTCAATAATATTAACAAAAATTACAGACTCAAATATGTATGGTATTGAAATAATATTATAAATGTCGAATTTTGTCTGTATATCTGAAATGAATGTTTAATTGTTTATATCCATTAATTATGTGTGGATTTGAGGAAGTCTACTGCAGTATATTACCTTTTTAAAATTTGAAATGCAATGAGCACTCAGTTGACAGATTCAATGCTATTGCAAAGTTTGTCAAAAATTTAATAAAAACAGTGTGTGCCCATCTTGTGGCCCTCTAAACATAATCCAACCACACTTATATGGAATTTTGATTACTATTTTTAAAAAATAATTTTTTTGAAAAGTACAGCATATTGGAATTTTAAAAAGAACTTCCGTTCCATCCTAGTATACACATTTTAAGCAACTAGACAATTTGTTGCATCCAGCCTAAGTAAATGGGTTAAAAATATTTCATCAAGTTCTGTAAAGGAACTCTGACTTAGAGATCAACAAAAAAAGTACAAAATATTTCCATGATGGAAAATATTGTTGCCATTATTTTTTATTTGTCCTCATTTGTTCAATAATGAAGTGACATACTAACTGAATTAAAAAAGTGCAGTTTTCTAATGCATAGTGCATGATAAAAAGTCATCAAGGTGATTATTGTGAAATATTTAAACCAAAATTGTAACATTTTATCTGCAAAATATATTTTTGTGGCAACTTTTTCAGCAAAGGAAATGTGCATTTCGGTAATGGCTGTAAAAAAATATTTATCATTATATCTTTTTTTTTAATTTTCTGAACAAATCAAGTTGAATCTTATTAACATGAAATTTCATTTAATACAAAATTATAATAAGGTTTCGTCAGATAAGCCTGAAAATCAGTGTATCTCTTGTTCTAGGATTCAACTGTATTTTAATAAGGGGACTCTTCACTCATTTGAATACATCTGCTCCATAATGTTAAACTAATGGTCAAGGAATTTTCCAATTTATTTTTAAATTTGAATATTTTTTTTCGCATAAGATAGCTGAGGTTAATCTTTAGTATGGCTATTTTTTGTTTTTGTTTTTTTAAGGTACTTTTAATTTCTGAGCAGGTTTTGGAATTGAAAATACCTCTTTATGGAAATTTTTCAACTCCAAAATCGAAAAAATAAAAAAATTGTTATATTACAGATGAAACTCAGCTATCATGTGCAAAAGAAAAAAAATGTTTAAAAATATTCAAATTTAAAGGATAAATTCTAAAACAACCTGCCCACCACTGAATTAACATTACGAAGCCGCTATTTTCAAGTGAGTAAAAAGTCTCTCCCTTATATGTAAATTTCGATATAAATTAACTTCAATATTTGATCAATTATTTAAAAAATAATATTTTTAAACTGAATAGAATACAATCAAATTCAGTTTATAAGTAACACAATGTTTTAAAAGTAAACAAGAAAAAAATTCAAACAAATTTGTTGTAGGATCATTCCATGTCAAATCAACGAGGCCCACAACCTGACCATCTCCAATTTTTGTGAAATTCATAGGATTGAATCTACTCATGTAATAACGCAATAAAATATTTTTTTCGGATTTTTTTTCAGCTTTTTTTTCGAGGGAGAGGTCCATGAAAAAACGAAAAACACTTAAAAAATGGGGTGTTGATAGTTACAAAAATGCAATTTTCTCAACTCCTATGAGAGGTATAGAGTTTATCTTGATGTTGTTTTGAAGGTCTTTGTATGGGCTTTCATATGATGTATCACTCGACAAGTTTTATAAAAATTAATATTTCAAAGTCACCGAATGTTATCTTTGACCTTGAAAATTTTAAAAAGTCCATTTTTGAAAAATCTGGAAAAAATATATTTTTTTCTTACTAATGTAACATACCAATTGTAAAAATTTCATGTTGGGATGGCTATGGGATCACATTAAAAAAAAATATCTTTGGATCATTTCATATCACTTCATCCAGACCATGAAATTCATGGTCTCAGAGTTAGATAAAAAATTTTGTACTTGTTTCTTTTATCACCTTTATTAACAATCTAAAATAGTACTTCAATATCTCAAGTAATTTTTGCGAAAAAAAAAATATTGAAATAAACAGAAAAGTTGCATAAATAGCACTTCAAAAATCTGTATTTAAGAAGCATTGTTTCAGGGGGGAGGAAATAGTTTTACTATTTTTCAACATATTAAGTTGAAATTTACATTAAAATGTACACAAAAGGATGGAGAAACTGGACACCTGCTCGGAAATCTAAAAGCCTGTTACAAGAAAAAGGTGTCATGTCATGTCCAGGTCCTAAACCAGGTAGGACGTTAGATGCAGAAACAGCAAAAAAAGTTACTGATATGTATGAGAGTGAAGAAATTAGTCGAATGATGCCAGGAAAAAAGGATTTTGTTTCTGTTAAAGTTTAATGGAAGACGTGAGCATATCCAGAAACAGCTTATATTATGCAATCTTCGAGAAGCTTTCGCATTGTTCAAAGAGAGGTATGGAACCCTGAAAATAGGATTTTCAAAGTTTTGTGAGCTCAGGCCCAAGCATTGTGTTCTTGCAGGTGCAAGTGGAACTCACAGTGTTTGTGTTTGTACAACGCACCAGAACGCAAAACTTATGATGATGCAATGTAAGCTGAAAGAGTTATTTGAAGGTGACAGTCCAATCAACTCTTACAAAGATGTCATAAAATATGTAATATGTGATAATCCAACTGAAGCTTGCTAGTTTGGAGATTGCAAAAACTGCCCTGGGTTTGAAGAAGTTAAGGGAAGGTTTGAAGAAGCATTTGAGCTCAATTGTATTGAAACCATTACATACAGACAATGGATACAAATCGAAAATAGAACAACTTTAGAGATGTTAGTTAAATCTACTGAAGAATTTCTTAACATATTTTTTGATAAACTTCCAAAACTTCTTCGCCATTCATTTATTGCTAGCCAGCAGACAAGTTATCTCACACATCGGAAACAGTGTTTGAAAGAAGGTGAATATCTGATAATCTGTGACTTAGCAGAGAACTATGCTTTTATTCTACAAGATGCAGCCCAAGGATTTCATTGGAATAATGCACAATCTACAATCTACCCCTTCGTAATCTATTTCAACGATTCAAAAACAAAAACGTTGATGAATATTTCATTTGTTATAATTTCTGATTGCCTCCTGCATAATACAATAGCAGTTCACCTTTTTCAAAGGCATCTTATTGGTTTTCTGCAATCTTATTTTACTGCAAAACTAAATGTTATCTATTACTTTAGTGATGGTGCTGGCAGAGCCCGATCAAGCCGAAGTTGGGCCCAGGGCCTGTTAAAAAATTGGGCCCCCCTACCTACCCATTTTCGTCGACACTTTCACAAAAAAGACGGGATTTTTGACGAGCTGACAAAGTTGTTTGGGTAAAAAGTGCCTAGGTTAAAAGCTTCTGAAAATTTTATTGCGTCATTCAGAATATTAAAATTTTACATTTCATTTTTTATAAAACAATATTATTTTAAAGGTATTTGATTAAAAGAAAAAAAATCAGTTACATAATTTCTGGGCCCCTGAAATTAGTGGGCCCAGGGCCAAGGCCCCGGAGGCCCGTGCATTAATCAGGCCCTGGGTGCTGGCGGTCAATATAAAAACAAACTCAATTTTTTAAACCTCTGTTTCCATGAATCAGACTTCGGGATCAAAGCAGAATGGCATTTTTTTGCTACATCACACGGCAAAAGTGCATGTGATGGTGTTGGCGGGACTATTAAAAGACTTGCAGCAAAAGCCAGTCTCCAAATGACAAATAATAATCAAATAATGACTCCACGGCATTTGTATGATTGGGCAATTGAAAACATTAAATCAATTCATTTTCAGTATAGTACAATTGCTGAACACAAAGCAGAAGAAGAAACATTAAAACACAGAGTAACTGCAGCAAGACCAATTCCAGGAATGCAAAAACTACACTCTTTTATTCCACTTGATAGGAATTTCGTGCAAGTAAAAACATTTTCGTTTTCTAATAGCTCAAGAACAGAAAGCACAACAACTTCTGAGAGTGAACTTGAATTCTCAGAAATGGTTGGATTCCTGATGGGTAAGGGTGTGTTATAGACTCTCTGATGATGAAAATTAAACCATCAAGATGAAGTTTTTACACCCGCATGGACCATCACCATCCTTCCACTATCCTGATGTTGATGATATTTTGAATGAAAAAAGCAAACATATTATATCGAAAGTTGACCCTATAGTAAATCCAACAGGTAGAGTTTACAGCCTTTCAAAAGAAGAAGTGGACAATGCAAATCAAAAGCTGTTAAGAATCAGAAATTAATTAATTATTTTTCTAGGCCAAAGCCCTGATCTTCGTTAATCCTTCACTGCATGGTGTGCCACATCTGGCACAAACACTACAGTTCTCATTATATGCCATGAATTTGGCCAATAGGATCACTGTAACTGATCAAGAACAGTCCAAAGAACGGAATAACCCTTATTTTTCCATGTCAAATGGCTGCATTTGACTAAATAACAATAATATTTTTTGTTATTGAGGGAAAAAAATCAACCTATTAAGCATTGTACTTTTATTACTATTTTACTTTTATTATTTTTACTGAATACTTAATAATATAAATATTACGAAAGTTGCAGGATGTTAAGCTGATAAAATTTAAACCCATTTAATTGCAAAATATTGTAATAGAATATTTAAAAACCCTAACTGTGTTTACAGGGTACACTCCATAAAATATCAAATTTTACCTAAAAATTTTTTAATTAATTTTTCTTACTATTTTTCCCATTTATTAAATCAGTATATAGATTTCAAATCTTAAAAAATCTCACATTTAAAATTTTACATTTCAATTTCTTAATTTTTTTCTTATAAAAGTAGAAAAAAAAATCATGCAGTGAAGGGTTAAATGTATTAAACAGTAATATGAATTAAAACAATAATTGTTTATTTCCTTTTGTACAATGCTATATTATGTATATATGCTTCAATTCATAATATATATTTTAAACTGTAGAAATTAAAAACACATAATGAGGATAAATATTTATTTTTTGGTGTACATCAAGATATTTATTTCGATATTATTTTAAATGAAAGGTATTAAAATAACATTTGCCTATAACTTTTTTAAAAACACTCCTGTTGCTGAAAAATAGAGAAACAGTCATTTTTGTAGTTTGTCTGGATAACTGCAATCAAATAGCAAGGATTAGAATGACCACAACACAAGACTACAGATGACAGTTACCTATAGTGTAAGTTACTTCTGATTTAATTTTTATGTTATCCCATTGCCATCCCAATATGAAATTTTTACAGAATGTCTGTCACATTAGGAATTAAATTTTTTTTTTTTCAGATTTTTCAAAAATGGACTTTTTAAAATTTTCAAGGTCAAAGACAATTTTCGATGACCTTGAAATATTAAGTTTAATAAATCCTGTCAAGTGATATGTCATATGAAAGCCCACACAAAGCCCTTAAAAACAACACCAAGATAAACTCCATATCTATCATAGGAGTTGAGAAAATTGTATTTTTGTAACTACCAGAATGTCATTTTTTACGTGTTTTCCACTTTTTCATGAAGCCCTCCCCTCCCAAAAAAGGCTGCAAAAAATCTACAAAAAATATTTTATTGCATCTTTTCATGAGTAGAACCAAACCTGCAAATTTCATTAAAATTGCTTGATGTCAATCTCAAAAGTATATTTTTCTTCGTTGATTTGACATGGAATGACCCTGTACTTAAATTGGAATTTCAATAAAATGATGCTGAACTATTTTAAAATTAACTGATAATAAACGAAATTACCTGCAATAAAGAAAACATTTGGTACTACTTCGTTAACCTTTCTACCAAAACACTATCGACAAATTATAAGATTAAATGCCTATACTGAATTATCATAAATGTCACATTATCCTGATAATAAACACGTTATACGCTTCTTTAAAAGTCATCAAAAGATTTTTTTGCGACATTTTGTTAGCATTATCGTTAATGTTTCACTAACTTATTTATTCGTTCGTTATTTAATTTATAAAATGATGTTTATGTGTATAATTTGACGAACAGTTTAACCAGAGCCGTAGCTAGAAGTGAACAGTAGGAAGGGGGGGGGCACAAGAGATGTAGGGGGGAGGGGGTCATAATTTTTTCTCCCTCTCTGAAGAAAAAAGATAAATTAGTGCACTTCACTTTGTAGGTACTATGTTTTTTATGAAACTGTTCTAATTACTTCATTTTATGCTAAGTGTTATGTATTTACCAAGCCGTTAGAGATCGTGAAAAAAGGACTACAACTTTCACTCCCATGCCTTACTCCCA
This sequence comes from Maratus speculifer, assembly GCA_964019185.1. NCBI lineage: Eukaryota > Metazoa > Arthropoda > Arachnida > Araneae > Salticidae > Maratus > Maratus speculifer. The sequence continues at coordinate 174,373 of CAXHSM010000943.1, forward strand.
TGATGCTTTTTATTATTCTTCTGTTCTATGTTCTTGAGAGGTGTGTATATTTTTTGTGCGTGAAGTTATGTGATGTCTCGTAATAAATGTATATTAATTATTATTGGAGTATTATAATTCGGCGGACCCGAAGACAAACATGAAACTGGCGACGAGGATGGGATTCGAACCCACGCGGGCAAAGCCCAATGGATTATGAAGGAGGACGAGAACTTGATTCTGGAGTTGGCGAAGGTGGAATAACAGAAGGCTTTGTAGACGTTTCAGCATCTTGTACACGGCTTCGAACCTGATCAACATGACGATTGTGAATAATACCTCTACCAAATCTTGAACTTTATAGGATAATGGCCCTGTTGTTTCTGTAATTTTTGCTGGAATCCAAGTTGGCCCTGAACTGTAGTTGCGAATGTACACGGGATCGTTCTCTTGAAATTGTCATTAGTCGTTTGTTTTTGTCTGCCTCAGCTAGTTTCTCTTTTTTTTTCTTCATATCTTTATTGAGATCAGGGTGTAATCTGTCCAATAATGATGTTAAACGACGATTCATTAGAATTTCAGCCGGTCATTTACCAGTAGTGGTACATGGTAAGATATGCTGAGCAAACAGAAATCTAGCTAGGCGAGTCTTCCAATTACCTTGAATGATCCGTTTCAAAGCGTGCTTTGTAGTAGCCACCATTCTTTCTGCCTGGCCATTGGAGGATGGATGATAGGGAGCTACAAAAATAGGTCGAATTTGGTTTCGTCTTAAGAAGTGTTGAAATTCAGCGGATCTAAACGTTTTACCATTATCAGATGCGACTGAATCTGGAAGTCCATGCGTGGCAAAAATAGATCTTAGGTTGTCAATGGCAGCCGATGACGACATGGAGGAAACTGGTACAACCTCTAGCCACTTTGAGTGAGAATCAACTAAAATGAAAAAAGTTTTCCCTTGAAAAGGACCCGCGAAATCTACATGAAGGCGAGACCATGGCTTTTCTGTCCATTCCCAAGGATGTATAGGAGCTTTGTCAGGAGCTTTCTGATTTTCTTGGCACATATTGCAAGTCTTAACGGTATTTTCAATGGCACTATCTATGTTAGGCCACCACACGTAACTACGCGCCAGACCTTTCATTCTGACTATACCAGGATGTCCATTGTGAAGGAGCACGAGAACTTGATTCTGGAGTGCATTAGGTACGACAACTCTACTACCCCATAAGACACAATCTTGATGAACACTTAGTTCATTACAACGATTAAAGAAGGGTTTGAATTTTATGTCGGTCATTTTGGCAGGCCAACCATTTAAAATCATCAAGGAAATTCTGGATAGTATCGGATCTTTTTTAGTAGCCGAAGATTACAACTTTGCATCTAACTGCGTTACAGGACATGACTCTAGCAATAGAACTTCAGTCGGGGCAGGAATATCAAGTTCAGGAGTGTGTAGAGGTAATCGGCTTAGAGCATCGGCATTAGCTATTTCTTTACCTTTCCTATATTCAATGTCATAGTCATATGCAGCTAAAATTAAACTCCATCTAAGTACCCGGGGTGAAACCACTTGTGACACCGGTTTATTTGGATTGAAAAGTCCTAAAAGTGGTTTATGGTCAGTTATAATTTTGAATTTACGCCCCTGAAGATACTGATTAAACTTTTTGACAGCAGAAATTATGGCAAGAGCTTCCCTATCTGTCTGACTGTAATTCCTTTCTGGTTTTGACAAAGTACGAGAATGGTAAGCAATAGGAGATTCTTTACCATTAGGTGAAACATGGCTTAAGACGGCCCCCACTCCCTTAGAGGAAGCATCGCAAGTTACAGTTACCGGAAGTGTTTCATCAAAATGTGTTAACACGACATCTTTTTTTAATAACTCTTTTGCTGCTTTATAAGCCTTATCATGCTTAGGCGTCCAACGCCAAACTCTGTCATTTCGGAGTAACTCATGCAATGGTTCTAAGCAATCCAATCTATTTTTTAGAAAACAGCCATAAAAATTTAACATTCCTAAAAAGGCTTGCAATTCAGTTTTATCTTTTGGAGTTGGTGCCTCATTAATAGCCTTCACTTTATCAAAACTTGGTTGAATTCCCTTCCGATTTACACGAAATCCCAATAATTCAATTTCGGGAAATGCGAATTTACACTTTTCACGTTTAAGATGAACTCCAGAATCTCGCAAGCGTTCTAGAACTTGCTTTACCTTTAAATTATGGTCTTCAACATTTTTTCCTTGAATAAAAATGTCATCTAGGTATGGCAGTACGCCATCAATACCTGCTAGTACTTCTTCCATTCTTTTTTGGAAAATCGCCGCAGCGACAGAAACACCAAATGGAACTTTGAATAATCCCTTATGGGTATTTAATGTTAGTATTCTGGAAGTTTGATCATCAACCGGAAGTTGCAAATATGCTTCAGAAAGATCCAATTTTGAAAAAACTGTACCACCCGTCATAGTAGCCAGAACTTCATTTACCGTCGGAAGCAGATAAGTAAACGGTTTTACTGCCTGATTTACCGTGCTACAGTAATCGCCACACAGTCTGATAAGACCATTTTTCTTTAGAACTGGAACTACGGGCGTTGCCCAATCAGAATATGAAACAGGTTCTAAAATTCCTTTTTTAACCATTTCATCTATTTCACTAGTTACTTTATTTCGAAGGGCAAAAGGCACATTTCTAGCTTTTAGAAATTTTGGTGAACACTTTTCATCAATTTTAATTGATACCGGAGGCCCCTTAAATTTCCCCAGCGATTCATTAAAAACATTACGGTATTCGTGTAATATAGAATCTAAAGAACAAATAGAAATTTTATTAACATTTTCATTAGAAATTAAATTTAAATTCAAGGCATTAAACCAACTCCTGCCTATTAACGATTTACCTTTCCCCTCAACAACTAAAAGAGGTAAATTAACATTACTAGACTTATAAGTAACATTAACATCAAAATATCCAGCAAGATTTAATTTCTCAGAACTCCATGTTTTAAGAGATTGATCCGAAACAGAATGTAAATATGGAGGTTTAACTGGCCATAATTTAACATAAGTATCATAACTTATAATAGAATGCAATGACCCAGAATCAATTTCCATTTTATGTGGAATTCCATTTAATTTAACAAATATATCATAAGGGGGGTAATCAGTAGCAGCACTTACAGAATTTAAATTATTAATGCAATTATATTCATGATCAATAATATCTGACTTACCTGAATCAAATTTTTGCACCTTAGATGTTTTGGTTCCCTGTTTATTATTTTTTTTAGCATTACAAACTTTCGCGATGTGGCCAACACGGCGACAGTAATTGCGCGTTGCTTTAATAAACTTACATTCACCATAGGGATGATGATCGCCACATCGGTAACAGGGATTTTTCTTATTTTGCTTGCCTTTACACTCCTGAACTTTTTTACCCGACACTTTCGGTTTGACGTAATTTATGGTACTAAGTAGCGTACCTCGAATTTCTGTAGATTGTTTCACAGCAGCTTCTCCTGCCAGAGCTAAATCTAAAGCCGAAGTCAATGTAAGTCTAGGATCTGAAAGAAGTTTCCGTTGAATTTCTTCGTCAAGAACACCACATACTAATCTGTCACGAAGCATAGAATCCAGTTGCGTTCCAAAGTTGCAATTTTCCAAAAGTCTTCTCAATTCGGCCATGAATTCAGAAATAGTTTCATTTCTCCGCTGGTCTCTTTTATTGAATTTAAATCTGCATAGGATTTCAGACGGCTTAGGTGAGAAATGTTCATCTAATTTTACCAGCAAGTTGGCAAAAGTCACTGCATTTGGGCTATTAGGAGTGCACAAAGAGCGTATAACAGAATACAATGCTGGACCCAAAACACTAAGAAAAATTGCCCATTTTTTATCTGCTTCCGTTATGCTGTTAGCGGTGAAGAAGAAATCTAAACGTTCTTTATATTCAATCCAGTTCGTTTTCCCTACTATAAATTCTTCCAGCTTGCCAAACGACATTTTGAAAAAATCAAAACAAAGTACCAGGAGTAATTACCAATTACCAGTTCAGGAAACGTTGAAAGGAACCAAAAGAAAATAAATTATCAGTTTTTTCTCGTCGCCAGTTTCATGTTTTAAGGGATTATTATGGTGATGAAAATTTTGAGTGCATAACTGGTGCATAATTAAACATTATGTTAGCTTTATATGTACAAATAGGATTAGGGAGTGTTGAAACATTTTCGATACAATTTAGTAATTCTGCAAAACTGTGAAAAGGTCTCAAAACTAAATTAGATTTTTGAACAGAGTTTTATTTGGATTTTCGGAACATAATTTCATTTAGTGACCTTTGAATCTTTTCCAGGGGTGGGGGGGGGTCAAAATATTTTAGGGGGGCTGAGCCGCCCATAGCGCCTTCTTAGCTACGGCCCTGAGTTTAACGAAACGTATAATTTCGCGAAATTGATCGACGGGAAAACAGGGGTTTATCAAACAATTTAATAATGATTTAAATGACTCAATGATAAATCAGCAAAAATGAAAATTACGATATAAGAAATTTCGTACGGTAATTATCAAATAGCAAATTGTAAAGTTTTTAGTTAAATAGTAACGAAAAAACTTTACTACCTGTTCACTAACAACAGATTGGGTACAATAAATATATATTTTTAAAGTTACTTGATTTAGAAACAACAGAAGAGACAAGACGCCAATAAAAGAATGAATCATAATTCACTTCATGATTCAATTAGAATGATTTTTTTATATATAATTCTTAATAGTTATTAATAAAAATACTGCAATGGAAATTTGTCCAGCATTTTTTTTTTATCCCTGGTTATAATATTTGTTACTAGACAGTCATTAAACAAGCTTTATCAAAAAATCAAAAGTAAAATTTCCTGAGTTTTCAAAATCAAATTGCATCCAATTTTTAATCTGAAGCCTTAATTAAGTGCTAGTTAACGTGTTTTGAAAATGTTTTCTAGTTTTTTTTTATAAATAAATGTTTTGTTTTGTTAATTCAAAGGCGATTGGGTATTTTAGCTTAAAACATCTACTGCAAACATTGTATATGAATGAACTCTTTATTCATGACTCATTCATTCTGTTGGCGTCATGGAATGGCGTCTGTAACGAAAAAGACAAAATGGTCACATTCTGATTGTAACAGTAGCTTAATTTTTAAATCAGTTTACGGACCCATTTTCTCTACTAAAATAAATTTTTGGTAAGTTATGTTTCTTTAGTTTTTCTTTTACTGAAAATTTTGTTACTTGTGCATCGATCGTTTGACGACAAAGAATTTTATATGTCAGAACTGATTTTTACTGACATATGTAGCAATTTTAAATATTCCGCACACTGGTAAACCGAATATTTTGCTAGCCGAATAGTAATTATCAGGCCACATACTTTATTATTTTAGAATTTAAAGTTGTTAAATAATAAAATTTATATAATATTTTAAACAAATTCTTTCATTTATATAAAATATATATATATATGGTAAACGGAAAAAAAGTGACCGGAAAAAAAGTTATCGGAAAAAAGTGACATAAACTACAAAAGCGGAAAAAAGTGACACGGAAAAAAGTTACCAGAAAATGTGACAAGGAATTGATTTTGGGGACTTATTATTGATTTTGGGGATTCATTCGTTAAGTATGAAAGGGGGATCGGGGGGGGGGGGCTCATAATTTAGGTAAATGGGTTTTTCATGCTGAATTAACTGTTTTGGTTCGATTTTTGGATATACGTTCATACTGAAAAGACGTTAGCCTGATTAGTTTTGGGAAGGAACGATTTCCCCCCCCCCCCCACCATCCGTCCTCAATTAGATGAATGGGTTTTTCTGCAAAATTATCCAACGTGTGTCAAATTTGCATATAGGTTCTTTTCGATAAGGCTTATGTATAGTATAAAATGCCTGAAGAGATTTAGGAGTTTAATGGTTAAGTATAGAGGGGCAACGGGGGATAACCTTTCTTAAATTAAATTAATGGGTTTTTACGCAGTATTATCCGATTTGCTTAGAATTTTGGACATAGGTTCATTATGATAAGACGTATCTCTGATTAGTTATGGGTTCTTCTGCTTATAAAGGGGAGGGAACGAGCAATTATCTCCCCCTCAAACTAGATAAATAGGTTTTTATGCAGAATTATCCCATATATTTTAATTTTAAAATAGGTTCTTTCTGACAAGGTGAATCCTTGAATAGTTTTAAGGAGTTAATGGCTAAGTATAAAGGGGGGATGGGGGAAACCCCCTCTTAAATTAAGTAAATGGCATTTTACGAAGAATTATCGAATTTGCTTCGAATTTTGGGCATGGGTTCATTATGATAAGATGCATTTCTGATTAGTTATGGGGTTCTTTTGCTAATTAAAAAGGTAGCGGGTGATTACTAGCCCCGCTTAAATTAGATAAAAAAAATGTATGCACACTTATCCTATGTATTTCAAATTTTGAATATAGGATTTTTCTCATAGAGTGAATTCCTGAATAGATTTAAGGGTTTAATGGCTATGTATAGAGGGGGAACGGGGTATAAACCCCCTTAAATTAAATAAATGGCTTTTACGCAGAATTATCCGATTTGTTTAAAATTTTGGATGTATATTCATTATAAGATTTGATTTGATTAGATTTGATTAGTTATGGAGTTCTTTTGCTAATAAAGCTATCGTTCAGTTAAGAATAAAAATGCTTATTCTCAATAGATGGCACGGACTTTCACACTTCTCGACGGGGGGTGGAGCGATAACTTTCATGTTTTGGTAATCCTACTTTTTTGTTAACTAGCGATTTTTCATATATGACCCCTTTCTTTCCCTTGTAGTGTAGGAGAAAAGGGGTGGGTCCGGCTATTCTTTATCTGGTGCGAAGAAACGAAGAAAGGGATCTTCATGTTCAAACCGACTATAGTCAGTTTATTTTTTCTTATGATCTGCATGGCAGATTCGAATGCCATAGTGATATTGTCACTGTATAGTTCTGAAAGCAGTCTTGTGAAATTTAACTTTGTTTAGTAAGCTACAAAGACATAATTTTAAAACACATTTTTTAATCGTTATATTTCCTAATTATGATATTTTTAATAGTTACTTTGCATTTTTTTTTTCTAAACTATATTAGTTTCTTTAATGTATTGGATTGCTTCAGGACACATAGGTTTAAATATGATGTAAAATTACAGTATATGATACAGCAATCTAAAAAAAATTGTATATACCATTCAATTGTAATCTCTGTTATTTATGTAAGCAGGGCTGGTGCTAGACATTTTGCCGCACCTATGACACTATTTTTTTCTTTTTACCACTACTCAAACTTTTTAAAAAATAAGTAAATTAGTATAATAACTATAATTTATTTACATACATATAAAATGCATTATAAAATATATTTATATTCAATGAATTTAAAATAATTAAACTGTTTTATTTATTTTATTTTTGCATCTTTTTAAAAATAACAACAGCTACTTTGAAATTAAATTAATAAATAATATTATACTAGTATATAAAAAAGGCCAGAAAGTCTCATATAAAGAATAACAGTAATACTTCAAAATCTCTTTTGCCTTGTTTTTCATTTCAGAAAATCAAGCACGTTATGGATATTAGAAAAAAAATTGTTACAATAGGTAAAGAGTGTTTTAAAAATAAATATTACTGAGACAAATTATGTTAAACATTTAAAATAAATCACTTTGCGTGTAATATTTGTGAATGAATTTCAAACAGAAAAAGAAAAATAATAATTTAGTATAACAAGTTATTTATCTTTTGAAAATTGCATATACAACACAAAATCGCATATTAATAATATTAATAAGGAAACAGCTACTAAAAATAAGACAAAAGTTTAGAGAAGAGAGTAATTTCTCTTTATTTAGCTTCGACGAAATCACACATTATCATGTCAAAATCAGTATTATAAAATGAAAAAATATAAATAAATAAATAAATTTAGCACAAATGTCGCAATATATTATTGGTATTAAATTGAAAAATGATGATAGACAGAGAAAATTACCTAATCATTTCAAATGAAACACTAACAATTAAAACATTAAAAATATTATTTTCAAACACACAACTATCGACAATAAAATATTTAATTCAATAATAAATTCACCTTGATTCTTTTTTTTTTCTTTGTGAAAATCGTATGCTATATCACGCTAATCAATATAGAAAACAATTAGATATTCATTTACTAAAATAATTTAATCACAGCCAACCTGATGGGCGCTGAGTTTCCGGGCACCTAAAAAGATTGCACAAAACGCAAAATCGCAAGAAAAATAGCAAAAAAAAAAAAAAAAAAAAAAAAATTGATTTATAAGTTTCTATTAAACGTTATAGAAAAGATAACAAAATGTACTATATTGGATTGGAAGATTGAAACTGAATTTCTTTTACTTATGTGAAAAAAATCACAGCAAATCGCGAAAGAAAATAAAAGGGGGGGGGGGGCACTAAAAATAGTATATAAAGAATTGTTAAAATTTAAAAAATTGCAGACAGTAAAATTTATTTAAGATTAAAAAAGAATTTCTTTTGTAAAGTCAAAAAACCGTCACAAAACAAAAAAAACAAACAAACAAAAAAAAAATTACAAAAATTCAAAATTTGCTCAGCGAATTTCGATTAAATTTAGCTGAAACGAAGACAAATTTTAGTACATTAGATTAAAAGATTATAACCGGATTCTTTTTTAATAACGTTAAAAAATTGCTTCAAAACTTTAAAAAAAAAAACAGTGAAGGTTGCTAAAGATTAAAAAATTGCATAAAAACAAAATTTATTACAGTGCTTTAACCTATTCTAAAAGGAATTTCTTCACAAATAAATTCACAGTTGAAGTTAATAACAAAATTCTGTTACGAATGTCAAAAACTCGTGTTGAAAATTGCATTAAAAGTCGCAAAAAAAATCAAAAATTGCGGATAAATAAATGTAATGTATTACGCTGAAAATCGATACAAAGTTTTATAAAATTTACAACAAAATTTCATATAATTAGGCTAAAATTAAAAAAAAAAAAAAAAGCTTGTGTAACGAATGTCAAAAACTTGCAGCAGAACGCAAAAGAAAAAAATAAATAACAATCACTAACAATCGTATTGAAAATGTCATTTAAAATAACTAAATATTCAAAAATCGCGGAGGATAAATTTTAATACATTTAGCTAAATTTTTTAACATAGAATTCCTTTCAAGAAAGTCAAACAAGTAGGTAAATGTGATATCAGATCGCACTGGGAGTTTCGTCTAATATCTCTTTCAAAAAACTTTATCCTTATTCTTACTATGTGTTATAAAGTTTAAAGCGATTGATTCTTTAGGTTTCCCAAACTTAATAAAATTTAGAAAATAACCCGTAGTCGGATGACCCTCTCCTTCCCCTGAATTTTTCCAGCGAATGAAATAACATCCGCATGCGGAAGTACCACAATATTGTAAAATCAATAATTTAAAAAAAATTGTACTGCGATTATCAAATCATAATAATAATAATAATAATAAAAATACATATGGGTCATTCCACATGAATTCAACCAATGGGTGTTGCATCATAGTCACAGATTTTTTTTTTAATTTTGTCATAGTTAGACATAGTAGTGAAGCCTCAAATCTGAAATTTAAAAGTAATTTTCACAATATTGGTTGAGATATAGCCATTTGAAAACTGACCATTTTTACGAAATGGTGGCCATCTTGGAATTGTATCAGTGTCTAAATATGGCCATAACTTGACAACTAATGGCTCAAATGTTCTATATCTGGTACCAATTTGAAGCTATTTGTACAAAGAATGAATATTTCACATCAAAACAATAATAAATTTTTATTTTTTTACTTTTTATTATGTGCAAAGTTACCCCAAAAAAGGGCAGATTGTAATGGCTCATAAAAAAAAATGAATCATCATGAATTTTTCTGAAACTTGGTAAAAACATTGCTCCATCTGTGTGCTTTAAATTAAAAAAAAATTGGAAAGTAAAATTTGTTGTTTTAAAATAAATGGTTTTTTACACATAAGGTGTCATTAACCAAATAATGATCTTTTTAGAATCTGTAAGCATTCCTTATTCAAGAAATAATGGTTAAAATAAAATTTTCTAACATCTAAATTAATGTAAAAGTATATTCAAAACCTCATTTGTACTAATTTTGTAGGAATTTGCCCTCCAATCCCCCTCCCCCCCAAAAAAAAGAATTAGTTAATTCAAAAAATTTTACACTGAAAAAGATAAGAAAATAATTAAGGAATATAATGTATAATTATGAAATACGTATAAATGCAGTGCATATATATATGATAATTTACTTCACATATAGGGGCGAGTGGGGTGGAATGGGACATAAGGTTTTTCTCTTTATGTATCATTCTAAATATTTCATCAATCACACATTAGGTGAAGTAATGGTACCCCAATCTTCAGTTGAAAAAAATAGCTGATTTACATAAGCTTGCAATTATATAAAGAAAAAGATTATTTAAAAAATGAAAAGTAAATTTAGTTCATATACTTTTTACGCTTTCTGTATAATGATTTGATTATGCATAGATGTAACAGTTTCTCTATATATGGAACATTATACTGTAAAATTAGAGAGGTAAAATTTGTTGTTTTAAAAATGGTTTTCTACATGTAAGATGTCATTGACCCTAATAATGATTATTTTAAAATCTGTAAGTATTCTTAATTTAAGAAATATTGGTTAAAATGAAATTTTCTAGCATCTAAATTAAAGTATTGTGTTTATATTATATAATTCAATAAAGAAATATCAATTTCCAGTTATTTACACTAAATATTCATTTTTACAGTATTTTTTATTTCATTTCATTCAAAATATGATAATATAATTCTCAAAACATATTTACAAAAATATTTTAAATATCTTACTATGGAATGCATGAAAAAAAAAAAAAAAAGGCACATAATATTTTCTCCAGAAATGTTGGAGAAATACTAGCTGTAAATTACAGAGTTAAATTATTCAATTGTGTAATTTAAATAAAATAAATATATATAAATGAGTTAATTGAGTTGACATTTGTTATTTTTTGTTCACACTGAGTTAAAATTTATATGAACAAAAATCTAGATATGATGAGACAAAAAAATAAATAACAATAATATAATACAAATCCAGGGCAAAACATTGAATATGATGAGAAATAAGCCAAAGTTTAAAATTACACATGGAACAAATCTAGACAAAATAAGAACAAAATATTTACTTACATGCATATAACTTTATAATATAGCAGTTTTTTCTTCAGATTTAAGCTAAAATGGATTTAATTAGTTTTAAAGTTTAAAAATAATGCTTGAATTGTTCGAGTTTCCTCTGGTGCAACAGTATATGTTCTTCCTGTAGCAGTTAAAGGAATAGACACTTCTTTTATTATTTGTTCATACGGAATCCAACAAACATCTGAGGATTTTGGCCATGAATATGAAGAATTGGGGCCATTAAGATGCATAAACATAATTTTATAGTCGTTCAGTTCTTCACAGTAATCTAAAATTTTCCCAATCCATCAATTTATCCCATATACACATGCAATATATTGTTCACTTTTAAATGTCAATTGTCTGACAATTTCACTGATTCCCAAAGTAGCAATAAATTTTCTTGATGAACTGTCTGACACCCTGGAAACCAGTATTTGGCAATCATTGATTGGTATAAAGCAGTGATTCAGTCTTGTTCCTATGATTGTATCTGCTTTTGCATACCTACCTGTTAATTGACTGTTTGCGGTTTCAATTTCAGATTTTGTTACAAAAAAACTTTCAATTCCTTTAACAGATTCTTTTGCAAAATTATAGAGATCAAATGCATTTAATATACAGTAGACTCCCTCAAATCCGCACAGCTTGGGACAAGAGGTTTTGCGGATTTTAGAATTTTGCGGATTTCTGGTCATTGCTTTGTTTACAGTTCTTAAAAAGTAATTTGAATGTAATTAATAATGAAATCAAAAGTATAATGAATGCTTACAATATGCTAAAATATTAAAATAAATAATAAACGAAAATAATAAAAAATTAGATATTTTTTAAAATGATAAAAATACTAAAAGCAAAGGTCAAATTAATAATCTATAATGTACAATTAAATATTCATTATAAAGAGGAAATGTGTTTTTCCTAAATTATTCAATGATCCTTGCCTCATAAAGGTACATTATTAATTTACATCAAGATCATAAAATAATGAAGTTTTATTTCAGGTTTAGCCAAACTTAATAACTAAAAAAGCTTGATTAATGCATAAATATATTTGGTAAGATTGTGATTACCAATGATATCAGCAATATCTTTATTTTTTCTGCAATATCTTTATTTTTTCAGAAATAAATTATTCTTTCTTCATGAAAAAATATGAATTCAGTAACCTTAACAAAAATTACAAATTAAAAAAATATATGGAATTGATATAAAACTAAAAAAGTCAAATTTTGCTCCTATATCTGAACTGAATGTTTCATTGTTTACATCTGTAAAATATGTGCGGATTTCAGAGAGTTGCGGATTTTAGGAGTGCGGATTTGAGGGAGTCTACTGTACCATCTTTAAATGGTCGCTGAAGACTTGCTTTGGTAGCCAAGCGCTTTATAGTGCCACCTATACCATCACAAGCTCCTTTTCCATGGCATGAGGCAAAAAAATGCCCCAAAATGCTTTCACCCTATGGTCTTTTTCATGATGACAGAGATTAGTAAAATTTTTATAACTTTTGTATTGAGCCGATGATCCGTCACTAAAATATTGTATGTATTTAATCTCTGGAAATTTTTTAATCAAATACTTAACAACTACTTTTTGGAAAGACCAAAATGTTGTAGTGTCATGAACCAAATGATCACTTATTACACACATAGGAATAGATTTTACAATATCAGTGTTATTGTCCTTTATATAGGCTAGAAAGGGATGAACTGTAACCTGTTCTTTTTTCCAGTGAATATTTTGGATAGCATCTTGCACAATACAAGTATAGTTCTCAGAAAAATCTGCTGAAATAATAGCATTACCTTTTTACAAATCCTCCTTTGCTTTCTTGAAATATAAACTTTGAGATTTTGCAAAAAAAATGGTGTGTACATAAATCATGGAGTTTTGTAATTAAATCCTTAACAAATTCATCAACTGATGCAATCACTGTTTTTAATTCTGCACTATCAGTCTTAACCCATTGTTTATAAATAACTTCATTGCTCATTTCCAATTCATCTAAAAGCATTAAATCTTTCTTTAAAATGTCTGGAGATGGACATTTATCACACCTGTGCAACATACATTTTTCAGATTCAATGCAACAAACAAGTTTCTGTAATAGTGCTATGTAGTCATTGATATGAATAACATGAAGCATGAGTTTAACATTTTGATGGTATACGCACACACAGACAGAATGAATGTCTTTGCTTCCAACAGTAACACATTCTCTTGGACGTAGAGAGCAAAACTTAGACAGTCCAACTTTTAAGTTATGTTGTTCCTTAAATGCAATATATAGATCCTTTAAATTGTGCAAAATCAATCTCTTTTGTTTTAATATTCTTCCATTTTCAGTTGGGATCGATATGAAATCTTTTTTTCCGGGACACATGCGGCTGTTACTATCGTCATAATAAAAATTAATAACTTTTTCTATAATGTCTGGACTCAATTTAACACTTTTTCTTTCACTAGCCATTGATAACACCCCTTCAGCTGTTTTAAGCTTTCTTGCCTTTTTTACAAAATATTGTGTGGTATTAAAATAAATCATTGTTTGCTGGATTGTCCATGAATCTGGAACTAGTGTCAAAATTTGAAGCTTTTCTTTAAAAGATGCATTTCTAAACTTCTTCAATAATCGTTCCATCATAGATGTACAGTCGGGGCAAGTCATGTCTAATATTTTGAGGCTTACTGATGGTTTCAACACCTAATACTGTAGCTGCTTTAGTTCCAATACACTTGCTGATTTTTATAACTTTTGTCTGCAAATAACCAAGTTTCCTCTTTGAGCTACGCCTATTCATTTTTATTGGCGATAACTCTAACATTTCACAGCTTTTGTTTAATTGTTCCATTACTACTGTGGGTTTACTAAATTCTGGATCAGAGATGCTTTTCATGTCAACAGTAGAAATCATCTTATTTATTGATGAATAGCAGGAAGTACATATTTTTTTTTTTCCTGGAATGAGGATGTCTGGATTTGTCATAGACATATCTAAAGAAATTGTTTTCAGTGATTTTGCTCTGTTACTATTTGGATGTTTATTAAATGGATCACAACACTGTCTCTGATTTAAACTATAAAATTTTAGAAATTTATCCTTGTGAACCTTGCATATATTCGCATGCAAAAAACTTTTTTCATCTGGGATTATATAATGTAACCTTTTTTTTTAATAAATGTAAATCTCTTGGGGATAATTGAAGAACAGAAATAAGATCAGTACTCAGAGAAACATTGAGTTTTTTACATACAAAACACTCCATCTCCTCTGTATAATAAGTACAAAATAATTATTGTATGTCTAAATACACTTCATTGAAAACTTTAGAAGTGGTATATGGTATTTAAAAGGAATTATTCAAGTTTCTTGGACATTATGATGCAAGATTGCATCATACTTTAATTATAGCCAATTAAGAAGCAGATGAAGTACAGCAGCAATCTTTTCTTTAAATTGCATCAGCTTATATAGAACATGATGCAAGATAGCATAATATTTTGATTATAGACAATTAAGAAGCAGACAAAGGTACAGTAGCAATATTTTCTTTAAATTGCATTAGCTTATATAGAACATGATGCAATATTACATCAGCTTATAGAAACATACTGAAATTTTTACATCATGTTTTGAATTTAAAATTTTGAATTCATGTTTTGATTCTTGAAATAATCTTTTTCTTTATATAATTGCAAGCTTGTGTAAATTAGCTACTTTTTTCAACTGAAGATTGGGGAACCATTACTTCATCTAATATGGGATTGATGAAATATTTAGAATGATACATAAAGAGAAAAACCTACTGTCCCATTCTACCCCACTCGCCCCTATATGTGAAGTAAATCATCATATGTATGCATTGCATTTATCGGTATTTTATAATTATACATTATATTCCTTAATTAATTTCTTATCTTTTTCAGTGTAAAATTTTTTGAATTAACTAATTCTTTTTTTGGGGGGGAGGAGGATTGGAGGGCAAATTCCTACAAAATTAGTACAAATGAGGTTTTGAATATACTTTTACATTAATTTAGATGTTAGAAAATTTTATTTTAACCATTATTTCTTGAATAAGGAATGCTTACAGATTCTAAAAAGATCATTATTTGGTTAATGACACCTTATGTGTAAAAAACCATTTATTT
Organism: Maratus speculifer; assembly: GCA_964019185.1. Taxonomy (NCBI): domain Eukaryota; kingdom Metazoa; phylum Arthropoda; class Arachnida; order Araneae; family Salticidae; genus Maratus; species Maratus speculifer. The sequence continues at coordinate 189,772 of CAXHSM010000943.1, forward strand.
TAAAACAACAAATTTTACCTTTCCAATTTTTTTTTAATTTAAAGCACACAGATGGAGCAATGTTTTTACCAAGTTTCAGAAAAATTCATGATGATTCATTTTTTTTTTTTATAAGCCATTACAATCTGCCCTTTTTTGGGGTAAACTTTGCACATAATAAAAAGTAAAAAAATGAAAATTTATTATTGTTTTGATGTGAAATATTCATTCTTTGTACAAATAGCTTCAAATTGGTACCAGATATGTAAAATTGGAGCCATTAGTTGTCAAGTTATGGCCATATTTAGACAGTGATACAATTCCAAGATGGCCGCCATTTCGTAAAAATCGACAGTTTTCAAATGGCCATATCTCAGCCAATATTGTGAAAATTACTTTTAAATTTCAGATTTGAGGGTTTCAGTACTATGTCTGTCTATGATTAAAAAAAAAAAAAAAATCTGTGACTATGATGCAACAAGTTTTCCTTAAATTGGTTGATTTCACGCGGAATGACCCTAATTATGAGGTGTTATTCCCCCGTTCCTCCGCTATGCTTTACCATTAAACTCCCAAATCTCTTCAGGCATTATATACTATATATAAGTCTTACCAGAAAAAATCTATATGTAAATTTGACACACGTTAGATAATTCTGCTTAAAAGCCCATTTATCTAATTTAGGGCGGATGGGGGGAGGGTAATCGTCCCTTCCCAAAATTAATCAGGCAAGCATCTTTTCAATATGAACGGATAGCCAAAAATTGAACCAAAACAGTTAACTCAGCATGAAAAACCCATTTACCTAAATTATGAGCCTCCCCCCCTATCCCCCTTTCATACTTAACCAATGAATCCCCAAAATTAATGATAAATCCCCAAAATCAATTCCTTGTCGCTTTTTTTTCCGGTAACTTTTTTCCGTGTCACTTTTTTCCGCTTTTGTAGTTTATGTCACTTTTTTTCGATAACTTTTTTCCGTTTACCATTTACCGTTCATGACCACCAGACACCAAAACCACCTATATATATATGATATATGTCATGCAATAACTCATGTATTTATTAATTGATTTGTATGAGATTAATTGTATCCATAGTGCATACCAATGTTTTGATCCAGTTTGTTGGGCAGCTTTTCAGCCATCTTGTTTAAAAATAGCAGCAATTGGAATTTTTTTTTTTTTTTACTTAGAAAGTGGTGCAAATAAATTAGAAACTGAAAAATATTTTTATCTTGAGAGATTTACAAAGATTCCAAAGCATATTTTGTTTTATTTTTACTCTAAAGAATGGCTGCGATATAGGAGTTTGAATTTCTAGTATTTTTGACATTTTGAAATAATCTGAATTTCGTCATGCAGTAACTCTCGTATTTATAAATTGATTTGGATGAGATTGACTGTATGCATAAGATATCTTAATGTATATATCAATGTTTCGACTAAGTTTATTGGCTAGCTTCATCCACTTTCTTGTTTCAAAATAGCGGCCATTCACACAATGCTTAAATATTATTAATATTTGTTAGTTTCAAACTTTTGCTAAGCTTGGCGACAAGTGGCGAAATATCGCCAAATTTAGCAACCAAGAAAGTATAAATAAATGATATTAACTTGGCTATAGCTCACTAATTTAATGCAATTTTCATTCAAATTCAGTATTGATCTCATATCTGGTTCATCGCATTTTAGCTTCCTAAAATTTAAGTAAAATTAGCTTAGAGTAAAACTTGCAACATTTTAAAACCAAGAAATATGTAAACTTCCTCTTCCTCCTGGTACTGGCCAAAAGGACTTATTACTTTACTGTACAGTACAAACATTTATTATTTATAACAGAAATATTAACAGCAATCCAGTAAGAAACTATATACTAATAAATAAATGTAGTTTGCTTTTTATTATATTCACTTTAGTTAAATAACATTATATTTAATTGAATGATGTGCATAAGAGTACTGTTTGTAGCGAAAGGATCTAGTTATGAAAATGTCACAATTTTATTAATGCGTTGGAGGTAGAAGGAAATTTTAATATTAGATGTTTGAGTCCAACTTGTATTGTAATATTACAGCGTATTAAATTACTGGGTATATAGTGCATACTCTAGATATAAAGTCACTATTATGTATTCCAAATCTGTTTCTGCACTTTTATATAAAATTCTACAATCTTGTTCTTAAAAAGGTATTTTTATGCTGCTTCTAAACAAACATAACACAACTTCATTAATGTTAAATTTTATTCTTTCGATATTTTTATCCAACACACTGAAAGTTTCCTTGATAGGTTTGTTTCTAAATAAAATATTTCTTTTTTCCTTACCATCTGAAGTTCTGTATTTATTTCTGTATTCTCTACAGACGGTGTTATAAAATACTCTATTTTAAATCTGTCAAAAAATACTCTTCACGCAGTTTTAATCCAATTTGCATAGAAAGATCTATAAATGTAATCTGTTCTTGTATTTAAAAAAATGTATTTTATTTTATTTATTATAGACAGTTTTAAATATGATTTAAACATTAAACAGTGGTTAAGAAATTGCTATACAATAGGGTAAGGGCCAAAAAAACTTTTTTTCGATTTTCGATGTCCGCGTGGGAGTAAAAGTGGCCACTAGTGGCACTCAGTTCACACAAAAAATTTGAGATTTTTTGGGCAATTCCTTGCCCTGCCGCAAATGGCTTGAAATTTTTCAAAGATGCTGATTTTTGAACTTTTTTAGCAACAAATTTATAAGTGTTAAATTAACTTTATTTTGGTTGTATTTGTTGAAAGGGTATATTTAATGTACCAAACGTTTAAATAACCTCTAATTATGCTTTATTTTAGAGCTATGTTTTTAAAAATGCGTAGCTTTTAGATTTTTTTTGCGTTCAGTACCAACGCGAAACATCTAAGAATTCATCATGAGGAGTAATTGCACACCGATTTTTACCCGCCCTCCTATCCAGAGAATGTTTTACTCAAAATGCATACCTTTTTGCGCTACAAAGTTTTTCTTAGAAATGAACTTTAGTATCTTTTTCCGTGTTTGCAGCTTTGCATCTCTTCTTTCATTCCCGCATACTTTTGATGCAGCTTCTGTCACAATTCTAACGACTCTTTCCATAGCCTGAGAGTGACTTGGAAAGCAGACTAATGATTCATCCAACATGGGTCCTAAAATTACGGTTTCTCCAATTTATTCTAGTGAAAAGGTTTTTTGTTATAGGAGATTTGCTGATTTCGGCATCGAACCAGTCGATACACTCTTAGTGTTCCGTTGCTTTAAAGTTCAGCTTTGAAATTGGAACTCTCGCAATATGTTGGTTTTTATCTTAGTTAAAATGCAGCATATTTTTATTCTTTCCCATGCCATTCTTTTAATATGTTGTCTATCATCGATTGCCATTTCTATCAGTAAATTCTTGCGATGGCCATAGTATCCATTTGTTTCAATGACTGAATGCACTACCTCCTTTAGGTCATCTGGTAAAAATGTTGAAAGTTTAACTATCTGCCATATATGTCCATGTCCGTCTGCGCAATCTGGCATTTTGCTTACAGAAAATCGCATGTAACTCGTATCACGTACTAAGCGAGATATATATTAACGCTTTATCAGGATTTGAACTACTAACAAACAAGCGTAAAATTTCTCAACCTGTTATAATTCATCTCGATTTCACAATTGCTCAAAGTTTTCCGTTTTCTAGTTCTCGAGGACATACTCCTGTTGAAATAGCTGCAGAAATATGAAATAAATGTTTTTGATCTGTATTTAGATTTTCAGTATCTTTCGTTTCTGAAGTCCATAAAACAGCAATAGAGACAAACAAAATGACATGTAGATTTTCACATCCCGTAAGTACAGTACCGACTGGACCGGAAAAGGTCTTAGGTCTCGTTGTTCCACCATCAAGTTTAGAGAGTGGATGTCGGAATGGGAGTTCGTTCGTATGAAAAATCCATATCAAATGTTGCAGCTCTCTTCCTAGATTTTTTTTTCAAGACAAGCAATGACACCATTGCGTTGTCTTCGATTAACAGTAGTGCCATCACACCCGAGTGCTGTCAGCTCAGAAAAGTCTGACTTCCACTGCCTTAGAAGATTATATAATTATTTGCTATTTTTTTCGATGACCGGAACGAGGTGTGAAGTGACCCAAGTATGCCGAATCAGGTTCAGACTGCACGATGATGTGTTCTTCGCTTTTCTCTCAGTGGTACCGCTTGTTCCCTCTTTTCTATAAAGATAGTTTTATTCTTGCTACTATCAACTAGCAAAAGCCATGCTTTGTTTGGATTCGCGAAGCATTATTTTATAAAACAGATATTTGAAAGTAACAATATTTTTTTTATTATTATTTTTGCATCTTTATTAAACAAAAACGTTATTTTATGTTTTGGCGCATTTTAATTTTTTATTTATGATGTAAAACTGGCATAATAAGATATTTTCGAAGCAAACTTTTACAAATTTTTTTTAAATTTTCAACTAAAAGCTCTTTTAAAGATGTTTTTACAATTTCAAGTAGCCACTGGTGTTTTTTAATTGTTTGAAATATGCATGTTTCCAATCTTTGTAATCAACATCCGATAATCTTTAATAGCTATTTTAGAATAATATATTTGAAGAAAGCTTGAAGAAAGTTAGTTCTTCAAAATCCTATTTTCTGGAAAAAACATTTGAAATCTGCTTTCGTTGATACTATGAATTTTTAACTGTAAAACATTTTATTTTAATTTCTTCATTTTTATACATGTTAGCGTATGAGAATTGCTGTAATTCTCTCCGCGTGGGAGAACTTTTTACTTTCTGCGAATGGCAACTCAATTAATGGAATTACCTTTTAACGAAGCGCTCTCTCATTCTCGCAGTGACGTTTTCACGAATAATTATTGTTGTGTTTGCGAACTTATTAAAGTCTTATTTTTCTATAAAATCCTTCTGATTAATGAGTCGATATTATTTAGCCACAATACGACCTTCGCAAAAATATTTATAAAGAGCTTGAACCAACAACTTCACGCAGATCTTTTAATTTTTCATTTATATAACAAATTTAAGAATTAATTTTATTTGTTTACAATTATTTTGTTGCCAGTTTACAAAAAAAAAAAAATTCCATAATACAATTCTTTTAAAATGTTTAAGTGTCATCTGTGCAAACGATTTTGCGGGATAATGAAAACATGGTTTATTTAATAAATTAATCATGATTCTATCTATAATTATTTACTCCATGATTTAAACTTTTTTTTTTCTGAAAATATACGCGTTTCATTTTTTATTTATTTGCTAAAATGCGTCCGTATTGGAAATGCATGTAAAATAAATTAATTAAAATAATAATTTTTTTAACGTTTTACTGTAAAAAAAATTATATTCTGCAAATCTACAGATCATAATTTATTTTTGTGTTTAATTTGAAGTTAAAATATTGAATAGTTTTTTTGTAAAGCGTACGACAAATTGTAATTTGAGTGGACTAGTAGAGGATTCGCTTCGCTCATCCTAAAAAATATGATTTTAATTTTCCTTCTTTTCTTCCATCTGTACCTTCTTTCCAAGTTTCTGTTTCTCTCTTCTGACCGAGATGACGAGATTCGTATCCTCCGCTGTCACAACTCGTGCATGTTGTAGCAATCAGAAGTAGTGGCGCATGATATAAGTATTAGCTGGCAATTGCGACTTCTTCAAAATGCATGATGCCCCAAAAAATGTTATTTTTCACTGTATCGCCTATCTTTATATTGCCATGGCCATTTCTAAACTCGTCGTGATAAAATGCAGAAAACACTATAATGGCACGTTAATCGATCCAAAAAGCACCTTATCTCACTAGGAAAAGGATTCACGTTCACGCTGAACAAATGACATGAAAAAGTAAACATGGAAAAGATATAAGAAACCCTTATCACATTTTCGCTTCTGTGCTATCCCCTCCTTCACTGCCTCAGTATTATGACGAGTCATATCGTTCGCTTAGTGACCTGCTTCACCCCTTTTCATCTTTCAGATTTGTTCTTGAAGTATACTGCTGTCCGTTGCCCAAATATGTGACCTTTGACGCATAGAAAGAAAAATAAAGAAGACCAAAGGACATAAAATAGATAGAAACTAATGAACGATTCAAATAAATACAACTTTTGCTTGTTCTACGCGAAAAACTTTAAAATTCGGCTTATTAAAAATACACATAGCAATTAAATAATGCATTATCAGAACTTATTTAAACATTTGATCCATAAAATATGCCTTTTCAAGTAAATGAAAACAAAATAAATTTAATTTAATATTTTAAAATTTTTTGCTAAAAAAGTTCTAAAATCAGTATTTTTGCAAACCTTCAAGCCATTTGCGGCAAAGTAAGGGATTGTCCAAAAAATCTAAATTTTTTTTGTGATCTGAGTGCCACCAGTGGCCACTTTTACGCACCCGCCATCATCGAAAATCGAAGAAAAGTTTTTTCGGCCCCCGTACTTTACAGTTTAAAATGAATTGATAATGCAAAATGTTTTCGTCAATAATCATTTATGTTAATTTAAAAAATCCTTATATTTTTAGAGAAATTTCGACTAAATGCATCTAAATTTTATAGTTCCCCTTTTGTAAAAATAAATTATTTCATCCACATTGCTTATATAATGTATCATTGTTTTCATAGGCAATATGAAATGATAAAATATTCTCCATAAATTACCTTTTTTTATAAATGTTTTAAAATATACTTTTATTTATAATGACTTTATTCATAAATATTTGATTAATTCTTCATTTATAAAACATTTATTTATATTTTTTATTAAAAATACTTTCTTTAAAAGTTTTGTTTATTTTATGATGGTAATTATTTATTTTATTAATTCTGAATTTTATCATTATGTTTCTAAATCTTTATGCAATTAGAAAATTAATCTGACAGAAAATTAATCTGACAACTCCTTGGTTCTGCGAGCATCAGGTATTTTTAATATATTTCAATTCAATTTTATGCGTTAATTTAACATTTCATAAAACTTTTTTTTTGTATTTTTTTCATGTCTCTTAAAAGGTGATGGATTGTGATACTTACATTTATTGCAGATGCAAAAATCTATGAATGTAGATGCACATCACATTTCTCAATACTATCTTTAAAGGGCGAAATATGCAGCAGAATATTTCTTCACAAGAGTTCTTAGGAAAAGCAGGTTCTGACTCACAGGATCGAAAACTGTTTGTGTGTGAGATATGCAACAAGAAATTCTCTAAAAAGAGTAATTTAAACACACATCTGTTAATTCATACTGGTGAAAAACCTTTTGAGTGTGAGAAATGCAACAAGAAATGCTCGTAGAAGGGTGGCTTAAAGAATCATATGTTAATTCATACTGGTCAGAAACCTTTCGAATGTGAAATATGCAACAAGAAATTTTCTCAAAAGGGCTATTTAAGCACACACCTCTTAATTCATACTGGTGAAAAACCTTTTGTTTGTGACACATGCAACAAGAAATTTTCTGAAAAGAGTAATCTAAACCAACATCTCTTAATCCATACTGGTGAGAAACCTTTTGTCTGTAAAATATGCAACAAGAAATTCTCTTATAGTAGTAGTTTAAGGAAGCATCTGTTAATTCATACTGGTGAGAAACCTTTCGTATGTGAGATTTGTAATAAGAAATTCACTCAAAAGAGTAGTTTAAGCAGTCATCTGTTAATTCATACTGATCAGAAACCTTCTCTGTGTGAGATATGCAACAAAAATTTTTCTTCAAAGAGTTGTTTAAAAAGACATCTGTTAGTTCATACATGTGAGAAATCTTTTGTTTGTGAGATATGCAACAAGAAATTCTCTTGGAAGTCTGCATTAAGCAGACACCTCTTAATTCATACTGGTGAGAAATCATTTGTGTGTGAGATATGCAACAAAAAATTCTTTCGGAAATACATGCTAAGCAAACATCTTTTAATGCATACTACAGAGAAATGTTCTGTGTGAAATATGCAACAGTAATTTCTCTTAAAATAGTGTTTTAAGGAAGCTCCTGTTCATGCATTGAAAAGACTTATGTGAAATTTATACAAAAAACCCCTCAAAAAAGCAATTCGTTAATTTTCGCTCACATAATTTTCTAACTGCGATTGTAAATTGTTTACGTCTTTTATTTAGGAACCTTGACATATTCTACTATTAAAGTAGTGTTTTATTCCAAATATTGTTGAGACTAAAATGAAACGTCTAGTAACAAAATTTTGCCTATGTGAACTAGAAAATTAGCAAATGAGGAGCTTTTAGATAATTTCTGTGAAATTCATTTTATTATCAGTCTTTATCCTGTATATCAATACAAAAATATTGAAATACTTTTTCTTAGCATACTTTATACATTTATTTTGCGTAGCATAGATTTATAAGTCTGTAAGATTGAGTCTGTCCACGATTGAGAATATTTAATTCAGAAAATTGTTAAAAAGTAACTTCTCGCAGTGAAGTTCTTTCTTTTTAAAACTGTCTTTCTTATAACATTTTAACCTCTTTAGTCCTGAGACAAATATTACGTGGGACTACAAAAATCAGTTAAAAATTTCCATAAAGCATCTCCAAAAATGAGACATGCAACAAGAAATCGATGTCTATGTATCGATGCTTATCATAGGCACACTTTTATTTAAAACCTAGAAGTATGTTTAACAATTCTAATAGCATTGAAATTAATTTAAAGAATGTTCTATAGTACTGAGGGGGTTATGTTGAAAATGCCGTTTTTAAAGTGGTACTGTCCTGAATTCCCCATAATGTTGAAAATTAGATATATTTGAATGTGTTTGATACTCTGATCGTTAATTTAAAAGGTAAACTGGTGAGGTTTGAAAAAATAAATAGAGGTTGCTAAAAAGTATTTTAAAATTATGTTGTTCGCATCAGGAATCTATAAAAAGAAAATATCCTAATTTAATTAAAATATCATTACAAATACCTGTAGTTATTAAATTACTTCATTTCAAGATCTTCTGAATTCTGATTGTCTTTTCATAAAATGTGTAAATATCTGATGTGATTTTTTAATGTCAATAAATGTTGGTGAAAAGTATTGGATTTTTTTGCTTTCTTTTTCCAATTCAATTTCTATTTAAAACTTATTTATTACTATAAACTTATGATTACTATTCCACATTCCCTATTTAAAATGCGTATTTTTAGTTTCTTTCGAGATACAGTAAAAACAATTCCATTTTATGGTATGGTCTGTAAGTAAAATCCTTTTTGGTTTATTTAATACCATTTCAAGTATTTATCAAAATAAACGAGCATGAAATTCTGAGGTTTCTTAAAACAGGTTTTCTGTGGAATGGAATAGAGCAAGCAAAGTATTTTTATTCATGAACACTAGCCATACCGACGTTGAATTCCTTTATGTCCCGCTGTTATGAGATCACATAACATTTTAAAACTGACGACTAAATTGTAAAATTTAGTCGTCAAGTAAGTAGTAAACTCAAGAACATTAAAGTGAGTTCCTCATCTGTCAGCAATACTGTGGTACAAAAAATAAAATATATCTATAAGAAGGTGTCAATCCCAAAAGTTTCTGAGTATAGAATCATTTAGCTAATGCCTACTACGATAAGTATTATAAACTAACGAAATCTTATTTTCTAGACAAGGAAAAGCCAGATTTTATATAAAAGTTTGATGAATTTAAAAAACAAGGAACTCAACTGTGTGATATTACAGCCTGCAAATACATAATGAATTAAAACTCCGCCTGTAAAATGTCTCCAGATCTGAGGGAGAATCCGGTTTAGGCTAATTGTACGTCTGAAAAACACAACAAAATTCCAGTCATTGAGCATAGATTTATCTACCTCCAGAGAAAGTACGAAATGGGAAAAATTGGTACTATAAATCAAAAGGAGGAAAAAAAACTGAATACGAGGCTTGGACGACGAAACTATAAATTGAAAAGGTAACCTTCCAAATCTGTTGAAGCGGAAATGAAGATCTTGAGCATTTAGATGAAATACAGGAGAGTTTTAATGCTAATGTAGGTATATGTAAAATCTCATTACCATAACCAATACAGACTATCAGATTTAAGAAGAAGAAATTACCATGGCAAATGAATGTGGAGTTACAATCTACATCGTTACATTGCGATCGCAATGGTGTATCTGACACTGCATGTGCTGCTATAGCGTTGAGTGTGCTAGAAGATATTGCTGTAATAACTAAAACAGAAGCTTCTGAAGTTATTGATTGAAACAAAATTAGAATGGAAATCAGCCGCACTAGAAAAAATTGTGCGTCGTAGCAAAGTCAAATAGATTCTGATGAACCACATGACATACGGTTTTGTGGAAGAAAGGACGATACTTTATTTATCCTCCTCCGTTCTGAGACAAATATCACGAGGGACAACATATACTTGTTTAAGATTACTATAAAACATCTTCAAACATGTCTCTACATATCAATGCGTATTATATGGACGCATTTATTGAAAAAGTCTAGAAGTGTTTTTAACGATTCTAGAAGCATTTAAATTCATTTAAAGGGTGTTCTTAAGTGTCTTAGGTATACAGGCTTAGTTATACAGTTCTTAGGTATACAGGCGCTATATTCGTGTGTTGGTAGAATATTTGGCAGAAAATCTCTTGAATGACTGAATATAGGACAATAAAAAGATTGTCTAGTAATTTTCATGGTCAACGACACATGCATATCCGTATCCGAGCAATTCCATCTGAGCTCAGGCAGGGCATGTCAAATCACCATCACAGATTTTTTTCAAAAAAATTCAGTAGTTAGAACTAAGTGATTTATAAAATTTCCTAAAAGGATTTTTCCCTAAAAAATTTATTTCTCTGATTACAGCACTTTAAAGTTCATGATAAAATTGGCAGTTTTCAGAAAAACTGAAAAACGCTTCATTTTGAAATGAACACAATACCAAACATATTCAACATATTCAGTCAATTTATTTTTTATAAACAGTTATTAAACTGAATTTTACTTTGGCATAGTTTTAAAAAATATAGTGACATTTTTACTTAATTAAAAAAATTAGATTTTAAGTACAAAAAATATAATTATTAGTGAATTTAAGAATTTTTTTCAGAATGAAAAAAAATATTTTAAAGCTAAACATTGATTGCAATCCAAAGACCTTTAATGGGAGTTTTACAGCAAATTTTATTTTAACTCTAAGGTGCTTACAACTTTTGCAATTCAATTTTAAATTTTGCAAAATTTTGTAAAATCACTACTTTTGAAATGCAATTTCTCAAAAACACCATTTTTTAAAAATCTGATAATATGCTCAATTCATACCTTATTAGTCTCTAATAAATACCTTACAAGCAAATCGTGTGTTTTTGCTTAGAAAATTTTATATGATTTTTTGAAAATAACATGTTGTATGTATTTTTCAACAGACCACAAAGTCAAGCTCTTCCTTATTTAACCGAACTTGTAATGTAATTAATATTTCAAACTAAAAAATACATCACTAGTACATAATTATTACTGTTAAATTATAGCTAATCATTTGCTTAAATTTAAAATTGCGTAAAATACAGTCAATAATAAAATTAGTATTGATCATATGTCATTTCATTCCATACTCATAAATGTGCTAAATTCATCTACAGTGTGTTATATATTTTGTTATATAGTATGGATATAATATATTAAAATGCAAATACATACATTAGAACTGAATTAGATTTTTTTTTTTCAAGTTTAGTTTTTTTCCAATTAGTTTTTTTTTTTTTTTCTCAGAAAACCAGAAGATCAAGATTTTTCTTGTTTCTCTGTATTTATAATATTTTTTAATGAAAAAATAATATGCACATTATTATGGCAGATAAATATAAGCTAATCTTCAAAAATTCCTATTCATAAAATTAAATAAGCCAAAACCCTTAAAAAAAAATCTGCGCTTGTGATGCATTTTGACTTTGCTGAAAATTACTCACTAATACTGTCAAATGAAGTATAAGCTACCACTGGCAGAATACTCAGATATCATTAGTTACCTGCACAGCATACTTTAGAGAAGAAATAAAGAGTTTTATCATGGTTTCTGATGATTAACTCATGATACAGCTCATGCTGTTTGTGACATAGAAAAAGTAAAAGAAGAATTATTTAAGTTGTACCAATTACAAACACTGGAATCACCTGTGTATATATCAGATGGAGCTGGAGCACATTTTAAAAACAAGTATCAGTTTTATGAATTGCACAAAAATAAAATTGTACTGAAGTAGAGGATATTTTCAGGTACTGGCCATGTTAAAAGTGCATGTGATACTATTGAGGACTGAGACAAGCACTATGCAACAAAATTTAATCTCCAAAAGGAGCCAATAAAAGCTATCCAAAATTCTGTCTCATTTGTTGCTGAACTATCTTCTCTGCTAAAAAATAACATTCTAGTCCATCCAGACAGAAATATTATTCAATCCTATAGAACTAATAATGAGAAAGAATATGTTAATGCAAAATATATTGTTGGTATTAGATATAAACATTATAGGGTGATTGTAAATAATGAAAATTATATGGAACGAGCAAGTAAAAATAAATTGACAAAAGTTGAAACCTTCAGCCAAATGAAAAGACAATATTCAATACATAGTTTCCAAATCGGTGATTTCATTGGATGCATTTATGAAAATAATTGGTGGATAGGACAAATCAATGGTATATCAATCACAAGAACTAAATGACATTAAAGTATCATTCATGTACCCAACATGGTCCATAGATAAAGCATTCCAGTGGCCAAAAGAATCTGGAAAGAAAAAATATGAATGTGCATTACCATTGGAAAATGTGCTTCTAGAAACAGAAAAACCAGTTACAATAGGACAATCTGAGCGACTTCATACCTTCAACGATAAGGAGTTGAAGTTAATTTAAGAAACCTTCACTACCTAATTCTTCTGTTATGTATGTATTTGCACAATAATATATTATGTCCATACTATATAACAAAATTTTTACACACTGTAGATGGATTTAACACATTCATGAGTATGGAATGAAATGACATATGATCAATACTAATTTTATTATTGGCTGTATTTTACGCAATTTTAAATTTAAGCAAATGATTAGCTATAATTTAACAGTAATAATTATGTACTAGTGATGTACTTTTTAGTTTGAAATATTAATTACATTACAAGTTCGGTTAAATAAGGAAGAGCTTGACTTTGTAGTCTGTTGAAAAATACACACAACATGTTATTTTCAAAAAATCATATAAAATTTTCTAAGCAAAAACACACGATTTGCTTGTAAGCTATTTATTAGAGACTAATAAGGTATGAATTGAGCATATTATCAGATTTTTAAAAAATGGTGTTTTTGAGAAATTGCATTTCAAAAGTAGTGATTTTACAAAATTTTGCAAAATTTAAAATTGAATTACAAAAGTTGTAAGCACCTTAGTGTTAAAATAAAATTTGCTGTAAAACTCCCATTAAAGGTCTTTGGATTGCCATCAATGTTTAGCTTTAAAATATTTTTTTTCATTCTGAAAAAAATTCTTAAATTCACTAATAATTATATTTTTTGTACTTAAAATCTAATTTTTTTAATTAAGTAAAAATGTGACTATATTTTTTAAAACTATGCCAAAGTAAAATTCAGTTTAATAACTGTTTATAAAAAATAAATTGACTGAATATGTTGAACATGTTTGGTATTGTGTTCATTTCAAAATGAAGCGTTTTTCAGTTTTTCTGAAAACTGCCAATTTTATCATGAACTTTAAAGTGCTGTAATCAGAGAAATAAATTTTTTAGGGAAAAATCCTTTTAGGAAATTTTATAAATCACTTAGTTCTAACTACTGAATTTTTTTGAAAAAAATCTGTGATGGTGACTTGACGCATATCTGTACTGTCTGCCTGAATTGAGATGGAATAGCTCATCCATGTCAGTTATTAATGTAATTAAAATATCACAATATACCCAATTAACAAACGAAATTCGTTCACGGGCCACTGATACGAAATGGCGCACTGTGCAAGTGGACGAGCTTGGAGAGCGATGTTTATGTACACGTAGGGAGACTTCAGCACTTATCGCAACGTGGCTAACAGGAGTTGCGCAAATTACTGAACCTTTTCGCCCTGCAGCGGTCTCGTCGTGGTAAGATCTTGGTTGCTTAAAAATGTCATAATGTGCTCAATAGTATTAATTTACTATTAAATTTTAACATGATACCGCAAATTGAACTTATTTAATTATTTTCTGAATACATCAAAATCACTGAAAATTGAATTTTTCCCCGATTTTCAATGAGTTTGCGAAATCGGAAGATATTCTCTAAACGCAATTTATTTTTTTATTATTATTAAACAGTACAATAGGCAAATATTTTTCACTATAGTAATAAAATATATGTATATGTAATATTTTAACAAAAATGTGAACAAATCAGAAATTTTGAATTTTTAGGTGGCTTGCGCGATCTGAAGATATAATCCGATTTGAAAAATTCTTTTTTTGTTTTTCTTGTATTTACCAATCGCAACTTTTCCGCACTATAGCACACTTCAATGGAGACTCATCATTCGATTCCATGAACATTAACCCTTTAAGTGTAAATATTATAGCACATTTGTCGTCTCGAAATATATAAGGTAATTAATACGTGTGCACTATGCTAATGTGTTACGATTGGTTACACTAAATTGAGTAAATTGATTTGTAATTTTTTATTTCTTAGTAAAATAAATTTATTTGAGATGTTTATATAATACCAATTAAATGTTTTACTCCATTTTTACTTTTCAAATCCATTTTAGTTAAGTATAGAATCTGAAGTTATGTATGAAAATGTCATTATTTTATTGCTGGCCACAAAATATGTGGAAATTTCATCGTAAGATATTTGCAACCAACCTGTCTCTTGTAATGCTACAAAATCTCTAAAATAAATTAGTTATTCCAAATCTATTTCTCTACTTTCAAATTATATATTAAAATCTTGCTCTTAAACAGGCATTTTTATGCTGCTTGTAGGTGATGCAACACAGTTATTTGAATTACATTCTAGAGACTGAAAACACATTTTGATGTTTCCTCTTCAAACATTTCAATGGAAGTGCATTCTTGTATTTCCAAGTGAGCTTTATTTTGAAGTTGCATAAGAAAATATATTTTGATTTATCTAATATCAATTATATATGTCATTAAATATGGTGAAAAGTCCGGCTATTAAATTATTACCATGCAATGTAACTTGAATTAATAATGTGAAATCTTGTCCCAATAATCCTTTTTATTAGTTTGAAAAAATTAATAATTTTGGATGTATTCCCATGGAACACATTTGTACATTGTCAATCCCCTTTACTACAAACAAAAATTTTGTTTTGTCTCATTCCTTATAAATAGTATCATTGTTTGAATTGATGGTATGAAACTATAGAGTTTTATCATTAAACATACCTTTTTTATAAAAGGTATTAAAATACTTTATTTTTAAATATTTGCTTTTTTTATTCATAATAATTTATTTGTAACTTTTAACTTTAATGTTGAATATTTTCTTTATGATAATTTATTTGTTTTACGATGGTAGTTATTTATTTAATTTCAATAATTTTATTTACAGTTTGTTCATTTTACAATGAGCAATTTGCACACATGGGGGAATTAATAATTTTTAAATTTTTCTGATAATTCCACATCCACAATTTTCAAAAATGTTCTTAAAAATGATAAAAAACCAATAATTAGAAAATTAATCATAAAATTAAGCCGAAATCATGTGATTCCAAATCGGCCGTTACTTACTATGACGTCACAGTTCAAGATAAAGCCAATGTTTAGATGTTGTTAGCAAGCGGCGATCATATTATCTTGACATAGAAATTTATATCTACTTGGATTTTCATAATACTTCGTCATGCTGATTGTTGATTTTTTTTTTTTTTTATATACAAATATATATTTGCGAATTCTGTCTCTTATACACAGATTTAGTAAAAGACAATCTACAGGTAGCATGGGTATGTTCACTTTCTTGGGAGCAGAAATACGATGGATGAACAAAAGAGAACGAAAAATCATTTTTTTATTATCTAATTTTCTAAATGCAAAGCAAATGTTTTAATCTCTTCATCATTCTGTTTGCTTAAAATGTTAATTTCGATTCATTTTAAGAAATTTGTGATATATTATTGAATTATTCTTTTTATGTAATAATTGATAAAATTTAGTTTTTCTTTTAAGTTTAAATTTATTTTTTGTTGAAAAGTATTATATTAAAATAAGCAAACTGCCTAAAAACTGAAAATAAAAGAGTGTGCAGGCACATATTGCAATATTGTTTCGTCATTCTGATAACTCAGCAAATATAAAAAATTTTTAAATTACTAATATCAGTGTTTAAAAAATATTTTGTGTTTTTTTATATTAAACCATTGCAGTTAATTTATAAATAAAAATCATAATTTTGTGTAGGGATAAGTATGAATAATATTCCTTGTTGTTTACGTTTTTCTGTCTAAAACATCCCTTCTTTACTTACACATTAAAAGTTGACTAAATCTTTTGTAATTGCATGCTTATAAATTAATTAAATAAATCTCTCTCTCTCTCTCTCTCTCTCTCTTTTTTTAATAATTTATCCACATGAATGCGTATGAAATTTTTTTTCAGTTATATATGTGCAAGTTATATATGAATATATGTTATATATAATGCCTCTCTTCCCTCTTTGTTTAATTTTTAAGTTAAATTGATAAATTTTAAGCAGTATTAAATTTGACTAAAAATGATATATACTCACTTGAGAATGTGTGTGTGTGTTGGGAAGGGGATTGTTTACTAAATTGAGTTCAGTTCTGAAAAAAGTTTAAAAATTTTGTTCAATATGTAAATTTAAATAATAAAATTTCAGATGGCAGAGTCTTTTGACATGCTGAAAGGCAACTTTTTATTAGAAATACTAGTTGTATTACAGCATAGGGGCACATTAATGAATATATATTATGACTGTGTTCCCAGTCGTAATAATTTTAGAAACAGCAATACTTAAAACGGACAAGTTGAAAAACGACTTATGTAAACAATATCCATGTAATTTGTTCTCATGAACTCTGACGTCACTCGTTTTATGCAGAGATTTCTGAAAACGGCAAACAGTGCGATATTAAACAATTATAAATTAATAATAAAAGCTAAAAATAAAAATAATAGGTAGGCAGTGCTTCATATTCTTTCATGTTCTATTATATCGTAATAATGCTATAAAAACATGCAAATTCACCACTAAGAAATGCACTCTGATGCACTTTTATTAGGCATCTAAGCATCAGATAATTAGATATCTAGCATAGGTTTTATTACTATTGTATAAATATTATTTCAATTCAGTTTAGTACGTTAATTTTAATTATTTCATTATAAATTTATTTTTCTTATATTTTGAATTAATCGTAAAAAGTGATTAATTTATTTTTATTTATTGCAGATAGATAAAGCTATAAAGTTAGATATGCATCAGATAAATCAAAATTATCTTTAAAGTCTGAAGCATGGCGCAAAGCATTTATGTACAAAACACTTTTGGAACAACAACTTCTAGTCCACACCATAGAAAATGCTTTGTGTGTGAGATTTGCAACAAGAGTTTCTCTCGAAAGGGTAATTTAGAATCACACCTGTTAATTCATTCTGGTGAGAAATCTTTTGTATGTGAGATATGCAACAAGAAATTATCACATGAAAGCTCTTTATCCCAGCATCTGTTGATTCATAGTGGTGAGAAATCTTTTGTATGTGATACATGCAACAAAAAATTCTTAAAAAAGAGTAATTTAAACCAACATCTGTTAATCCATACTGGTGAGAAATCTTTTGGTTGTGATATATGCAACAAGAAATTTTCTCATAAGTGTAGTTTAAGGAAGCATCTTTTAACTCATACTGGTGAGCAACCTTTTGTGTGTGAGATATGCAACAAAAATTTCTCCCAAAAGGGTAATTTAAGCTCTCATCTTTTAACTCATTCTGGCAAAAAATCTTTTGTGTGTGAGACATGCAACAAGAAATTCACTTTAAAGAGTCAATTAGTCAGTCATCTGTTAATTCACACAGGTGAGAAACCTTTTGTGTGTGAGATATGCAACAAGAGATTCACCTTTAAGAAAAATTTAAACTGTCATCTTTTAATTCATACTGGCGAGAAACCATTTGATTGTAAGATATGCAACAAGAAATTCTCTCGTAAAGATAACTTACGCAAACATGGATTAATTCACAGTGGTGAATAATTGTGAGAGATGTGCAACAAGAAATTTTCGCGAAAGCTAACTTTAAACAAGCATACGATAAATCATAGTGATAATCAAAATATTTTTGCAACGTTCTCCCTATTCACTTAAATGTAACAAAATATTTTAGACTATCCCTGTAAATAAACTAATTATACTATAGACTTCATTTTATGTAATGATTGTACTGTAGAAAACGGCAATAACATATTAAATTTCTAAGTAATTCGGGTCTATCTGCAAGAGTTAGAGCATGGATACATAAACCAAAGTTATTAAAATTTTTCAATTATTTGAATATTTAAAAGAAGAACACGATCGAATATTCATGCATCAATTATAGAGTATGAAATATAATCCAATACAACAAGAATATTTTGTTAAAACTTCACTGTTTTATTATAGTACAGGAAAATAGTGATTTTTTTCTGAAATGTCAGTACAAGTTTACTGTGGATACACAAAATGTTTTTGTTTTCGAACTGGTCTCTCTCTTCTGCAATAACTACAAAAAGCATCTGACTACTTTGTAATTTATTGGGCATGTCAGATTTATCTGTTTAATGATTTCTAAATTTGGTTCAATGTTTCTAAATATGTAGAAAGAATATTATATTTTGCACCATAATGCTTTTTTATGGCAATTCAGACGACTTTCAAGTTTCCATTTGGTCAAACAGAATAATGCATCTGCTTATTGTATTTCAGTAGTAAATTATAAATGCTAAAATTTCAAAGTAGGGGTTTTAAATTATTTCTTTTATTTTGAAATACTGGCAATACATTTGTCAGATGATTTTAATTTACATTTATAATTTTTATTGAAATTTTGTTTATGTTTTCCAATAGTATAGAACATTTTTTTATTAGTTTATTTATTTGACATGAAATATATATATAGCCCTTGAAAACGAACCATGTACCACAATCTTTAGTTTTATTTGTTATTTTTCCACTATCGCTATTTAAATTAGATTGTCTTGTTTTAAGTTTGTCACATTGGATTATTCTATATTCATTGTAGATGCTGATTTGTAGTATTACCTGATATTTACATGTAATATACAGGGTGTTTCGCTACCAGACCGACAAACTTCTAGGGGTGATAGTAGACATAAAGACAAACATTGTTAAATAGGCAACCATGGGGCGCAAACGTCTTCTGTAGGAGCTAGGGGCCATTAAAGTTTAGGGTCCAAAAATTCAAACGCTGATAAAAATTAGAAAAAAGGGTCGATTTGTTTGCGGTTTTCTCTAAAATCATTCTTTATATCACGATTTTTTATTTTTTTAATTTTAAAGGTTAAGTTCAAAAATTGTCGGTAGAGGGCGCTTTAGACTTTAGAGTAACGAACAAATACTTTTTGCCGTTCTTTTGTGCATGGGATTGAAATTATTCTAAAGTTTAGACTTTAACTTAAATTTCAAGCCCAAAATCTGAAACATGGGGATCGGTTAACTAACGAAAAATTAACTGTGAACCGAGGGGAAGATTTTAAACGCTCATAAACATTGGACAAACTGATCGATTTTGTTGCGGTTTGCGTGTAGGTCATTCCCTTGGTAATTATTTTATTCAAAATGACGTACAGCTGTGGTGTCCTCATTTTTTCATAGAGGGCGCTTCCGACATATCTCCGATATTTCAATGGCATTACTCCTGGATGTTTTACTACCAGATTATCATATTTCCAGGAAGTGTTAGGGATTCAAAAGTGACTCGGAATCACATAGGAATGTAACGTTGAAAATGTCTTTTTTGCGAGTTATGGTTTAAGGAAGCAGAGAAAAAACAACAGAAACAAGCAGAGAAACAGAAACACGTTAATATGACATAAAACAGTTTGTTTAAAGGTTTTACTAGAAAAGACGTTCGAAATTACGACCAGAAAAAGTCCGGCAAGCTTGACAGCGACAGTAGATGGCGCTGCGATTTTTTTGCGATAGATGGAGCTGAACGGTAATGCGCGTGAAAGTTTCTCTCTCGTTGCGCACTCTGTGTGGTTCTAGCATGATCGGGCTCTTCCACATTTTACGAATGATGTTCACCGATACCTCAACGTAACATATGGACAGCGGTGAATAGGTCGTGGTGGCCCGGTTTATTGGCCTGCCAGATCACCGGACCTATCAAGTATGAGCTTCTTCTGCTGGGATCACATGAAAAGTTGGGTGTTGAGAATCCCGTACCATCAATTAAAGGCTTAGCAGTTCATATTTCTGTAGCTTCCGTAAATGTATCAAAGATTCCAGGAATCTTTCAAAGCGTGAGGAGTTACATGCGATGCCGCTGTCAAGCATGTCGAATTACTTCTGGTCGTAATTTCGAACATCTTTTCTAGTAAAACCTTTAAACAAACTGTTTTATGTCATATTAACGTGTTTCTATTTCTCTGCTTGTTTCTGTTGTTTTTTCTCTGCTTCCTTAAACCATAACTCGCAAAAAAGACATTTTCTACATTGCATTCCTATGTGATTCCGAGTCGCTTTTGCAGCCCTAACACTTCCTGGAAGTATGATAGTCTGGTAGTAAAACACCCAGGAGTAATGCCATTGAAATATCGGAGATATGTCGGAAGCGCCCTCTATGAAAAAATGAGGACACCACAGCTGTGCGTCACTTTGAATAAAATAGTTACCAAGGGAATGACCTACACGCAAACCGCAACAAAATCGATTAGTTTGTCCAATGTTTATGAGCATTTAAAATCTCCACCTCGGTTCACAGTTAAATTTTTGCTAGTTAACCGATCCCCATGTTTCCGATTTTGGGCTTAAAATTTAAGTTAAAGTCTAAACTTTAGAATAATTTCAATCCCATGCACTACAGAACGGCAAAAAGTATTTGTTCGTTACTCTAAAGTCTAAAGCGCCCTCTACCGACAATTTTTGAACTTAACCTTTAAAATTAAAAAAATAAAAAATCGTGATATAAAGAATGATTTTAGAGAAAACCGCAAACAAATCGACCCTTTTTTCTAATTTTTATCAACGTTTGAATTTTTGGACCCTAAACTTTAATGGCCCCTAGCTCCTACAGAAGACGTTTGCGCCCCATGGTTTCCTATTTAATAATGTTTGTCTTTATGTTTACTATCACCCCTAGAAGTTTGTCGGTCTGGTAGCGAAACACCCTGTATATATATATATATATATATATATATATATATATATATATATATATATATATATATATATATATATATATATATATTCTCAGTTACCTAGTAACTGTATTTCATAACCTATTAAAAATAAAACATTTAAATTATTGTGTTTGAAAAAAAGTAGCTAAAAATGTGGCTGGGGGAATTAAAACATTAGGTAAACTTTAATAATATGATCTGCATTACAGCTTTGTATCAAATTTAAACTAAGTTAGTAAGATTATTTTTTTAAATTTAATGTTAATGCTATTAAAAACCATCAAAGATATATCATATAATGTCAGCTTGTTACGATTTATCCAATTGGCAGTGGACTCAGGGAGTATAATTATCCAGTGTATGTAAAGGTCTCCAAATATGCCTATTTTGGGGTGATTTTATTATGATAATGTTATCAAGTCGAGTAGTATGCATTTAAATTAATATTTTAACAAGCTAAAAGTGAAAAAAAGTACATTTAAAGGCATGTAAATATATTAAATAAAGTAATCTGACAATATAAAAAATACTTAAAAAAAAAGATAAAATAATTCATATTTAGAGATGATGCTTCTTATTATAGTGCCTGCTTTCATTAGGCATGGGATCTTTACCAGATGTTTTACCAAATTCATTTTTTATTTTTTCTACGAAATTAATTTTTTTAATCAATATTGATTTGTATAAAATTACTCTTAATCCATACAAAACAAGCAGATCAGTTTATTAAACCCTTAACCCTGTGAGAGTGACGATTTAGGGACTATAAGATATTTATATACCCTTATATATATATATATATATATATATATATATATATATATATATATATATATATATATCCACTTTTAGCTTGTTATAATTTTAAGTTTAAGGATAATAAGAGATTTTCTTGGTTATATTTATAGTATCTATTTCGGTAAGATCTTACATCTATCACCTTCAAAAGGTGTTTTTAGGAAAGAAAGATTATAAAACCACTAGATTTTTAAATTAGATACGAGTTAAATATAATGGACTCGGATTAATTAAATATTTCTGTTTAGATATTTACTTCTATTGAAACCTTCTAAGAATTTCATATACTTATTAGCAGGTTAGGCCTGCTGCGCTGGTCAATATTTCCAAATGAACCTTGGATTAAACGAATTAGGGAATTTGTATTTTAAACGATATGGGACCTTCAGCTGTACCTTACTCATAGCTGAAAACGAAGTGAACGTCATTGTAATATTATATTCCAATGATTTGACCATATTAATTTAGAGAGCATTACAGTGATTGCACAGTTTGATCAATGAAATATAAATAATGTTGAGATAGTTCATCTTTATTTGCTAGTTCTGGAATTCCTTGCTTCTCAGTTCACCCCCAATTTTGATTCTGGTAATTTAAATATAATCTCATTGAATGTTACATTATATTTCTTAATAAATGTAGTCTTATAACAGGTTTATTACTACTTTTTTTGGGGGGGGGGGAGGGGAGTCTTTAACAGAGTAAATAACGTAAAATTGTACAGATTGATTTACAGATAAAGAAGTATGTTTAACCTTCACATTTAAAAGGACCTTGAAGCAACGATGAATGTTTTTAAATCTGAATTGTTTAAAAAAAATTAAATGACGTCATTTCACTGCATTTTCATGTTGTAGACCATTTGCAATCATGTAACCGTTAGTTCAAATAAAAAGATAAAACACGATGACTTAATCTTGTTGAAAATTAAGTACCTCCTTCCATCCATTAAATTTTTTCTAACTATCCACAATCTACTCTATTGTGACGGTAAGCGTTAAAAATTGATTCTGACCAATTATTATGTTAAACATTTAAAAGAATATATAATATGAAATTTAAAATGTTCCGGTTTGCATATAAGCAACCTTTACATGGATACGGACATGGGGGATAAATCCTGCCCTGTGATTGGCTAATATTATGGAGCAATGTCATGCTTCACAAGCACGTTTTTCGCCGTAATGCAGGAGATAGAGAACAAACCAGCATGGATTTATGATGTCCGATACGATCGATTTTTAATCACAAGATTTTTATGTATACAAATGTAAAATTTTGAAGAAAAAAATATCAATTTTAAGACGATTATTCATTTTCTTTTCATCGTAATATTGTCCGATTAAACGACTGAAAATCGAATGATTTCCTGAAATCAAACGTTAGTTAAATGAGCATTTAAAATCATTATTTCCATTTTTACAATGTAGCTGCAACAATATGGAATTATTGCTTTACGAAACTAAGTTTATTTAATTTAATACCATGTAAAATATATATATATATATATATATAGCTGGAATGTGCTTGAAAGCTGCAAAGTGTTTTTTGTTTCATATTTTTAAAGATGCATGAAAAACGTTTCGGCAGTTATGCATTACTTAAACTTTAGAATTATAAATACATTGTAACATGTCTATGTAACTATAAAAATTGTAAAAAATTAAATATGAAGAAATTTTGTTAAATTATTTCTATGACGTAGTCTTATATATTGTAGTCTTATCTATCACACTGATCCGAAGAACATCTTTTCTACGACAAGTATCACAAAACAAGCAACTTTTCATTTCAGGTTAAAAGGACGATAGAATCGGTCAGCCAATCACAGCGCAGAATTCTTTCCATGTTCGTATCCATGCAAAGGTTGCTAATATGCATCCGGTTTACTTAAAAGGCGTTTAAAATAATGAAATATAGATGTTAATAGTTAATTTTATTTAAAAACATCTTAGTACCTTCAAGCCTTTAATCAGGCTCTTCCTCAGAGAATATTTTCTTTATTTATACAAATACATGCTTCCGTTTTGAAAATGAACGAGACTCGTGGCTTGAAGATTGAATGAGTAGTAGTTTAGGTGAACGGTAAAAAAGAAATATTTAATTGTTGTACTATAAATTTTAATACTTCATTTTCTCAAAGTTTCAGATTTATTTTCAGGATATTAACCTCCTAGAAACGGGATCCGCTGTTTCTTTTTCTGACTAAAATACGGCTATCTCGAGATCTACCCCCTTTTACTAAGTGGTCAAGGAGGGAGCATCCTTTGTCCTTCTCCGTGGACAGTTCAATCCACGCCTTCTGACAGCGGTTGCCGTTCAACTGCAGGAGTGTTGGCATTCTTTCGACTGGGGTGAGAAATTTTCCCACAGAATGGGTTGTTTTGGCGGTTTTAAAAAAGAATATATTTTCAGTTGCATATTTGTGGCCTAATCCTTTTTCTCTTTCCCGTGAGAATGTATTTATGAAGAAATAAATGTGTATAGATTTTTACAAATACTCAATTTACAAATCGTTTTCTATAAATACTGTTTTTTTCTCCACTAGAAAAAATATGCATTATGTCTCAAATCATATTAAATACTCATAATCACAGAGTATAAGTTTTTTAGATCCTGATTTGTCTTTTGAATTTCTATTCTCTGTTTTAGAAATATTTAGACTGACGAAGCTGCAAATTTAGCAATTTTATAAATAATGAGCTGACTGTATTTCTAAAGGATAAGAAAATAGACTATTTAAAAAGATCTGATTATTTTTCTAGTTATTCACCGAGAAAACCTCTTACACATATCAGTATTTAGAAACAATTTCTCTCTCTCTTTTTTTTTTCTTTTTTTTTTATTTTATCGAAACATATGGATGATTTTTCCATATTAAATATATATTTGATTTTAATTTTTTTTGTTTCTTTTATCAAATATGTATTTTCTCGTTTATGAATTAAATGTATGATGAATTACTCTGGTTATATAATATCTATTTATCCATATATTTTTTAGTAATTTCGGTATCTGCCTTCTATTTCACTTCAAACATCAACTGTTTTTATTAATATGATTGTAACAAAACTGGATTCATTAGATTATTTAATGGTATTGTCTGAATAACTTTGGATGTATTTAAAAAGTATATATATATATATATATATATATATATATAGACAGATAGACATATAGATATATAAGTGTGAGTGTGTGTGTGTGTGCATAGGAAGAAGACTCTATTTTCTTTTTGAACAAGTTACAAAATGTTGAGGAAAAATTGCTGTTGTTCTTGCTTTCATTAGGACCGATTTTTTTCAGTAGGGATACAGACCGTAAGGGTTGCTTTCTGTGGTATGTTTCTAAAGGAACCTACCACGTACTTATGCAAGAATATCCATGGTTGAAAAAAAACCACAAAAAACTCCGAACGATGAGGCCGACGGACGCGATTACGGTTGAACTCACTCCCCCCCTCCTTGTCTATTTCGAGAGAAAAAAAAAACCTTTCAGACACCGATGGGACGATAGGAGAAACGAATTATGTAATTGATATTTCAGTTATAAAATATTAATTTAGAATTACTAAATTTATTTCTGCAGAAATATTCTTCGGTGCAGATGAAAAAAAATATTTATTACTAGTATTCTGCTTTTTTTCTTTTCTTTTCTTTTCTTTTCTTTTTTCTTTTAATCAATTAGGCAAGTATTTACTGAGAAAAACACTAATAATTATAATTCTGTATGCAGAGTTTCCCCCAGAGGATTTCAGGAAGGCGCTCCACCCCATCTGCCCTTTAGTTGAAAAAATAGCGCCCCTCTTGCCCCTCATCCAAAAACTAGCGTCCCCGTGGTCACTCATTCAAAAAAAAAAAAAAAAAAAAAAAAGCGCCCTTCTTCCCCACATTTGAAAAAAACGCTGCCTTTCAGCGATAATACGAACGCGCTATAGCACGTAAATTACGCAAAAAATCGGCGACCGAATGCAAAAAATAGCTTATGCGTCTCACGGGGTGCGTAATTACGTCAACAAATTGCGAAAAAACGGCAAATTTCGTTAAAAATCGCGGAATAATAACTAATTTCCGACACGATTCGTAAACAAATGGCTAATTTCATCACAAAGACCCGAAAAAAGCGGCAGATTTCTTAAAAGATCATGAAAAAACGACAAATTTCATCCATAAATCGCGATAAAAAGAAAAATTTTGTCAAACAATTCGCGAAAAACGGAAAATTTTACCACAAGATCACAAAAACGGAAAATTTCGACAAAAAATTGCAATAAAACGGCAGATTTCTTTAAAGATTTGCGAAAAAACCCGGCAAATTCGTCCACAAATCTCAATAAAACGGAAAATTCTGTCAAAAAAATCGTAAAAAATGGTAAATTTTACCGAAAATTCGTGAAAACTTTGTCAAAATATCCCGAAAAAAAAAGCAGATTTCGTTAAAATATCGCAAAAATATCGCAATATTGCTTTGTAATTAAACAATATATTTAGTGACTTTTCTAGCGAGTAAAGAAAGACTAAAAGAAAATATTACCTAGCGCCGTATTAACAAACGTAGTAAATAAAATCATAGAATAACAGAAAAGAGTTCTGCCTGAGAAATCGCCAATTCAAAAACCAGTTATTGCATTAGCACGCCAAAGCAAGAGATATTTCTATTTTCATTCCGGAAAAGAGAAACACCCGCCCCTAAAACTCTGCGATGACAGATGATTGATTATCTTACCTTTCGAACAGGGGAAGCGAGCATTAGGGTACAGCGGTTGTACCCTAGCCGATGTTTGGGGATATTTTTTTTAGGGTACATATGTCGTACCCGCCGAATCCAGGAGGTTAAACCATAACCTCGGTTTATTATACGATAGGAAATCATTATACACTTGATTGATTCATTACACAATTGACTGAAATCCTGACAATTTGAGGAAACGTATTAAAATTTATGGTACAACAATTAAATATTTCTTTTACACCGTTCACCAATCTTCAAGCCACGAGTATCGTTCATTTTTAAAACGGGATTATGTATTTATATAAACAAAGAAAATATTTTCTGAGGAAAAGCCTGATTAAAGGCTTGAAAGTACTAAGATGTTTTTAAATAAAATTTTCTTTTAACATCTATATTTGATTATTTTAGTCGCCTTTTAAGTAAACCGGAACATTTTAAAGTTCATATTATGTATTGTGTGTTAAAAGCATGGGGAAAATTTAATTCCGTCATATATTTTTATATTTATTTAAATGTAAAAGAGTTAATTACACAAAAACTTAACTATGCGCCAAGTTCTGTTCCAATTAATGTCAAATTATTCTCGACTCAGCTATAGATCTTTTTCCAATAAAAATTCATGCCTTAAATAGAACTGACAATGGCAAATAAAAATAGTTATATGAAAATTTTAGAAATATGCATTTTAGTGAATACTTGAAACGAAGATTTATTTTGCATTTTTCTAAACAGCATGATAACACGTACAAACAGATACGATTCTCATTTACTTTGTATTCAAAAATAAATTAATCTACCGTCTATTGCTTAAATAATCCAGATTATAAAAATAACTCTTAATTTGGTCCTGAGTTTAGCTGTTATGGTGTGCATCAGGACAGTTTGCTTTGAGACTGGGAAGCGACAGCACAGACGAGCAATTCATCGTGTTAGCGGTTGAAATTCTAGAATTAAGTAAACCTCGATTAGCATATTAAAATTCACTAGGTCTGCAAAATCATATATTGGTGAGAAATACCTGAAAACCAGAATTTAGCGGTTGACATATAAGTTTATTATTCTTTATTCCTGCTCTCTGTCCTCCATATTTTCATACATTTGAGTTCAGGAAAACACAACAGTAAACCTGTGAATCGCAGCTAAAATCGGATTTTCTGTTGGTGTTTTCCACGAAGATATGACTTTGTAGCCCGATTGCGTTTTAATATGCGAATCGAGTATTAACTAATTTTAGGGCTGCCACTTCCCGATCAGAGCCGTCTTTAGGGGATGTACGACAGGTGCAGCCGCACAGGGCCTCGAGCCCAGAGATGCCTCACGTCTGGATACAAAATATTTTTTCTTTAATAAAAATAAGTTATACCGTATTTACTCGTGTATAGGGCGCACGCGTGTTAAAGGCGCACCCCTACTTTTCAAGTAAAAATGGTGATTTCTTAAAATCTCGTATATAAGGCGCACCATAAATTTGATACGCTAATGCAGAATGACCAAATGAATTTCAGTAAAAAAAAAGTCGAAACAAACATTACACCAGACCAGAAAATGAGACGAAAATGCATTTTTAGACTTCGGGTTGTAAGAGAATGACGAGAAATAGGAATGAGTGACAGTAAAGAGAATTGCTAATTAGCGTTTAGACAATGCCATTAGCTCTGTTGTATAATGGAATGAAATAAATATGCAGTAATACTTCAATTAAGTAACATTTTCCGAGTTTTAATATCTTCTTTGAATAATTTATTGTTTCATATGTATATCGTTCGAGTGCATCCAATAGTAAAAAAATATTCCGTGTATAAGGCGCACCTAGGAGTTTTACCCTAATTTTTTGGGGAAAAACTGCGCCTTATACATGAGCAAATACGGTAATAAATAATCTTTAATAATTATGATTTAATAATCTTTAATAATTTAATAAAATTTATGATTTTAATTAAGAAAAGATAGTGGTCTTGACATAAAATATAGCCTATTTTGATAGAGTGACTTTCATCATCAGTTTGCCACAATTACTTTTGAAATTGCTCCAGTACTTCCAGAAATTTCCCTTACAAACACACAAACAAATGCTACTCCTTTATAATAAATAAGGGATCGAAACCAGGTCCCCAGGTCACAGTATATAGGTTAAAAACTATTTTTTATACATAGTATACATCAGATAACGTTGAGAGTCAGAAAAGAAAGGGCCTCGCTAAATCAATAAAAAGTTATAAAGACATGTTTCAAAAGTCGTACCATGGTAACGACTGCAACAGGTAATATTTCTGACGAAATCTGCATAAAAATGCTTACTTATCCGTTTTGTTACATTGTATACCAATACCCGCAAACAGTTTTCATTCTAACCAATCGTTAATCAATGTTTATCTTTTAATGTATCTATGTAACCCAATGTTAGTATTTTACATATCTGTGAGGATGTATAATGATGCGTTTAAATTGTATGTTTTCAATAAAGAGGCAGCTGAATACTTCATGTACTCATCATGGTTTTTCTTATAATTATTCAGGGACCAAAAAAATTACTTATAGCTATATTGTAGAGAACTTGTGAGGGAGTGTCCTTTGTGATAAAGGCACTCTAAGATTTTAGTGAGATCGTGAAGTCAATGTTTTAACATGTGTGGCGCGAAAGCGACATCTATCTTTTATTCAACTTTAACTTTCCAGAGCGTGTGTGTCGCCCTCGGTTCTACAGTTAGTTGCGGTTAGGAGTAATATGCAAATTTATAGCGCTGTCCTCAGTTTGCAACGTATAAAAGCTTTGAGTTGGAGTGCTGTGTGTGTGGTGATGCGGCGAAAGCCATCCAGGAGAATTAGATTGTGCTGTAAAGCGAGTTAGATTGGAGTTGTGAAATAGACAGCATTGTGAAGAGATTGATAGCCTCCAATGAATTAGATTGTGCTCTAAAGTGAGATATCCAGCAGTGTGAGCCGAATTAGTGTATCGTGAGCGGAGTTATTCAAGAAGAGTGGTAGTGGGTAAGAAATTGATTTAATACGTTGAGTATTTTGAGTAATAAAGAGTGTTTGCAGCCACGGGCTGTTTTATAAAGATTTAATCTAGCGTTTAGCCGAAGTCTGAACATGAAACTGGTGTGAAGTGCCCCGAACTGAGCTCTAAGCCAAGTTCGTGAGTATAGCTTATGATTTAATTTCTCAGTATTGTGTATAGTAACGGGAATGATCGAACTATCTCTCCACATTCCCCAAGTTCCAAATGTTTAAATAAACTGTTGATTTTATCTAATATTTAGAATTATGTCTGCATTTCATCAACATACCCCCCACTCCCGTTACAAACTTTATCTAAAAAATATAGGATATAGTCGAATGTGTACTTTTATTGTTTTGAACAGAAAAGGTGTAAAAAATTGTGTATTTTGAAATTTTCCAATGGTCTATATCCTCATTCCTCTGAAATGCTACCAGTGTTATCGAGGATTCTATTTAGCACAATATTAGGTACCTTACTGTAAACTAATGCACCCATTTGGATCTTAATTTTTAATTCATAAATAATTGCTGTTTTTATTGCTCTCGTAAATTGGAAGTGAAAAAAAGGGAAAGAGAATGATTTTGATGCCAGATGTTTAAAATTGCCGGATTATCACTATCAGACTCTTTACTTTTATCATAAAAAATATAAAATCTAATAATAAGCGAGCGAGTACGTTAGCAAATGTTCATAGTGAAATTTTTACATTTAGTCTTAAGAACGGAAGGGTGTAAAATAACACCTTTTTGCGATTTTCAAAAATTATTGGTTTTCACCGTTTTTTCAATGCAACTTCAGATTCGTATTCAGCATCTCCGAAATCATAAAGTAAGACATTAGAAACAATTACACCAGAATTTTCCACTTTGAGCTCTAATTAGCTTGGACTAGATAATAAAAGCTGGTGGTTGATAATATGCTAGTCATGGTCGGCAAGTTAGTTTATCGAGAAAAGTTTTTTACTATAAATATATTTAATATACGTCGTCTTCGATAGTATATAAGTTGTACTTCCATTGTATATAAAGTTTTTCATAGATTCTGCGCTGTAGTTTTTTTTGTTTAGGTTAAAAGCTATACATTTCAATATTCCATTGACCTCTTTTGGAAGTAACTTAACTTCTTTAATTCATTAAACATCATTTAAATATTGAATTCGTTAAAACTAATGATAATTACATTCGCTAAATACTAAAAATAGCAAACTTTAAATATTAAATTGAATTTAAAATATTTTTTGAAATTAATGACTGTCAATGTATATTTTTTATGAAATTAAATTCAGTAGTTTGCATAATAATAACTATAAAAATGTAAGAGATATTTCAAATATTTTTTTGGTTAAAAGCTGACACTATAATATGAAAATTAAATGTTAAAGACTCAGCATTAGTATAAATTTAAAGGTATAGGCTTAAGTTTAGGACACAGTTTGTTTCATTTTAAAATCTTTTATCGCCAACTTGTTGAACGAATACGAAGTTTCGTTTGTTTAAAAAACATAGTGATTTCTATCGATTTTTCCTGAGCTGTAAACAACCCAATTCATTATTAACCTACTTCGCATATCTCCGAGTTCCAATGTCAATATAATTGAGAATTAAATATTGTTTTATAATGTATAAGAGGTATGGTGTGTTTTTCTCAGTTAGAAATACAGCCGTCTCTCGTTAATTCGAACTCGTCAGGACCACAAGAAATACTCAAATTTCCAGAGTTCGAAATATAAAAAATATGAGAGGAAAACTTGTTTAAAATAGCAACATTACTAAGGAATTAATGTTACAGCATTTTAAAAATCTATTTCGGCTATTATATTAAGAATATGGCATAAGGAGCCGTCCATAAATGATGTCACGTATTTTTTACAATTTTTTGACTCCCTTCCCCCCTGTCATCGCGTCGTCACCTGAGAATAATAAGGTTCTATCTGTGTTTTAGAAAAAAAATGACTTGTCGGTATGGAAATGCTATATTTGTATCCATGAAAGCATTTCTGGATTAAAATAATGTCATAATATAATTGTAATGTCATATTTAAACTATATATAACATCATTTTTATGCAAAAATACCTTCATAGATACAAATAGAACCTTTCTATATCGATGTCATTTTTTTTAAACGCAGATAGAACCTTATTATTCTCAGGTGACGACATGTTACTCATATTGCGTAAAAATTTACGTACTTTCATTTCAGAAACAAAGCACTACGTTTTAGATCATATTTCAAATTTTATTTTTAAATTTTTTATGACATTTGTGAGCTGAATAAAAGAATCATTCGTGTGCTCATTTTGTATGAAATAAGGTTAAGTTTTACAACAAAAAACATAACTGATATGCAATCGTAATACAATATTAATATGAATGAGCAATTGAAAAATGCAGTATTTTGGAATTTCAAATAGAATTTAACATATTCGGCTTTAAATCTTATCTTTATGGACAAAAATATTTTAATTTAAAAATAACTTCATACTTCACCATTTATTTATTTTTTTATTTTAACCAAAATGTGTGATGTCACATTTCTTCTTTCCCCCCTCTCAACCCCTTTTCAGAAACCGTCACAATTTCATAAACACGTCTTCAAGTGTGACATTATTTATGGACGACCCCTAATATTAATTTAAAATACTTAAATACATAAACTAGTTTAGAGATTGGCAACAAGCACAACGGGAAAAGGGATGGAGGTGTCATTGGATGGACAGACGGGCACAAAGAAAGCAGACATCAAATTTATGGGATTGATGTTTGCAAGTTCAGAACAATTCTGACAAAAATAAAAGACAGGAAATAACTTCCTTTCTTTCATTTTTGTCCATGAGAAAGTAAGTCAAAACGAAAAATCGGAATTCTCGTTAGTTCGAATTAAAGGAAATCAAGAGAAAAGGAGTTCAAATAAATGAAAATTTTAAACACTATTCTGCTTTTGAAAATTTCTGGACTTCATGTTTAGTTCGAATTAAGCGAAAATTCGATTTATCCTATTTCGAATTACTGAGAGCAGACTGTATATGCATAAGGACTCTGTAATCTCTCATTTGCTAAATTGTCTGTTGGTAACAGCACAGAAAACGCTAAATTATCTAATCTATTTTTTAAGCATTATACTTTTGTTTAATAACGGTCGTTTATCCTTTTACATAGTTGTTATTCCTATCATACATATGCACATACATCTTTGATATACATTTAAAATTTATTTATCTGCTAGTCTTCCTGTATTCACACCTTGTTATGGATCATTTAAGTAACAATTATCTTTCCAAATTTCTACGCATTCACAAAAGCATTTTACGGATAAACTCTGCAAGTTCATTTTAGACCTTGGGTATCACTTATGTTCTGATCGGAACATCGATATCAAAATCTTAAAAAAAAAGAACACGTCTATCAATTTGCATATTACAATATTTTACAAAAAAACTTTTGCTTTGCTCAATTTAAAGTAAATAATGACAAAATTTTAAAGTAAATCACAGCAAAATACTTTATTAAACATCAATTAAAATTACAATTATTATAATTAAATTTAAGCACGAACAAAGTACTTTCAATTGTAATAGAGAAAGAACATATCTTATTACATTGTTAAGGAGAATTTTTCATTTCACAAACAAGGAATTTCTTTAAATATGACTATGTACATTTAAATTCAAATTTGAGTGAAAACAAATCTTCACTTCGAACACAATAATGAAAAAAAAAATAGAAAGAATTGCATGAAAAATCTGGTCTTGGAATTTTGAGTCGACATGATGATGCATATTTAAAACATATCCATCAGATTACTTTTTGTGGTACTATTTGGTTATCCCGTCGACCATTTTCGCCAAATTATAAAAATTGCCAAGTTATAGATGTTTTGACATAATTTTTATCTTAAACAACGGAAAAACAGATAAATTAAAAAAGTATCAATAAAAATACAAATAAAAGGTGGAATTAAAAACCACTTGATGAAATTTTAAACGTGTATTGTGCTTAATGTCATTGATTCTGACATTCACAATCAACCATTATTGGCATTTAATTTTATAATTTAACGATTTTTTTTAATCGACGGGATAACCAAGTAGTACTTTTTTTGTTAACAACTAAGGCTTCTGTGTAGTGTGAACATGCAGTTACATCTGATATGAATTTTTTTTTTTGCAAAAACCCTGCTGTACATCTCACAGACAGTTTTTCCAATGTGAATTTGCAGTTGGTCATGCAATTTCCTTTTAAAAAAAATCTCTTCTTGAACAATTCTTAAGAAGTTGCCTCTTTCTTGTGAAAACACCGATGAATATCCAAATGAGATTTGTGAAAATATCAATTGTGTCGCACCTCACAATAGAAAAGCTTCTCTTTAATAATGTATTTGCAAGTGATTATTCAAATGAGATTTATGAGAAAACAATTGCGCATATCAGATACAAAAAAGTTTTTCTTTAGTATGAAATTACAGATCGTTACTCACCCGACATTTTTGAGAGAACCCTTTCTTGCACACCTCACAAAGGAAAGGTTTGTCTTTATTATAAATCCGCTAACTGGAGTTTTGTAGAAAACTTTTTGTTACATACCTCACAGGAGAAGTGTTTCTCTTTAATGTTAATTCGCAGGTGAACATTCAACTCAAATTTCACTGAAAACACTTTTTTGCGCAAAACACAAGACAAAGGATTCTTTTTACTATGAACTCACACATGCACATTCAAATGATATTTATATCTAAATACTTCATTTTACACCTCACTCAAAAAAAATTGTCTTTAGTATGACACAGCAGATGTTTATTCAAATTAGTTTTTTTGAGAAAATGCCTTGTTGCATATTTCACAGGAGAAATGTTTCTCTTTAGTATGTACTCGCAAGTGTGTATTTAAATTAGATTTCACAGAAAACCCTTTATTGCAAATCTCATAAGAGAAAGGTTTCTCTTTAGTATGGATTCGCATGTGAACATTTAAATTAGATTTCACAGCAAATACTTTCTTGCATACCACACAAGAGAAAGATTTCTCTTTAGTATGGATTCGCATATGGGCATTTAAATTTGATATAACGGAAAACCCTTTGTTGCAAATCTCACAAGAGTAAAGTTTCTCTTTAGTATGTGTCCGCAAGTGCTTATCTAAAGAATATTTTTCAGAAAACGTTTTCTTGCACATCACACAACAGAAAGGTTTCTCTTTAACATGAATTCGCATATGGCTATTTAAATTGGATTTATGAGAAAAGTCCTTGCTGCAGACCTCACAAGAGAAAGGTTTCTCTTTAGTATGGATTCGCAAGTGCCTATCCAATGAAGATTTTTGCGAAAACCCTTTGTTGCAAACCTCGCAAGAGAAAGGTTTCTCTTTAGTATGGATTCGCAAATGGGCATTTATGCTTGATATAACGAAAAACCCTTTGTTGCAAATCACACAAGAGTAAGGTTTCTCTTCAGTATGTGTCCGCAAGTGCTTATCTAAAGAAGATTTTTCAGAAAACGTTTTCTTGCACACCACACAAGAGAAAGGTTTCTCTTTAGCATGAATTCGAATATGCTTATTTAAATCGGATTTATCAGAAAAGTCCTTGCGGCAGACCTCACAAGAGAAAGGTTTCTCTTTAGTATGGATCCGCAAGTGCCTATCCAATGAAGATTTTTGCGAAAACCCTTTGTTGCAAACCTCGCAAGAGAAAGGTTTCTCTTTAGTATGGATTCTTAGGTGGAGAACCAAAATACATTTATGAGAAAAACGTTTGTTGCATATTTCACACATGAACAATTTCTCTTTTGTGTGAACACGACATTTCTCTAAATTAGACATTACAAAAAATAGTTTTTTATACACTTCACAAACGAAAGACTTTTTCTGCCTATGAAAATGAATATGTCTTTTTAAATTCAATTTTTAGTAAGTCTTCTATTCTGTTTCTCACAAATGGAATAGTTTTTTCTTGCTTCCAATACGATGGTTTAATTTTAAACTAGATTTCTTTTCAAATGTTTTTCTAGAATACTTGCTAATGAAGCTCATAAAAGAAAGACTAAGCTGCAAAGTTTATAATTAGGTTTGTGAAAACATTTTATTTATATCACACAAATAAAAGAGTTTTTTAATCATTGTAAATAATATTTTTTCTTACACTGAAATGAAAAAAAAAGTCGAGATACAGGAGGTTTTCTATGGATAAATTCAGAAATAAACAAGAATGAGTTAGTTATATCTATTTATACTTAAACTGTTTTTCTTTCCTCCAGAAATAGAATCAATTTTATGAAAATTGACACATTTTCAAATGAGAGATGCTTGCAAAAGGTATTCAGATGAGATTCAAAAGGCAATACTCTTCCATACAGAGTACTGACAGTACATGAGAAAATTGGAATAATTATATATTATTAGAAAATTCTTTATTTTTTCATGGTTGCATTAATATAATCTCTCAGGAATTCAGAAAAATTCTACACATTTTATTAAAATTTCGCCATTGTAACAAAGTTGATATTTTCTTAATAAAAAATCAATTCGAAGCACTTGGTAGCGTTATAAAAATTGTTGTCAAATAATCTAATTAAATCTGGCAGCTTGCGGAAGAAAATAAACACAGTTCTACTAATCCAGAAATTTTAGAAAATCCTCACAGAACCAGTTTATTATGCCAGTGTATATAGAAAATGCTGTAAAAAGAGTCCATAATCATAAAACGCAATTTGTGTTTAGAAGTGTCTTCAATATATGGCAAGACTGAATTTCTCAAACTACTGCATCTGCAATATAAATAAAACATCAAATTAAAAATAATAAATAAGTGACAAACATTTAGTACATTTTATTCTAATTGCTAATAATTGAATTTAAAAGTTTTATGTGAAAATATCTTTTGATAAATATTAGAATGGGACTAAAAAACTACTTCAATTTTTTATGTTTAACAGTTTTCCTTTTTTTATACACAAAATTTAAAAATGGGGTGTAATAAATAAAATTCCTTGTTTGA
Organism: Maratus speculifer; assembly: GCA_964019185.1. Taxonomy (NCBI): domain Eukaryota; kingdom Metazoa; phylum Arthropoda; class Arachnida; order Araneae; family Salticidae; genus Maratus; species Maratus speculifer. The sequence goes on from CAXHSM010000943.1 coordinate 226,696, forward strand.
TCTTGTAAAGATTCTGAAAATTAATGTTCGTTTAGATTAAGCTTTCCGTTTAGTTTTTTTAGTTTTACTGTCACATGTAGAAGCGAGGATATAATAGAAGTGTGAAAGAGGGAAATAATTGTGGTATTAAGATATGTAATCTAGATAAGCTTAAAAAGGTAACTTTAAGATAATTTATAAGTTACATGTTTTATTATAAAAAATTATTTTCCAAACTACGTAATCTCATGTCGAACTTCATTTGAAAGAAAATATCGTCACTTTAAACTAAGGAATGTACCAGTGAAGAAAGCGAAAAAACTACATGACAGTTTACACAAAATGAGAAATATTGCTATAAAACAAAAAATACTCAAGGTATGTAATTACGAATTTAATTTCTAAAATTTAATAAATACAATGTTCCTTGCAATGATATAATTACTTTAACAACCACTGTACTACTGAAAGTACACATATTCAAAGATTGATAAATCATAACTTTTGAATGGTTTTGATTACAAAAATTACATCAAACATTAGCTTGAAAAACTTATTTTACGAAAATAATTTCGAATAATAATTCTACTTATTTGTGATATCAATAATGAGAGTAAATCCAAAAGAACTACCTGCTGGGCGTGCATTTGAAATTTCACCCACCTTGAAAGAGTGTTTCTAGACTTGTAGGGCTATCTTTTAACGAAAAAATTAAATGCATACTTTTAACAGAAGTCTTTAAAAGAGGATATAAAGCTCTTTGAAAATGATTTCTAAATACAGGAGAAATATGTTAGTTGAATGATGATGTACTATTAGTAGTACACCAGACCCGAGAGTGTTAAGAACAAAACTCTGGGACTGTTTAGACAATGCACAGATATGAAATGTGATAATGATATTGAATTTACAATGCGCATATTAACTATTGGATGATATATTTTTTTATGCGAACGGACGAAATGCTTTGTAAATTTTTTTTTTAATGTAAGTATACAGAAATTAATATAAGGCGATTTTAAACAGAAATTAGCATGACATTCTTTAATATATAATAAAAAAGCAATGTCTAAGCTATGATGGTTCTTTATTATGAAAATAATACCTAAAATTATGATATAGATTTTATACAATATCAAAAAATATTTTATTTTAAACTTAATAAAAAAAGGAATAAAAATGTATGAAAAAGCATGTAAATTAAGGTTTTACAACATAAATAATAAATTTATTTATCTGACCACCAACAAAGAACTGTATTGACAATGCATAGATATGAAATGTAATACTGATATTGATTTTACAATGCGCATATAAATTACTGGACTATATACCTTTTTATGAGAACGGACGAACGTTTTGTAAAGAATTACTTTTAATGTAAGTATACAAAAATTAATATAAGGAGATTTTTTACAGAAATTACTACGCCATTTTTACATATATAATGAAAAAAAAAACAATGTCTATGCTGTGATGGTTCTTTATTATGGAAATAATACCTAAAAGTATGATATAATTCATATATTATATAAAAAAATATTTTATTTTTAACTATTAAAAATGATAAAAAAAAAAAAAATTGGTTGCCTGTAAAGTCGGTATACGGGCGAAAGTTTTACGTGACAACGACATTGAGTTGTAAAATAATTTTAATGTGAATATTCATTCGTATAGTAGGAAGAAGGATGAAATAATAGTAACAATTTAAAACATTTATTTATACAAAGAATTATATTTAAAACATTAATTTATACAAAGAATCTCGCACTGAATTTCATATTAACAAAATTTTATTTTTACCTTTACACATACATACGTATTTATATACAAATATACATACAATAACTTGCAATACACTGTGTTTGTTAAACACATTTTACTTCATGTTTATTGATGTCAAATGTTGAATTTTGTAAACAGCATATTAAAGAATTTTTCAATGAGCAGAATATAACTAAAGTAAAATGGCTTTCACTAATCACATATCATTAGTTTTCCATAATATACCACCGAATTACGAAATAAACTACACTTATTTTCTTTGTACTTTATACTAATAACTAATACATAACGTATTTCGTCTTAGTTTGATACTATCTAAAATTCCTATTAAGCACCGCCCCTTCCTTGCAGCGAATTCACATTCACGTTCAGAAAATGGTCACACAAGTGACCGGAAAAAGTTAAGAGAAAAGTGAGCGCGTATCGTGAGCGGAGCGTAACGTAACGTAACGCAGTTTCTTGAAGTGTCTCCCGGCAAACCAATTTACAAGACGTTGTCACGTCAAAAATATAAAAAAGCATGTAAATAAAAATTTTAGAACGTACATAATAAATTTGTTTATTAAATAATTGAGAAAAATCAGCTTTTCTTTTCATGGAGAGGAAGAAGTTTCCAGATGAAATAAATAAAAATGGAGTAATATAAAAGAACGGCGATCAATTCAAATATATGCAATGTAATCTCTGAATAATGGAATCCAATAAACGAATACAAATGGTCATTAAGACTTACTAAGTTTGAATATTTTGTTTTAAAGAAAAAAAAAGTGAATCTTATACTTTTTACAACGGCACGCCAGACAGAAGGTTAGGATGTGTAATATGGATAAGCTTAAAGAGATGATTTTAAAAGAATTTTTGAGTTACATTTTTATCATTAAACTTTAGTTCCAAAACTATGCAATCTCATGCCGAACTCCATTTGAGAGAAAATATCATCACCTTAAACTGAGAAAACCTCCAGTGAAGGATGCGAAACGTTTTTCAAGAACAAAATTCTGAGACAGTTTAGATAATGCATAGCCTTGAAAGCTGATAATATGATATTGAATTTACTACGCGTATATGAACTATTGAATTATGTATTTTTTTATGAGAAAGGATGAAATGCTTTGTAAAGAATTATTTTTATTGTAAATATAAAAAAATTACTATAAGACGTTTTTAAATGGAAAATAGTATGTCATTTTTATAAGCAATAAAAAAAGAAATGACTATGCTGTAGTGATTTTTTTCTTATGAAAATGATGCCTGAAAGTATGGTATAATTAAAATATAATGAAATTTGTGGCTTAATTTTCTGCATAAATATTTAATTTTTTGTTTTCTCCCATCTAAATAGTCATTTCAGAATTGGAGTTTGGGTGTGTGTGTGTGTAAATGCAGTGTAAAAAAACAGGCTTTGTTTGGAGTAATACTGTTCCCATTTTATAAAAAGAAAAATATTTTATTTTAAACTATATAAAAAATAAAATATAAAAATGCATGAAAAAAGCATGTAAATTAAGATTTTAGAATGTAAATAATAAATTTATTTATCAGACCATTGACAAAAACCAGCTTGTGCTTTTCAGGGGGGAGGAGTTTCCAGATGAAATAAATAAAAACAGAGTAATATAAAATGATCAATTCAAATATGTGCAATGTAATCTCTGAATAGCGGTTGTCCGTGTGAACGGTGAAAACTGACCACCCTTCAGAGGTGAGTGTTGTTCAGAGGATTCATTTTCAAGAAATGAAAATTGCATAAATTTTGCAAACAAAATAATACAAAATAATGATTCATGATTTAACAGGTTTCGAAACATTGTTTCTGATTTCCGTAACGGATAAAAAGGAATTTTTTTATCAGGTCTCTTAAAAAAATAGCGAATAAAAATTTTAATTTTCCTGGAGCATCAGATGTCACATTGGTGTATTTCAAGGATATGGTAAAAAAGCTTTTACAATCCAACACAACTGGGGGGACACTTTGTGTTTTATCAAGAATAAGTTTAGACATCAACTTTGAGGATTTAAGTTTGGTTAAATAACAACAAAAAAAAATAGTAATTTCAACAAAATGCAGTTATTTTATTTTATTCATATTATTTAATATTTCTGTAACATATGCAATTTTTTTATAAAAACTCAATATTTTCATATTTTATTCATTTGTTCAAAGGTGACCGTTGCTTGTTCGAAGGTACCCCTACATGGGGCACGTTTGAACAAAAGTCTTTCAACTTTTCAAATCCTCACAACTTATTTAATTTCTTTAGAAAATGTTTAATTTATGGTTCATATGATGAAGAAATGTGTTGTTTTTATTATGAAATATTTTAAACTCAATAAATGTAATTCAGGTAAGAAATATATTGATTTTCTGAAAAAAAAAAGTTCAAACGTCCCCCCACCTCTCACCTATATACTATTTTTTTTAGAAAAGTTTCACCCACTTTGCGTGTATTTACGATGCTAGCGAAATCTGCAGGATGTACGAGGCTGGAAATTTTTGTGAAGATAGTTCAAGGCTTCTTGTAAAGCATTTTTGACTTAGAAATTTAAATTTTTAATAATTAGCTTGGTTATAAATTACAATTCCCAAATATTACAAATTCATGAACACTTGTGAAAGCCTAGAAAATAAAAGAGAGAACGAGATGCGAAAAGACACACATAAATATCTCTTTACAAACTAAAACTATTGAAAGAGGTCCATTTACAGAAACAGAATGAATTTAACTCCGGGAAAGAAAATGTGAAAATAAAATCATACTTTAAAGAGTTTTGTGTGGACAGTGTACTTGTTTTTGGCATTCTTTTTACAAAATAAATAAATAAATAAAAAATACAGTAGACTTCCTCCAATCCGCAACAATCTACACATTATTTCTAAAAAAATTATTAAATATTTAAAAACAAAGTTATTTCTAAAAAAATTCAAGATATTGCTGATATCATTG